>CM038727.1:15101072-15211072 GCA_021613375.1 Megaleporinus macrocephalus
TTGATTGGTTAGAATTACCACTACTGAGTGCTGATCAGTTAGCACTACTGCTGCTGAGTGTTGATTGGTTAGCATTACCACTACTGAGTGCTGACTGATTAGCATTACTGCTGCTGAGTGTTGATTGGTTAGCATTACCACTACTGAGTGCTGATCAGTTAGCACTACTGCTGCTGAGTGTTGATTGGCTAGCATTACCACTACTGAGTGCTGACTAGTTAGCATAACTGCTGCTGAGTGTTGATTGGTTAGCATTACCACTACTGAGTGCTGACTGATTAGCATTACTGCTGCTAAGTGTTGATTGGCTAGCATTACTACTACTGAGTGCTGACTGATAAGCATTACTGCTGCTGAGTGTTGATTGGCTAGCATTACTTCTACTGAGTGCTGACTGATAAGCATTACTGCTGCTGAGTGTTGATTGGCTAGCATTACTACTACTGAGTGCTGACTGATAAGCATTATTGCTGCTGAGTGTTGATTGGCTAGCATTACTTCTACTGAGTGCTGACTGATAAGCATTACTGCTGCTGAGTGTTGATTGGCTAGCATTACTTCTACTGAGTGCTGACTGATTAGCATAACTGCCCCCAAAACTGTTGAGCCCCTGAAATCCCATATCAAGCAAGAACTGGGAAACATTTTACATTCAGATCTACAGCCAATGGTCTCCTCAGAACTGCTTTACAGAGAGTTGTTGAAATAAGGGATGATGCCACGCGGTGGTAAACGTGAGTCTGTCCCAGCTTTTATTAAATTTTATTAAATGCTGGCATTAAATTCAACATGGCCATGTATATAAAAAAAAGATATATGTATTTCTCAGCTTCAACATCTGCTATGTCATCTTTGTTACTGTATAAATTATCTTTCATTCTGTTTTATTCATATTTTGCACAACGAGGCCGTATGCACACAAGACAAAGCACTGCGTTCGGAACCACTTTGTTCAACAGGGCTGCATTTCTAAAGCTTCAATTCATATTTTCATTTCACGGAGAAATCCAGCTTAGACTCGGAATTCCTAATACAAGCACGACGCCGACTACAGAGTGACAATCCAACTTTCAGGGACTACAGTGCAGAAGGATGTTACACACACACACACACACAAACACACATTCCTTCGTCTAACTGCACCTACATACACACAGAAACGCAGCGCACACACCGGCGGCTCCGAAACACAGGCGTGAAAGCTGCCCAGCGTGACTGTGTGTGTGTGTGGAAGGGGGGATTAGGACATTTAAACAATGAGGATTACACACTAATCCATTACTCTCCTCACAGCAGAGCCACAGAGCCTGCAGTAGCAGCAGCATAGTCTAGTGGAGTCCTGGAGATCTAACTGGACCACACACGCTTTTCCCGCCTCAGACCTTCACCTCTGATTCAGCAGATACACACACAACGACCGCCATTTATAAGTAAAGTCACTGTGACTTCATATGATTTATGTCTCGTTGAATTAAGTGGAATTAAAACCCACATTTATTTCTGTTTGTAAGGAAAAGCTGAGATATTTTATTATAATTTCAACTGAAAAGCTAATGCTCTTAAATAAAGAAATATCTAGATTTCTGTCTTGTTTCTGTCACTTTCGAGAGAAACGTTAGAAAAAATAAAATGTGCAGTAACAGTTATGTTTGTGACGGACTTAAGGAAGCGGGTTTAAACCTGTCGACAGTGAATATAAATACAGTGCTGAGTACTGACTGGTTAGCATTACTGCTGCTGAGTAATGTTTGGTTAGCATTACCACTACTGAGTGCTGATTGGTTAGCATTACCTCTACTGAGTGCTGACTGGTTAGCCTTACTGCTGCTGATTAATGTTTGGTTAGCATTACCACTACTGAGTGCTGACTGGTTAGCATTATTGCTGCTGATTAATGTTTGGTTAGCATTACCACTACTGAGTGCTGACTGGTTAGCCTTACTGCTGCTGATTAATGTTTGGTTAGCATTACCACTACTGAGTGCTGAGTGGTTAGCATTATTGCTGCTGATTAATTTTTGGTTAGCATTACCACTACTGAGTGCTGATTGGTTACCATTACCACTACTGAGTGTTGACTGGTTAGCATTACTGCTGCTGAGTAATGTTTGGTTAGCATTACCACTACTGAGTGCTGATTGGTTAGCATTTCCTCTACTGAGTGCTGACTGGTTAGCCTTACTGCTGCTGATTAATGTTTGGTTAGCATTACCATTACTGAGTGCTGATTGGTTAGCCTTACTGCTGCTGATTAATGTTTGGTTAGCATTACCACTACTGAGTGCTGACTGGTTAGCATTATTGCTGCTGATTAATGTTTGGTTAGCATTACCACTACTGAGTGCTGACTGGTTAGCCTTACTGCTGCTGATTAATGTTTGGTTAGCATTACCACTACTGAGTGCTGACTGGTTAGCATTATTGCTGCTGATTAATGTTTGGTTAGCATTACCACTACTGAGTGCTGACTGGTTAGCCTTACTGCTGCTGATTAATGTTTGGTTAGCATTACCACTATTGAGAGCTGACTGGTTAGCATTACTGCTGCTGATTAATGTTTGGTTAGCATTACCACTACTGAGTGCTGACTGGTTAGCATTACTGCTGCTGATTAATGTTTGGTTAGCATTACCACTACTGAGTGCTGACTGGTTAGCATTACTGCTGCTGATTAATGTTTGGTTAGCATTATTGCTACTGATTAATGTTTGGTTAGCATTACTGCTGCTGAGTGCTGATTGGTTAGCATCACAACTACTGAGTTCTGACTGGAGATCTAACTGGACCACACACTTTTTTTCCGCCTCATACCTTCACCTCTGATTCAGCAGACACACACACAACGACCACCATTTATAAGAAAAGTCACTGTGACTTCATATGATTTATGTCTCGTTGAATTAAATGGAATTAAAACCCACATTTATTTCTGTTTGTAAGGAAAAGCTGAGATATTTTATTATAATTTCAACTGAAAAGCTAATGCTCTTAAATAAAGTAATATCTAGATTTCTGTCTTGTTTCTGTCACTTTCTAATGACGAGAGAAACATGTTTGAACCTTAACCTGTCGACGGTGAATATAAATACAGTATAACTATATTACATGCATAATAAATATATATTTACAATGAATTTATATTCAGTGTAACTGAATGTGATTAGATTGAAAATGTAAGGCAAAATGACAATAACTCTGAGCATTTAATAACATTAATAACATAATTAATAACATATTAATAACATAAACAGCCCTACAGACATATCTCCAGAGAAACTGCACTTTTTATTGTTTCCAACTTGTGATAGTGCTCAGAGCTTCAGGACCAGACGTGGTTACTTCTTATGTATCTCCTTTAAAGATAAGAACTGTGTTCAAAAGATCCCTTTGTTAGAAACGACCCTCGATCATACAGCAGGCAAGAAATTTAGCCCACCTAGACTGCAGTCTAGCTCACGGAATGCTGATGGATCAACATGGAATGCAGTTGATCCAGATTAAAGGAACAGGAACTGGTGTATTTATGTAATTATACTCACGTGTGGACAGAGCGTGTGAATTTGAGCACAGTAAGTTAACAGGCAGCGTTAGTTTTAGATTAACTAACCAGAATATTATCAATACTATCTATCATCCCAATAATAAGAATAAATAATAACAGTAATACTAATTACTACTTTTCATTGATACTATAGACACCACGCACAATAGCAGCTAGTGCAAAGGCACACACAATGCACAACAGTCCAGAGTTTAATTGTCATTTCCCACTACACAAACACATCATTCCTTTGTCTGTAAGAACTGAGAAGATGTTTCTTTCACATTTTCTTTATTTCAGCTGTGGTTATTTTTCAACACTATAAAGTTTAGTCAATAGGGGGAGCAGTGCATTCACTGCTCAACCTCAAGCAAAAGCCATTTTCTTACGAACTGCTAAACGTGTTTTGTTGGCCCCCAATTGAAATGTTTGTAGGAATTAGGGTGGGCTTCCTGTAAATTACGTTATGGTTTCACGCTCTGTAATCAATTCACTGTTTGTGATCAAGTCTCTTCTTCAATATCCATATTATGTATGTAATACAGAAGGCGACTTTTTTTGTATCTGTTTTCAACAAATGTAGATGTTTACATGTAGTCAGTTACTAGGTTAACTTGTGTACCCTTGTTTCTTGGCTAATAGCTACTGTTTACACATCCAATTAAAAAATGTCTTTTTTGTTGCTTTTCTTAATGAAAATACATCAATAATCAGCGACCGGAAACAGAGTTTTATGTAATTTTTACCTTGTAAAAAAATGTAAACATAAAATATGAAAGGTGCCATAACTTTGCCCGGACAATATTTTAAGCTTTATGCCAAATATGTGTATTAAAATTTCTAGATACACTACTGCTCAAAAGTTTAGTATCACTTTAGAATTTATGTAATGTAATTCATGCAATTTTCATGCAATTCACAAACAATATTGTCCATTTCACAATTAATTGAAGTGCATCAGATGATTTTTAAAGAATAAAAATGTTTGTATTAAAGTCTATTTTTGTATAGAGGCTTATTTTGCATATAGTCCTATTATCAGCAATTCTCAGTCCTCTGTCTAAATCTCCTGGTACGGCCGCCAATCCAAGTTAAGGATGTTATTGGACTAATTGGTTGTTAGGACACTCTTGCTCCATTGTGATGCACAGCTGAAAAACATTCTACTAATAAGTGAGTATAAAAGGGAACAACATTCTAGGTTAGTTTAGTATCTGAAGTATCAGCAGTTGATGGCTTGCTGACCGACTCAAAATGACCAGAAAGAAACAACTTTCTTTAGAGACCCGTCAGTCCATTGTTGTGTTAAGGAAGGAAGATACTCCATTGAAAACACTGTGATCCCAAACTTTTGAGTGGTAGTGTATGTGTTCTCTGTATAGGACAGTTAACCTATTGTCTGTTAGAAAACCAACAATATATATAATTTGACCAGCGTGCCCAAACCTTTGCAAACACCCTTGTTGTGCAGTGTTCAAATAGATACATGATCCGAATTTAGAATTTTTTAATTTTGTCACAGCTAATGGGATTTTATACAGTGATGCAGTTTGCACGATACTAACTGCTTCCATGAGTAGTAAGCCAGTCAGTCAAAATTAAATACACTAAACCTGTCTTGGCTGATACTGAGACTATGACTGAGACTATACTTGGTTGCAACATTTGGTTTCTTGTGTAAAATTTAATTCCTTGGATAAACTCATATAACTGTTCCAGAGCAGGCTGGAGAAGCTCAGCTCTCAGAACACCCGCCCCCCTCACTCACAGCTGGAGGAAACTCTTTACACAGGAAGCACAGGATATTTCTCCACTTCCTCAGTGGTGATCTGCTGGACGGGGGGCTGAAACTGGATGTAGTACAAATAGAATCAAATGAGACTAAATTCAGAGAGGTTTATCTCAGGTTTATCACTATTATACCATCATCACATAGGCTCATTAGTTTGCTTTGGATAATAAATACACAGTAATATTAGTGTTGTAGACATTTCGACTTCTAGTTTTTATTACCACCACTGTAAGGAGTTGAATAGGTAAGCTTCTTTACAAATATTTGCAAACATTTTTGAAACCCAATATAATTCCTTACACTAAGAAACATGAATAAACATTAATTCAGGAAAAGATCATTGTTTATAACTGAGCTTCTGTCTTTGGCTTTCCAAAGGAAATCAGGGCTGCAGCACTGGTCTGCCTCAGGATTGTGCTGGTTCACCCATTTGGGCTTTCAAAGCCTGGCAACTCTAACTTCTATATATCCATCCAGCCATCCATCCATCCAGCCATCTCTATCAATCTATGGAAGGCCACATTAGTAAGCTACAAAGAAGCTTCTCAAAAAAGAAGAACACTTAAACAAACATTTTGCAGCCCCAGAATGGTGAGTGAGTCAGCAGTCGGCCAATGCTGCAGTAGTCAACCAACATGGGACCCGTTGAATTCCAAAGGATGTTTCACAAACTGTAATTCCTCCTTAAATTTAAAACAAGAGGACACAACTACACAGACCCACACACAGGTGGAGAATGATGCAGCTCACACTATGACCTGTTGCTTTGTACCGTGCCTGAAAACCATTGTTGCCTCTCCCCACTGCCCGCAGGCCTGAGATCACACTGCACTTTAATTTAAGTGGCCTTACTTCAATGTGCAGGATTGGCCTCTTTCAAACTGAATGAATCTGAAGGAAGATTTGTTGAGCAGGCGCGATCATTTCACAGGGAATACTGCAATGACTGAAAAGCTAACTATAAACATGTTGGCAGCCACCATCAATCTGCCACAACTCAGAGCATTCACTGCTCTACTTCCTCTAAACCGTAGAGCTTCTGAGGCTGAAGTTGGCTTCTAATCTGCCGGCTTCTTGTTTGAAGTTTTCCATTCCACCTTAAATGGTGTAGCAGTTACCGGAGTGACCCCTTGGCTGTCATGTTTGTTTAATGGGAGAGATGCAGCATTTACATTTACATATACAGCATGTTCTAGTTCTGTACTTGGGCCTGGATACCATTGCACTAGATGTGTACTGTGCCTGGGTTCAACTAAACCCAGGGAGTCAGTCGTAGGCTAGAGGTTGGGGGACCAGCCCATTTTGATCCCCTGGGCCAACAGGACACAACTGAAGTGCCCTTAAGCAAGGCACCCAACCTATAACAGCCCATTGGGTGCTGAGGATAGGGCTGCCCACTGCTCAGGGCAAGCATGCTCACTGTCCTCTAGTGTGTATTCACTAGTGAGGGTGGGTGTGTGGTATGTGGGTGTTTCACTGCACAGACGGGTTAAATGGGCCCTAGCACAGTACAGAATGGAGCGATCATACTACAAACTGGGCTTTGGGGGTCAAAAGTGCTTGGGGTCTTACAGTCTGAGGGTGGAATCTGAGGCCAAAAACAGTTCTGCCGTGCTAAGTAATACATTCCTGTTCCTTTTTTTTTCATGTGAGAAAAGTGTAGGAGAAATATGGAGCAATGCTTAAATGAGCTGCTCAGCAGATCCCACGCTAACATTCCCCCTCACATTCCACTCTTTTCCTGACCAAAGCAAGCTGTCAAACTCATGAAAGGCAGACTTTAGTTACGCTGGGTTGGCTGACGAACTTTATTAAAACAGTAAAGTATGTGGTGTTGTGGGTTAGAGTGATTTATAAACAGATTTAATTCCACTAATTACAGTAAAACCAGAGTAATGCTTTTAAAGCAGCAACAAAATACATATTAAATACATAATTCATTTCAGTCCTTAATAAACAGGTTGCTAATACTAGGCTATGGTTGAGAAACAATATAGCAGCCAAAGGTCATTAAATTACCACAAAATGTAGTTAACATATGGTCATTAGTGCATATATTCAATACTAATTTACAACTTTACACAGTCTTGCATGCCTCCTGAGAGAACATCTGGACCATAAGTTCAGGCGTTCAGCTAAATGTGGTGGGAATGTAGAAGCAACAAACTAACCATGATATTTATAAACCCACACAAAGCTTTGTGAACCTGGAGCTCAAATTATGAGGTATATAGTTAGCACGGCTGAAAACTCCCCAAAATTTCCAATTAAGCGAGTGGATTACATACAGTGCGACTAAAATGACTTCTTCCAAAGGAAAAACAGTTCCAATAGCTTACAACAGTCTTACAAAAGTCTTTTGGTAGCTGGTCAGTTTTGTTTTTGACACTGATTGTGAGGCTCACATTAAAACAGCACCAAATACAGAAATTTGGAAGTGGGTTTTAGAAGGGGCGTGGCACAATTCAACACCAAACATTTATCAGGTTGAGCTTAGACGAGTAAGAGATCTACTGTCTGGCCCCATTAGACAACTTCAAGTTCATTGGCTCAGCCATTCAAATGTGTTTTATAATATTAACACCTTAAAGAGCTCAGCCATAATCCATGCATCCATCCATCTATTGATTATCTTCCACTTTATCCCACTAATCGGGGTCACAGGAGGGCTGGAGCCAATCCTAGCATCATTGCCAACACACACTCACACCTACGGGCAATTTAGAGTGACCGATCAACCTAACATGCATGTGTTTGGATTGTGGGAGGAAACCAGAGTACCCGGTGGAAACCCACTCAAGCACGGGGAGAACATGCATACCTTCACAGAACTGATCAGACTGGGGATCCATCCCGGATCAGCTTGCTGTGAGGCGACAGTGCTAACCACTACACCACAGTGCCGCCAAAATTGGTCAAATATAATCCGCCTGTTTCTTGCTTTTTAATCTCATTACTACTATAAATGATCCAGTAATTAGTATGAAATGCGCAGGTATGAGACTGACGAATTGAAGTGAGCAGGTAATGGAAGTATAAAAAGCAGTTCCTTCTTTACCTTGAAGTCCTCGTCCTGGAGTGAAACACTTAGTCTGTTCAAAGGCCCGAGTTACGGACGCCCCCTTCAGAAGACCTGTGATAGAGTCCACCTGCGAAATACATTCATTAAATATTCAATCATTCCGACTCCCTGCATCCTATGTCCATACCTACATGTAGCATACCTCAGGTGCCAAGTGTGTCCCAGCTGATCGACTACATTCCAGGGAAGAGTGGAAATTGCCTCTTAATAATTAATACTACTTAAATAGCCTGAGGCACCAGTCTAGTTAGTATAGTCAATAGTGGTACAGTTCAGTGTAAAGTACACTATAGTACTCTCATGATTAGAGATAAATGGAAAAGACAGAAAGATAAAAGCTTAATTCACTGCAGTAATCATTTCAGAATGTAGTAAAGGGCAGCAAGTCAATTAGTAGCTACTGGCTTGATAAAGCTCAGTATATCATCACTGTCCAAAATGGCAACTTTACAGGAGAGGACAAAAACTGTCTTTACTTTCAATGCAAGTCAATGGAACCAGAATTTGTTCCAAGCTATTTTGGAGCACTGTTTATCAATTCTTCGGTCTATTTATCAATTTCATGAAATTCACCAGATATAAAGTGCAGCGGTTGTGTTCGAATTCACTAACCCTAAAATATTTCTTTGGACAGCGATGATATATTAAATGTTACCACCATTCTAATTTATTTTTAAGTTAGATGTAAAAGCATCGCTCTCCTGCTAGATAATTAATACTATTTAAGGAGTATGTTACTGCTCAATAAACTGGTAATGAGCAGCCAGTTAATTAGCAGCTACTGACTTGATATATATAAAAAAGGGTGGTCTTTCTAGTGTTATAAGACACTATAATAGATACTGAAATGCTGTACAAACAATTATAATGCACAACACTTAAATGTAAGTACTCTAGAAACATCTGTCATAGTTATTCAGTGATAAAGTAGTAATTAGCAATTAATTAATTACCAGCCACTGGCCTGATAAAGCTTAATAACAGCATTATAATAGTTTGTACAACACTATAATAGATACTAAAATATTATACAAACGATTATAATGCACAACACGTAAATTAAAATACTCTAGAAAAGTCCATCATAGTTATTCAGTGTTAAAGTAGTAATTAGCTATGAATTAATTACCAGCCACTGGCCTGATAAAGCTTCATAACATCATAATAATCGTTTGTACAACACTATAATAGATACTAAAATATTATACAAACGATTATAATGCACAACACTTAAATTAGAATACTCTAGAAAAGTCCATCATAGTTATTCAGTGTTAAAGTAGTAATTAGCTATGAATGAATTACCAGCCACTGGCCTGATAAAGCTTAATAACATCATAATAATAGTTTGTACGACACTATAATAGATACTCAAATGTTGTACAAACAATTATAATGCATAACACCTAAATTAAAGTACTCTAGAAACATCTGTCATAGTTATTCAGTGATAAAACAATAATTAGCAATTAATTACCAGCCACTGGTCTAATAAAGCTTAATAACAGCATAATAACATCTGTCTAAATGAACCTTACCATAAGAGTAACATATACAGTAACATTCCTAGTAATAAATAGTAACATTTTTAAACAACTGATCTAATAACTGTTTAAGAAATTGATCTTGCAGTAGCAGAATCAGCTAAATAAGATGGTCCTCATATAACACATGAAGTTCAAATTCTGTATGACCCCACAGCGCACACACCTGGCTGAACAGGTGCTCCAGGAAGCCATGGAGCTTCTTCTGCTTGTCGTGAGATATCCACACACTGGCTGGGATCTCATCTCCTGTGGCAGGTGGAGAAAATCAGAGGTTTGGATCAGGACAAGAAGGCAGACGCTGGTGCTTCATTACTCTGATGAAGCGGAACGATGGTGCTAGAGCAGTGGCACCTCGGGCTCCGGCGCAAAAGCTGCTTAGAAATTAGTGTGTAATGACCACCGATTTGACATCAGGCCTGTTTTGGCAATGCTGTAATTCAGACAGGCTGATTTTGCTCTCATCTTTAGTTCAGTGATGAATAATGAAGTGGAGGGTGTCAGATGGACCCCCTGTGTCATTTACAGGGGAAATAACCCCCAAACTGATCAACATGCTGCATTAAACGTGCTAGTTTGTACATGATGCTGTAGCGGCAAAGAGGAAAAATTTAACCCAACTATGTTAAACGTAAAACACCCATAGATGACCAATCAGAAGCTATCATGTGCTATGACATCACACATATAACCTGCAGTTTAGAGCGATATATAAACCCCTGCAGCTGAAAAAGTGGTTGTGCTGGTCTTCAAAACACTGGCCTGTAGAAGAGTGAGAGTAAGAGTCAGTAAGAATAACTATAATTAGATATTTTCTCCAAATTGCATCACCCTTGCAGTAACTGAATATTTTCTATTATTTACTGAATAATTAAAGCCTTATGATTCATAACTGAGAAATAAGCCTGCACTTTAAAGAATTATGTTTTAGTTTTGTTCATTATTTTGTACCATACCATAAGCCCAGCTTCGTTTGCTGATTTTGATAAAAATCTAAAGTTAATTTCTCAAAGAAAACCCAACTAAACATTATTACAGTTTTTCCCAATCGCTAAAACACTAATGGCTGAATAGAATTCCCAGATGCCTAAACTCATTTAGCTAATCGTTCAGTCTGTTGTCAATACATTAAAACATTTCACATTCTGCGGATCTGCTTCCTCTTGTCTTTGGGCTGAGTTAGGCCAGAGTGCTTCATCAACATCACAAGCAATATTTTCCCACCTTTAACAACATGTACGCTCTCTGAACTGGCTTATATTGGTTGTGCCACATCATTTGAAACAAGTGAAATTAATTTTGAGTGGTTGTGTTTAATCAGTGACGTATGAGCTTCATTTGTGTTCATAATTGTTGTGATTTGTGTTTAGCAGTGTGGATGGCGTGTGCATTAGAGTGTAGAATATGTTTAGAGTTTTGCTGAAAAATGTTAGTGAGATCTGCAGATAATGTTTTACCAACTGAACAATTAACTAAATGAGTTTAGGCAACTGGGAACTCTGTTGAGCCATTGGGATTCAGTGTTTTAGCAATTGGGAAAAACTGTAAGCCGGTACAGATAGCATACATGTTGCTGAAGGTGGGAAAATATTGCTTGTGATGTTGATGAAGCACTCTGGCCTGACCCAGCCCAAAGACAAGAGGAAGCACGCTGTTCACCTGTTTAGTCCTTTGATTTTTATCTCTTTGTATATATGTATTGTACACTGCAGTACAGTGCAGTGTAGGCTGTATAGTGTAGTACAGTGCATTGTAGGCTGTATAGTGTAGTACAGTGCAGTGTAGGCTGTATAGTGTAGTACAGTGCATTGTAGGCTGTATAGTGTAGTACAGTGCATTGTAGGCTGTATAGTGTAGTACAACGCAGTGTAGGCTGTATACTATAGTACAGTGCAGTGTAGGCTGTATACTATAGTACAGTGCATTGTAGGCTGTATAGTGTAGTACAGTGCATTGTAGGCTGTATAGTGTAGTACAGTGCAGTGTAGGCTGTATACTATAGTACAGTGCATTGTAGGCTGTATACTATAGTACAGTGCATTGTAGGCTGTGTACTGTAGTACAGTGCAGTGTAGGCTGTATAGTGTAGTACAGTGCATTGTAGGCTGTATACTATAGTACAGTGCATTGTAGGCTGTGTACTGTAGTACAGTGCAGTGTAGGCTGTATAGTGTAGTACAACGCAGTGTAGGCTGTATAGTGTAGTACAATGCAGTGTAGGCTGTATACTATAGTACAGTGCATTGTAGGCTGTATACTATAGTACAGTGCATTGTAGGCTGTATAGTGTAGTACAATGCAATGTAGGCTGTATATAATAGTACAGTGCATTGTAGGCTGTATAGTGTAGTACAGTGCAGTGTAGGCTGTATACTATAGTACAGTGCAGTGTAGGCTGTATACTATAGTACAGTGAATTGTAGGCTGTATAGTGTAGTACAATGCAATGTAGGCTGTATATTATAGTACAGTGCATTGTAGGCTGTATAGTGTAGTACAGTGCATTGTAGGCTGTATACTGTAGTACAGTGCATTGTAGGCTGTATAGTGTAGTACAATGCAGTGTAGGCTGTATACTATAGTACAGTGCATTGAAGGCTGTATAGTGTAGTACAGTGCAGTGTAGGCTGTATACTATAGTACAGTGCATTGTAGGCTGTATACTATAGTACAGTGAATTGTAGGCTGTATAGTGTAGTACAATGCAATGTAGGCTGTATATTATAGTACAGTGCATTGTAGGCTGTATAGTGTAGTACAATGCATTGTAGGCTGTATAGTGTAGTACAGTGCAGTGTAGGCTGTATAGTGTAGTACAGTGCATTGTAGGCTGTATAGTGTAGTACAACGCAGTGTAGGCTGTATAGTGTAGTACAGTGCAGTGTAGGCTGTATAGTGTAGTACAATGCAGTGTAGGCTGTATACTATAGTACAGTGCATTGTAGGCTGTGTACTGTAGTACAGTGCAGTGTAGGCTGTATAGTGTAGTACAGTGCAGTGTAGGCTGTATACTATAGTACAGTGCATTGTAGGCTGTGTACTGTAGTACAGTGCAGTGTAGGCTGTATAGTGTAGTACAGTGCAGTGTAGGCTATATAGTGTAGTACAATGCAGTGTAGGCTGTATACTATAGTACAGTGCATTGTAGGCTGTATACTATAGTACAGTGCATTGTAGGCTGTATAGTGTAGTACAATGCAATGTAGGCTGTATATAATAGTACAGTGCATTGTAGGCTGTATAGTGTAGTACAGTGCATTGTAGGCTGTATAGTGTAGTACAGTGCAGTGTAGGCTGTATAGTGTAGTACAGTGCAGTGTAGGCTGTATACTATAGTACAGTGCATTGTAGGCTGTATAGTGTAGTACAGTGCAGTGTAGGCTGTATAGTGTAGTACAGTGCATTGTAGGCTGTATACTGTAGTACAGTGCAGTGTAGGCTGTATACTATAGTACAGTGCATTGTAGGCTGTATAGCGTAGTACAGTGCAGTGTAGGCTGTATAGTGTAGTACGGTGCAGTGTAGGCTGTATAGTGTAGTACAGTGCATTGTAGGCTGTATACTATAGTACAGTGCAGTGTAGGCTGTATACTATAGTACAGTGCAGTGTAGGCTGTATACTATAGTACAGTGCAGTGTAGGCTGTATACTGTAGTACAGTGCAGTGTAGGCTGTATAGTGTAGTACAGTGCAGTGTAGGCTGTATACTGTAGTACAGTGCAGTGTAGGCTGTATAGTGTAGTACAGTGCATTGTAGGCTGTATACTATAGTACAGTGCATTGTAGGCTGTATTGTGTAGTACAACGCAGTGTAGGCTGTATACTGTAGTACAGTGCATTGTAGGCTGTATAGTGTAGTACAGTGCATTGTAGGCTGTATAGTGTAGTACAACGCAGTGTAGGTTGTATACTGTAGTACAGTGCATTGTAGGCTGTATAGTGTAGTACAGTGCATTGTAGGCTGTATACTGTAGTACAGTGCAGTGTAGGCTGTATAGTGTAGTACAATGCAGTGTAGGCTGTATACTATAGTACAGTGCATTGAAGGCTGTATAGTGTAGTACAGTGCAGTGTAGGCTGTATACTATAGTACAGTGCATTGTAGGCTGTATAGTGTAGTACAATGCAATGTAGGCTGTATATTATAGTACAGTGCATTGTAGGCTGTATAGTGTAGTACAATGCATTGTAGGCTGTATACTATAGTACAGTGCATTGTAGGCTGTATAGTGTAGTACAGTGCAGTGTAGGCTGTATAGTGTAGTACAGTGCATTGTAGGCTGTATACTGTGGTACAGTGCAGTGTAGGCTGTATACTATAGTACAGTGCAGTGTAGGCTGTATACTATAGTACAGTGCATTGTAGGCTGTATACTGTAGTACAGTGCAGTGTAGGCTGTATAGTGTAGTACAGTGCAGTGTAGGCTGTATAGTGTAGTACAGTGCAGTGTAGGCTGTATACTATAGTACAGTGCATTGTAGGCTGTATACTGTAGTACAGTGCAGTGTAGGCTGTATAGTGTAGTACAGTGCAGTGTAGGCTGTATACTGTAGTACAGTGCATTATAGGCTGTATACTATAGTACAGTGCATTGTAGGCTGTATAGTGTAGTACAGTGCAGTGTAGGCTGTATAGTGTAGTACAGTGCAGTGTAGGCTGTATACTGTAGTACAGTGCATCGTAGGCTGTATAGTGTAGTACAGTGCAGTGTAGGCTGTATACTGTAGTACAGTGCATCGTAGGCTGTATAGTGTAGTACAGTGCATCGTAGGCTGTATACTGTAGTACAGTGCAGTGTAGGCTGTATACTGTAGTACAGTGCATCGTAGGCTGTATAGTGTAGTACAGTGCAGTGTAGGCTGTATACTGTAGTACAGTGCATTGTAGGCTGTATAGTGTAGTGCAGTGCATTGTAGGCTGTATAGTGTAGTACAGTGCATTGTAGGCTGTATACTGTAGTACAGTGCATTGTAGGCTGTATAGTGTAGTACAGTGCATTGTAGGCTGAATACTGTAGTACAGTGCATTGTAGGCTGTATAGTGTAGTACAGTGCATTGTAGGCTGTATAGTGTAGTACAGTGCATTGTGGGCTGTATAGTGTAGTACAGTGCATTGTAGGCTGTATAGTGTAGTACAGTGCATTGTGGGCTGTATACTGTACAATAAACAAACTGTATGACCCTGAACATTGTTATTTCCATTTGTTTACAGCACTGACTGCTCAATAGATTCTGACTGGTTGCAGGTTCATATCAACAAAGAACTGCGGTTGAGCTTCTGTGATATAACATGTTTTCATTTATCAAAAGCCAATGATGTAAAAATATGAAATTTGCTTTGAGATTAAAAATGTTCTTCTAATTGAGAACTATGTGTTTTAAACAGTGTGTTTTTCTATTTTTGGTGTATTGTTTACTGACAGCTTGATAGTGTATATCCTTTCGATGGCTTTGTTTATGATTTGAGAGCAGTGTTTGGTTTTGAGCACAGGTAAATCTGTTTTGAGGCGAAAGTTTGAATCAGAGGTTGTGTAAATGCTGCTTGAAGATGAGGTTTTGTGTTTAATGTTTTAAGAAAATAGAGCAAGGTTTCAGAAATTGAGCTTTAGAAATGGTTGAAAACGTCATTACTGCATCTCTCTTGTTTTTATGATGTAACCATTCTTACTTATCCTAAGCCGCACCTTTTCCACTGCACGGTACCAACATTTTTAGGTTTTCTATTCGGCAGTCCTGGTAGTGGGTACTATTTTTGGCATCACCTCCGTTCAAGGTTCCAAGGGTGCTGAGGTGATGCAAAAAGGTGATAAAAAAAAACTGAGTGGACAGCGCAATCTTTTGCATCATCTTTAAGCAACTAGAATCATCTGCACTCACTGCCTTCAGCCTCTTATGAACAAAGTCTATCCCCACTATTTCATGGCAGTTGCATGTGGCGTCATTATGAGGACCAGCTTCGTTCAGGAGGTACAACATCTGCAACGTAAAGCAAAGTACCTGGTGCCAACAACAAGTGAAGACGGGTCAAACTAAGCCAAACCACGTAGTGGAAAAACAGCATACGACTAAAATACTGTAGGCTGTAAAAGTGATTTTCTTGCTCTATGTGTGTGTGTGTGTGTGTGTGTGTGTGTGTGCATTACCTGAGTCCATCTCATCACTGTGCACGTATGAGCTACAGTGGCTGCTGCAGATGCTGGTGAAGGAGGCTATGGAGTTCCTGTTACTGTTACAGTCACTACACACACATACACAATGATACAACACATAAGCAGCAGCAACACAATACAAACACAAAACAAAATCAGTTACAGTCACTGATAAAGACAAAAACCTGTGAGTCTCTGTTGTTGATGGTGTTGTGTGTAATCTGTGTGAGTCTCTGTTGTTGATGGTGATGTGTGTAATCTGTATGAGTCTCTGTTGTTGATGGTGATGTGTGTAATCTGTATGAGTCTCTGTTGTTGATGGTGATGTGTGTAATCTGTATGAGTCTCTGTTGTTGATGGTGATGTGTGTAATCTGTATGAGTCTCTGTTGTTGATGGTGATGTGTGTAATCTGTATGAGTCTCTGTTGTTGATGGTGATGTGTGTAATCTGTATGAGTCTCTGTTGTTGATGGTGATGTGTGTAATCTGTATGAGTCTCTGTTGTTGATGGTGATGTGTGTAATCTGTGTGAGTCTCTGTTGTTGATGGTGATGTGTGTAATCTGTATGAGACTCTGTTGTTGATGGTGATGTGTGTAATCTGTATGAGACTCTGTTGTTGATGGTGATGTGTGTAATCTGTATGAGTCTCTGTTGTTGATGGTGATGTGTGTAATCTGTATGAGTCTCTGTTGTTGATGGTGATGTGTGTAATCTGTGTGAGTCTCTGTTGTTGATGGTGATGTGTGTAATCTGTATGAGACTCTGTTGTTGATGGTGATGTGTGTAATCTGTATGAGTCTCTGTTGTTGATGGTGATGTGTGTAATCTGTATGAGTCTCTGTTGTTGATGGTGATGTGTGTAATCTGTATGAGTCTCTGTTGTTGATGGTGATGTGTGTAATCTGTATGAGACTCTGTTGTTGATGGTGATGTGTGTAATCTGTATGAGTCTCTGTTGTTGATGGTGATGTGTGTATCCTGTATGAGACTCTGTTGTTGATGGTGATGTGTGTAATCTGTGTGAGTCTCTGTTGTTGATGGTGATGTGTGTAATCTGTATGAGTCTCTGTTGTTGATGGTGATGTGTGTAATCTGTATGAGTCTCTGTTGTTGATGGTGATGTGTGTATCCTGTATGAGTCTCTGTTGTTGATGGTGATGTGTGTAATCTGTATGAGTCTCTGTTGTTGATGGTGATGTGTGTATCCTGTATGAGTCTCTGTTGTTGATGGTGATGTGTGTAATCTGTATGAGTCTCTGTTGTTGATGGTGATGTGTGTATCCTGTATGAGTCTCTGTTGTTGATGGTGATGTGTGTAATCTGTATGAGCCTCTGTTGTTGATGGTGATGTGTGTATCCTGTATGAGTCTCTGTTGTTGATGGTGATGTGTGTAATCTGTATGAGTCTCTGTTGTTGATGGTGATGTGTGTATCCTGTATGAGTCTCTGTTGTTGATGGTGATGTGTGTATCCTGTATGAGTCTCTGTTGTTGATGGTGATGTGTGTAATCTGTATGAGTCTCTGTTGTTGATGGTGATGTGTGTATCCTGTATGAGTCTCTGTTGTTGATGGTGATGTGTGTAATCTGTATGAGTCTCTGTTGTTGATGGTGATGTGTGTAATCTGTATGAGTCTCTGTTGTTGATGGTGATGTGTGTAATCTGTATGAGTCTCTGTTGTTGATGGTGATGTGTGTAATCTGTATGAGTCTCTGTTGTTGATGGTGATGTGTGTAATCTGTATGAGTCTCTGTTGTTGATGGTGATGTGTGTAATCTGTATGAGTCTCTGTTGTTGATGGTGATGTGTGTAATCTGTATGAGTCTCTGTTGTTGATGGTGATGTGTGTATCCTGTATGAGACTCTGTTGTTGATGGTGATGTGTGTAATCTGTATGAGTCTCTGTTGTTGATGGTGATGTGTGTATCCTGTATGAGTCTCTGTTGTTGATGGTGATGTGTGTAACCTGTATGAGTCTCTGTTGTTGATGGTGATGTGTGTAATCTGTATGAGTCTCTGTTGTTGATGGTGATGTGTGTAATCTGTATGAGTCTCTGTTGTTGATGGTGATGTGTGTAATCTGTATGAGTCTCTGTTGTTGATGGTGATGTGTGTAATCTGTATGAGTCTCTGTTGTTGATGGTGATGTGTGTAATCTGTATGAGTCTCTGTTGTTGATGGTGATGTGTGTATCCTGTATGAGTCTCTGTTGTTGATGGTGATGTGTGTATCCTGTATGAGTCTCTGTTGTTGATGGTGATGTGTGTATCCTGTATGAGTCTCTGTTGTTGATGGTGATGTGTGTAATCTGTATGAGTCTCTGTTGTTGATGGTGATGTGTGTAATCTGTATGAGTCTCTGTTGTTGATGGTGATGTGTGTAATCTGTATGAGTCTCTGTTGTTGATGGTGATGTGTGTAATCTGTATGAGTCTCTGTTGTTGATGGTGATGTGTGTAATCTGTATGAGTCTCTGTTGTTGATGGTGATGTGTGTAATCTGTATGAGTCTCTGTTGTTGATGGTGATGTGTGTAATCTGTATGAGTCTCTGTTGTTGATGGTGATGTGTGTATCCTGTATGAGTCTCTGTTGTTGATGGTGATGTGTGTATCCTGTATGAGTCTCTGTTGTTGATGGTGATGTGTGTAATCTGTATGAGTCTCTGTTGTTGATGGTGATGTGTGTAATCTGTATGAGTCTCTGTTGTTGATGGTGATGTGTGTAATCTGTATGAGTCTCTGTTGTTGATGGTGATGTGTGTATCCTGTATGAGTCTCTGTTGTTGATGGTGATGTGTGTATCCTGTATGAGTCTCTGTTGTTGATGGTGATGTGTGTATCCTGTATGAGTCTCTGTTGTTGATGGTGATGTGTGTAATCTGTATGAGTCTCTGTTGTTGATGGTGATGTGTGTAATCTGTATGAGTCTCTGTTGTTGATGGTGATGTGTGTAATCTGTATGAGTCTCTGTTGTTGATGGTGATGTGTGTAATCTGTATGAGTCTCTGTTGTTGATGGTGATGTGTGTATCCTGTATGAGTCTCTGTTGTTGATGGTGTTGTGTGTATCCTGTATGAGTCTCTGTTGTTGATGGTGATGTGTGTAATCTGTATGAGTCTCTGTTGTTGATGGTGATGTGTGTAATCTGTATGAGTCTCTGTTGTTGATGGTGATGTGTGTATCCTGTATGAGTCTCTGTTGTTGATGGTGATGTGTGTAATCTGTATGAGTCTCTGTTGTTGATGGTGATGTGTGTAATCTGTATGAGTCTCTGTTGTTGATGGTGATGTGTGTATCCTGTATGAGTCTCTGTTGTTGATGGTGATGTGTGTAATCTGTATGAGTCTCTGTTGTTGATGGTGATGTGTGTAATCTGTATGAGACTCTGTTGTTGATGGTGATGTGTGTAATCTGTATGAGTCTCTGTTGTTGATGGTGATGTGTGTAATCTGTATGAGTCTCTGTTGTTGATGGTGATGTGTGTATCCTGTATGAGTCTCTGTTGTTGATGGTGATGTGTGTAATCTGTATGAGTCTCTGTTGTTGATGGTGATGTGTGTAATCTGTATGAGTCTCTGTTGTTGATGGTGATGTGTGTAATCTGTATGAGTCTCTGTTGTTGATGGTGATGTGTGTAATCTGTATGAGTCTCTGTTGTTGATGGTGATGTGTGTAATCTGTATGAGTCTCTGTTGTTGATGGTGATGTGTGTAATCTGTATGAGTCTCTGTTGTTGATGGAGATGTGTGTATCCTGTATGAGACTCTGTTGTTGATGGTGATGTGTGTAATCTGTATGAGTCTCTGTTGTTGATGGTGATGTGTGTAATCTGTATGAGTCTCTGTTGTTGATGGTGATGTGTGTAATCTGTATGAGTCTCTGTTGTTGATGGTGATGTGTGTATCCTGTATGAGACTCTGTTGTTGATGGTGATGTGTGTAATCTGTATGAGTCTCTGTTGTTGATGGTGATGTGTGTAATCTGTATGAGTCTCTGTTGTTGATGGTGATGTGTGTATCCTGTATGAGTCTCTGTTGTTGATGGTGATGTGTGTAATCTGTATGAGTCTCTGTTGTTGATGGTGATGTGTGTATCCTGTATGAGTCTCTGTTGTTGATGGTGATGTGTGTAATCTGTATGAGTCTCTGTTGTTGATGGTGATGTGTGTAATCTGTATGAGTCTCTGTTGTTGATGGTGATGTGTGTAATCTGTATGAGACTCTGTTGTTGATGGTGATGTGTGTAATCTGTATGAGTCTCTGTTGTTGATGGTGATGTGTGTAATCTGTATGAGTCTCTGTTGTTGATGGTGATGTGTGTAATCTGTATGAGTCTCTGTTGTTGATGGTGATGTGTGTAATCTGTATGAGTCTCTGTTGTTGATGGTGATGTGTGTAATCTGTATGAGACTCTGTTGTTGATGGTGATGTGTGTATCCTGTATGAGTCTCTGTTGTTGATGGTGATGTGTGTAATCTGTATGAGTCTCTGTTGTTGATGGTGATGTGTGTATCCTGTATGAGACTCTGTTGTTGATGGTGATGTGTGTAATCTGTATGAGTCTCTGTTGTTGATGGTGATGTGTGTAATCTGTATGAGTCTCTGTTGTTGATGGTGATGTGTGTAATCTGTATGAGTCTCTGTTGTTGATGGTGATGTGTGTAATCTGTATGAGTCTCTGTTGTTGATGGTGATGTGTGTAATCTGTATGAGTCTCTGTTGTTGATGGTGATGTGTGTAATCTGTATGAGTCTCTGTTGTTGATGGTGATGTGTGTAATCTGTATGAGTCTCTGTTGTTGATGGTGATGTGTGTAATCTGTATGAGTCTCTGTTGTTGATGGTGATGTGTGTAATCTGTATGAGTCTCTGTTGTTGATGGTGATGTGTGTAATCTGTATGAGTCTCTGTTGTTGATGGTGATGTGTGTAATCTGTATGAGTCTCTGTTGTTGATGGTGATGTGTGTATCCTGTATGAGTCTCTGTTGTTGATGGTGATGTGTGTAATCTGTATGAGTCTCTGTTGTTGATGGTGATGTGTGTAATCTGTATGAGTCTCTGTTGTTGATGGTGATGTGTGTAATCTGTATGAGTCTCTGTTGTTGATGGTGATGTGTGTAATCTGTATGAGTCTCTGTTGTTGATGGTGATGTATGTAATCTGTATGAGTCTCTGTTGTTGATGGTGATGTGTGTAATCTGTATGAGTCTCTGTTGTTGATGGTGATGTGTGTAATCTGTATGAGTCTCTGTTGTTGATGGTGATGTGTGTATCCTGTGTGAGTCTCTGCTGTTGATGGTGATGTGTGTATCCTGTATGAGTCTCTGTTGTTGATGGTGATGTGTGTATCCTGTATGAGTCTCTGCTGTTGATGGTGTTGTGTTTAACCTGTATGAGTCTCTGTTGCTGATGGTATCGTGTCCTGAGTCGTCCTGCTCCTCTCCGGTGTTAAAACAAACTCTCCTCCGCTCTGGTTTTTCTCCGTCACACTCTGCACTGATCACCCCCTCCGCTTTCAATTCACTACTACTGCTGGGGTGAGTGATGGAGGATAGTAAACTGGGAGAGAGAGAAAAAACATATATCAAAACACATGAAGGTTACATAGAAAGAGAAAGAAAGTCAGAATGGAAAGACAAAACAAATAGAAAAAATAAGAGAAGAGGAAATGAGAGAAAGAGACAATATATAAAAGAGACAGAAAGAATATAAGACATGAAGAAACAGGAGTATTTTGTTTGAAGAGGTTTTAGAGTATTGTTATTTGTCCAATCATCTAAAAATTTTAACACAGTGTGGAGGAGAGTTTACATGTATAAAACTAAAAAAAACTAAAAAAAAGAGAGTATATGAGATAAAGAGAGAGGATATGATATATATATATATATATATATATATATATATATATATATATATAGTATAGGGGAAAGAGAAAGTATAGGGGAAAGAGACAAAGAGCATATGAGAAAGAAAGAGAGAGAGTATAGGGGAAAGAGAGAAAGTATAGGGGAAAGAGAGAGAGAGTATAGGGGATGAAAGAGAGTATAGAGGACACAGAGAGAGAGTATAGGGGAAAGAGAGAAAGTATAGGGGAAAGAGAGAGAAAGTATAGGGGAAAGAGAGAGAGAGTATAGGGGATGAAAGAGAGTATAGAGGACAGAGAGAGAGAGTATAGGGGAAAGAGAGAAAGTATAGGGGAAAGAGAGAGAGAGTATAGGGGAAAGAAAGAGACAGTATAGGGGAAAGAGAGAGTATAGGGGAAAGATAGTATACAGGAAAGAAAGAGAGAGAGAGTATAGGGGAAAGAGAAAGAGAGAGTAGGGGAGAGAGAGAGAGTATAGGGGAAAGAGAGAGACAGTATAGGGGAAAGATAGAGACAGTATAGGGGAAAGATAGAGAGAGTATAGGAGAAAGAAAGATAGTATACAGGAAAGAAAGAGAGAGAGTATAGGGGAACGAGAAAGAGAGAGTAGGGGAGAGAGAGAGAGAGTATAGGGGAAAGAGAGAGAGAGTATGGGGAAAGAGAGAGAGAGAGTATGGGGAAAGAGAGTATAGGGGAAAGAGAGAGACTGTATAGGGGAAAGAGTGAGAGAGTATAGGGGAAAGAGAGAGAGTATAGGGGATAGAGAGAGAGAGTATAGAGGAAAGAGGAACAGTATAGGGAAAAGAGAGAGAGTATAGGGGAAAGAGAGAGAGTATAGGTGAAAGAGAGAGAGAGTATGGTGAAAGAGAGAGAGTATAGGGGAAAGAGAGAGAGAGTATGGGGAAAGAGAGAGAGAGTATGGTGAAAGAGAGAGAGAGTATGGGGAAAGAGAGAGAGTATAGGGGAAAGAGAGAGAGAGTATGGGGAAAGAGAGAGAGTATGGGGAAAGAGAGAGAGTATAGGGGAAAGAGAGAGACCATATAGGGGAAAGAGAGAGAGAGTATAGGGGAAAGAGAGAGAGTATAGGGGATAGAGAGAGAGAGTATAGGGGAAAGAGAGAGAGAGTATAGAGGAAAGAGAAACAGTATAGGGAAAAGAGAGAGAGAGTATAAGGGAAAGAGAGAGAGTATAGGTGAAAGAGAGAGAGTATAGAGGAAAGAGAGAGACCGTATAGGGGAAAGAGAGAGAGAGTATAGGGGAAAGAGAGAGAGAGTATAGAGGAAAGAGAGAGAGAGTATAGGGGAAAGAGAGAGAGTATAGGTGAAAGAAAGAGAGAGAGAGTATAGAGGAAAGAGAGAGGGTATAGGGAAAAGAGAGAGAGTATAGGTGAAAGAGAGAGAGAGAGTATAGGGGAAAGAGAGAGAGTATAGGTGAAAGAGAGAGAGAGAGAGAGAGAGTATAGAGGAAAGAGAGAGAGTATAGGGGAAAGAGAGAGAGTATAGGTGAAAGAGAGAGAGAGAGAGAGAGAGAGTATAGGGGAAAGAGAGAGAGTATAGGTGAAAGAGAGAGAGAGAGTATAGAGGAAAGAGAGAGAGAGTATAGGGGAAAGAGAGAGAGTATAGGTGAAAGAGAGAGAGAGAGTATAGGGGAAAGAGAGAGTATAGGGGAAAGAGAGAGAGTATAGGGGAAAGAGAGAGTATAGGGGAAAGAGAGAGAGTATAGGTGAAAGAGAGAGAGAGAGAGTATAGGTGAAAGAGAGAGAGAGAGAGAGTATTGAGGAAAGAGAGAGAGAGAGTATAGAGGAAAGAGAGAGAGTATAGGGGAAAGAGAGAGAGAGAGAGAGTATAGGGGAAAGAGAGAGAGTATAGGTGAAAGAGAGAGAGAGAGAGAGTATAGGGGAAAGAGAAACAGTATAGGGGAAAGAGAGAGAGTATATGGGAAAGAGAGAGAGTATAGGTAAAAGAGAGAGAGAGAGATAGTATAGAGGAAAGAGAGAGAGAGTATAGGGGAAAGAGAGAGAGTATAGGTGAAAGAGAGAGAGAGAGAGTATAGAGGAAAGAGAGAGAGTATAGGTGAAAGAGAGAGAGAGAGAGAGAGAGAGAGTATAGGGGAAAGAGAAACAGTATAGGGGAAAGAGAGAGAGAGAGTATAGAGGAAAGAGAGAGAGAGTATAGGGGAAAGAGAGTATGGGGGAAAGAGAGAGAGAGAGAGTATAGGGGAAAGAGAAACAGTATAGGGGAAAGAGAGAGAGAGAGAGAGTATAGGGGAAAGAGAAACAGTATAGGGGAAAGAGAGAGAGAGAGAGAGTATAGGGGAAAGAGAAACAGTATAGGGGGAAGAGAGAGAGAGAGAGAGAGTATGGGGAAAGAGAAACAGTATAGGGGAAAGAGAGAGAGAGAGTATAGAGGAAAGAGAAACAGTATAGGTGAAAGAGAGAGAGAGAGAGAGAGTATAGGGGAAAGAGAAACAGTATAGGGGAAAGAGAGAGAGTATAGGTGAAAGAGAGAGAGTATAGGTGAAAGAGAGAGAGAGAGAGTACAGAGGAAAGAGAGAGAGTATAGAGGAAAGAGAGAGAGTATAGAGGAAAGAGAGAGAGTATAGGTGAAAGAGAGAGAGAGAGAGAGTACAGAGGAAAGAGAAACAGTATAGGTGAAAGAGAGAGAGAGAGAGAGTACAGGGGAAAGAGAAACAGTATAGGGGAAAGAGAGAGAGAGAGAGAGAGAGAGTATAGGGGAAAGAGAAACAGTATAGGGGAAAGAGAGAGAGAGAGTATAGAGGAAAGAGAAACAGTATAGGTGAAAGAGAGAGAGAGAGTATAGGGGAAAGAGAAACAGTATAGGGGAAAGAGAGAGAGAGAGTATAGGTGAAAGAGAGAGAGTATAGGTGAAAGAGAGAGAGAGAGAGTACAGAGGAAAGAGAGAGAGTATAGAGGAAAGAGAGAGAGTATAGAGGAAAGAGAGAGAGTATAGGGGAAAGAGAGAGAGTATAGGGGAAAGAGAGAGAGAGTATAGGGGAAAGAGAGAGAGTATAGGGGATAGAGAGAGAGAGTATAGGGGAAAGAGAGAGAGAGTATAGAGGAAAGAGAAACAGTATAGGGAAAAGAGAGAGAGAGAGTATAGGGGAAAGAGAAACAGTATAGGGGAAAGAGAGAGAGAGAGTATAGAGGAAAGAGAAACAGTATAGGTGAAAGAGAGAGAGAGAGAGAGTGAGTATAGGGGAAAGAGAAACAGTATAGGGGAAAGAGAGAGAGAGAGTATAGGTGAAAGAGAGAGAGTATAGGTGAAAGAGAGAGAGAGAGAGTACAGAGGAAAGAGAGAGAGTATAGAGGAAAGAGTGAGAGTATAGAGGAAAGAGAGAGAGTATAGGGGAAAGAGAGAGAGTATAGGGGATAGAGAGAGAGAGTATAGGGGAAAGAGAGAGAGAGTATAGAGGAAAGAGTGAGAGTATAGAGGAAAGAGAGAGAGTATAGGGGAAAGAGAGAGAGTATAGGGGATAGAGAGAGAGAGTATAGGGGAAAGAGAGAGAGAGAGTATAGGTGAAAGAGAAACAGTATAGGTGAAAGAGAGAGAGAGAGAGAGTGAGTATAGGGGAAAGAGAAACAGTATAGGGGAAAGAGAGAGAGAGAGTATAGGTGAAAGAGAGAGAGTATAGGTGAAAGAGAGAGAGAGAGAGTACAGAGGAAAGAGAGAGAGTATAGAGGAAAGAGTGAGAGTATAGAGGAAAGAGAGAGAGTATAGGGGAAAGAGAGAGAGTATAGGGGATAGAGAGAGAGAGTATAGGGGAAAGAGAGAGAGAGTATAGAGGAAAGAGTGAGAGTATAGAGGAAAGAGAGAGAGTATAGGGGAAAGAGAGAGAGTATAGGGGATAGAGAGAGAGAGTATAGGGGAAAGAGAGAGAGAGAGTATAGGTGAAAGAGAGAGAGTATAGGTGAAAGAGAGAGAGAGAGAGTACAGAGGAAAGAGAGAGAGTATAGGGGAAAGAGAGAGAGTATAGGGGAAAGAGAGAGAGAGTATAGGGGAAAGAGAGAGAGTATAGGGGATAGAGAGAGAGAGTATAGGGGAAAGAGAGAGAGAGTATAGAGGAAAGAGAAACAGTATAGGGAAAAGAGAGAGAGAGAGAGTATAGGGGAAAGAGAAACAGTATAGGGGAAAGAGAGAGAGAGAGAGTATAGAGGAAAGAGAAACAGTATAGGTGAAAGAGAGAGAGAGAGAGAGTGAGTATAGGGGAAAGAGAAACAGTATAGGGGAAAGAGAGAGAGAGAGTATAGGTGAAAGAGAGAGAGTATAGGTGAAAGAGAGAGAGAGAGAGTACAGAGGAAAGAGAGAGAGTATAGAGGAAAGAGTGAGAGTATAGAGGAAAGAGAGAGAGTATAGGGGAAAGAGAGAGAGAGAGTACAGAGGAAAGAGAGAGAGTATAGAGGAAAGAGTGAGAGTATAGAGGAAAGAGAGAGAGTATAGGGGAAAGAGAGAGAGAGAGAGAGTACAGAGGAAAGAGAGAGAGTATAGGGGAAAGAGAGAGAGTATAGGGGAAAGAGAGAGACCATATAGGGGAAAGAGAGAGAGAGAGTATAGGGGAAAGAGAGAGAGTATAGGGGATAGAGAGAGAGAGTATAGGGGAAAGAGAGAGAGAGTATAGAGGAAAGAGAAACAGTATAGGGAAAAGAGAGAGAGAGTATAGGTGAAAGAGAGAGAGTATAGAGGAAAGAGAGAGACCATATAGGGGAAAGAGAGAGAGTATAGGGTATAGAGAGAGAGAGTATAGGGGAAAGAGAGAGACAGTATAGGGGAAAGAGAGAGAGAGTATAGGGGAAAGAGAGAGTATAGGGAAAAGAGAGAGAGTATAGGGGAAAGAGAGAGAGTATAGGGGAAAGAGAGAGAGAGTATAGGGGAAAGAGAGAGAGAGTATAGGGGAAAGAGAGAGTATAGGGAAAAGAGAGAGAGTATAGGGGAAAGAGAGAGAGTATAGGGAAAAGAGAGAGAGTATAGGGGAAAGAGAGAGAGTATAGGGGAAAGAGAGAGACAGTATAGGGGAAAGAGAGAGAGAGTATAGAGGAAAGAGAGAGAGTATAGAGGAAAGAGAGAGAGTATAGGGGAAAGAGAGAGAGAGAGAGTACAGAGGAAAGAGAGAGAGTATAGGGGAAAGAGAGAGAGTATAGGGGAAAGAGAGAGACCATATAGGGGAAAGAGAGAGAGAGAGTATAGGGGAAAGAGAGAGAGAGTATAGGTGAAAGAGAGAGAGAGTATAGGGGAAAGAGAGAGAGTATAGGTGAAAGAGAGAGAGAGAGAGTATAGGGGAAAGAGAGAGAGAGTATAGGGGAAAGATAGAGAGTGTAGGTGAAAGAGAGAGAGAGAGAGAGAGTATAGAGGAAAGAGAGAGAGAATATAGGGAAAAGAGAGAGAGTATAGGTGAAAGAGAGAGAGAGAGTATAGAGGAAAGAGAGAGAGTATAGAGGAAAGAGAGAGAGAGTATAGGGAAAAGAGAGAGAGTATAGGTGAAAGAGAGAGAGAGTATAGAGGAAAGAGAGAGAGAGTATAGGGGAAAGAGAGAGAGTATAGGTGAAAGAGAGAGAGTATAGGTGAAAGAGAGAGAGAGAGTATAGGGGAAAGAGAGAGAGTATAGAGGAAAGAGAGAGAGTATAGGGGAAAGAGAGAGAGTATAGGTGAAAGAGAGAGAGAGTATAGGGGAAAGAGAGAGAGTATAGAGGAAAGAGAGAGAGTATAGGGGAAAGAGAGAGAGAGTATAGGTGAAAGAGAGAGAGAGTATAGGGGAAAGAGAGAGAGTATAGGTGAAAGAGAGAGAGAGAGTATAGGGGAAAGAGAGAGAGAGTATAGGGGAAAGATAGAGAGTGTAGGTGAAAGAGAGAGAGAGAGAGTATAGAGGAAAGAGAGAGAGAATATAGGGAAAAGAGAGAGAGTATAGGTGAAAGAGAGAGAGAGAGTATAGAGGAAAGAGAGAGAGTATAGAGGAAAGAGAGAGAGAGTATAGAGGAAAGAGAGAGAGAGTATAGGGGAAAGAGAGAGAGTATAGGTGAAAGAGAGAGAGAGAGAGTATAGGGGAAAGAGAGAGTATAGGGGAAAGAGAGAGAGTATAGGTGAAAGAGAGAGAGAGTATAGGGGAAAGAGAGAGTATAGGGGAAAGAGAGAGAGTATAGGGGAAAGAGAGAGTATAGGGGAAAGAGAGAGAGTATAGGTGAAAGAGAGAGAGAGAGAGTATAGGTGAAAGAGAGAGAGAGATAGTATAGAGGAAAGAGAGAGAGAGAGTATAGAGGAAAGAGAGAGAGTATAGGGGAAAGAGAGAGAGAGAGAGTATAGAGGAAAGAGAGAGAGTATAGGTGAAAGAGAGAGAGAGAGTATAGGGGAAAGAGAAACAGTATAGGGGAAAGAGAGAGAGTATATGGGAAAGAGAGAGAGTATAGGTAAAAGAGAGAGAGAGAGAGTATAGAGGAAATAGAGAGAGAGTATAGGGGCAAGAGAGAGAGTATAGGTGAAAGAGAGAGAGAGAGAGTATAGGGGCAAGAGAGAGAGTATAGGTGAAAGAGAGAGAGAGAGAGAGTATAGAGGAAAGAGAGAGAGTATAGGTGAAAGAGAGAGAGAGAGAGAGTATAGGGGAAAGAGAGAGAGTATAGAGGAAAGAGAGAGAGTACAGAGGAAAGAGAGAGAGTATAGAGGAAAGAGAGAGAGTATAGAGGAAAGAGAGAGAGTACAGAGGAAAGAGAGAGAGTATAGAGGAAAGAGAGAGAGTATAGAGGAAAGAGAGAGAGTATAGGGGAAAGAGAGAGAGAGAGAGTACAGAGGAAAGAGAGAGAGTATAGAGGAAAGAGAGAGAGTATAGAGGAAAGAGAGAGAGTATAGGGGAAAGAGAGAGAGAGAGAGTACAGAGGAAAGAGAGAGAGTATAGAGGAAAGAGAGAGAGTATAGAGGAAAGAGAGAGAGTATAGGGGAAAGAGAGAGAGAGAGAGTACAGAGGAAAGAGAGAGAGTATAGAGGAAAGAGAGAGAGTATAGAGGAAAGAGAGAGAGTATAGGGGAAAGAGAGAGAGAGAGAGTACAGAGGAAAGAGAGGGAACACTGTTATATAAATACTGTCATGGCGTCAGAATCACTGTCTCTACTGACGCAGGGATATTAAACAGTCAGCTCATGCGGTATCAGCATCTCCATCAGGATAAACAGGCTACTCCACCTCCACCAGCTCTCTCTCTGTAAACGCTGCACTCCATAAAACCCAGCTTTCTGCTCTTTCTGCTGTTTGTGGAATACGGACCGGTGCTCTAATGTCATCAAGATGTGTGTATGGAGCGGAGCGCACGCCAAACAAAGCCAGAACATGTTTGTGTTTGGCTTCCGGACCGATTTCAGGAGGCTGGAGGTCTTCAAAATATTAATAACTTCAAACACGCACCAGCAGCTGAGTCAACAATCACAAAACTCAACCTCTCTCGCTGAGAAACTTTCACAAGGCTTCCGAGTATGGAGACCACTGACAAGTAGGTCTTTTCTTTTTTTTTTCTATTGCAGGAACACATGGGGGCATTTAAGTGGTCTTTTCAATGACTCAACACTTCTGTTCTGTGAGCACATTCCTCCACACACGCACTAGGATGTCACGTCTTGTTCGCCTTTTTCACCTCCAATTGTTTTTGCACGCTTTTTCCATTGTGTAATGCTCCAAACTCTCTCGCATCAACTGAACTACGTCCATATGGGGGTAAACAGAAACGCTCCAAGAAAGCAGCCTGAAGACATATGACGAAGCTGCACCGCCCTCGTTCGTTTACCAGGCCTTGCTTTCCATTATATATCTGGAGTCTCTAAAGTCTCTGTAGTGCCAGAGCAAGTACCACCGGCAGCTATTTACCACCCAGGGGCAAAGCCCACCCTATACTGCCTTGGCCACATTCCCCCGAAGTCCAGCTGTAAAATGGTGTGTGTTAATGCAGCAAAAACTGCAGTAGATACATTTTTATATGACTATTTTTTTAACCTCTCTTTGTCCAGACTTATTACTTATTACTGTTTATTACAGTGGCTTTCTGACCTCTGTTCTGATTGGCTGCTCTGTATTGCACCTCATATAACATACAGGCTGACATATGAAACTAACAGACTGGATTATTCTTCAGCTACTCCTGTGTGGATCCTTTGGAAGGCTGCGATAAGCTATTTGTTTCCTAACAGCCATGAAAAGTACAACATTTACTTGTTTTCTCGCATCCTCCACTCCAATAACTCTGCAGACTCTGCAAGACTTCAATTCAGGGGTAGTCAAACATTCACGCTGCGTCACGTTCTGATTTGGACTGTTCTAAAATGCTATCATCTTGTGGTAGCTCCTCCTATTTTCAACCAATCATCCTATAATTTCTCATTTGTACCTTCTGTTTTCCATAATCAAGTTTTCACAGCTCCTTAGTCCTATCTGTCATTCCTACCATCATCCAAACAATGGGTCTGGGTGTTCTAGCTTCAAGCAAGAAGTTCTCAAAGTTCTCATCCTTCCCCTTAAACACAGTCTGCCCTCAGACTACCGCCATATACTGACAGCACTTCCAAACTCGCAAAATTGGCTGACACCCCACTCAACACTAAAACAGCTCAGCAAGCATCTCTAACCTCTACTTCTTCTGAAAAGCCAAGGAAAGACGTTCCTGACAATGTGGAGGATGGTATAAAACAGTGGACTCCAACTCTAGGCCTCCAGCAGAGTTCTAAACAGTATCCAATAGAGCTGCCCCACCCACTTACTTAACTTTATCCATGCTCCAGCACATCAAGGACGGTTGGTTAGCTGGAGCAGGGGTGGCAAACTGTGGCTGGAACAAGGTTCTGCAGGAAGGTCGGTCCCCAGGACTAGGGTTGGAGAGCTCTTGAATTCGAAATACAAACATACTACAAGGTCCACTGGTGGACGTGAGCGATTTGCAGTGTTCTATTTATTCATTTATTTTTAAATTCATTACAAATGATCAAATTAGCTTAACAGTTTCAGCCAAAAGAAAGTTTATATGAATTTATAAATTTTATTTGAACTGTGTAATGCCTTCATCTACATCTACCTATCAGAGATCAGCTTCTGAAAGCTGGCCCCTCCCCTTCTCACATCTTTTCACAAGTCAGCCTTCTTACACACGGACTCTCACACTCTTTCTTAGTGAATGTATTGCTATCTTCTTCTATCTGTTTCTCTGGTTTTACCCTCTAAATGTTTTTGTTACTTGTTATTGTGCTTTCTTTAATAAACTCTTCATCTCAGCCAATGTTACAAACTGTCATTCCTTTATTTTTAAAAAATTTGGAGAGTAAAATACATATATATACATATACATATACATATATAGGGGACACCCTATAGAACCTTTTAAGATTCAAGAAAGGCCGTTACACACAGAGCTCTCCATCATATCTGCTTGGAAATGGTGTTCGACAGCGGCGTTTTTCAAAAACACCATTCATTTATTCCAAAGAACCCGCAGAGATCCAACGCTTCACAAAAGCTGCTGACTACTAAACAGATATACATTAATGTGCTCATGTTTGTGATAGCGCAAGCACAACCGCTTCAAAACAGGCTCACAGCTGAGGGTGCACATATGGAGCATATGGACTGGAGAATGAACGATACGCTCGGAAACTTCAAGAGTCTATACACAGCTCACACTCTGATCTGAAAAAAAGTGAGAAAAGTCAGCTTCAGAGATACAGACTTCTCAGAGGAAAGTGTGCTCAGGCTGTGGCTGGAGGGCATGAAAGGAAGAAAGGAGGGAATAAAGATGAGGGGATTGGAGCTTCTTCTCCAGAACAGCCCAGAGAACGACCCGTCCACACCCTGCTGACCCTAATCTTACACACCCTGAGGGATTTATACTGACCTATATGCTGCTACACACTCTCTCACTTCTAACTACTTTTGGTCTATGACAGAAGTGATGCATGATATTAAATAATATATATACACTGTGTTAAAGTAAAGGCCTTTACACAGACTTCCATTTATTTGTCTATTAAGGTAGATAGATAGATAGATAGATAGATAGATAGATAGATAGATAGATAGATAGATAGATAGATAGATAGATAGATAGATAGATCTGTAGTGATGGCAGTAGTGTAATTAACCAGTGTAAACAGTGTAGACCACTTTGGTAGTGCAAACTCTCTCTTATGCAGTTGGCAGTGCAAATATACAATAAAAAGCTGCAGTATTATTTACATTTATTGACTGTATACATGGCGTATATTATAACAGGCAAAGTGTAATAATAACAACTGTATAGTCATTATTATATATAGTTAACAGTATAGTATATACAGGGGTTGGACAATAAAACTGAAACACCTGGTTTTAGACCACAATAATTTATTAGTATGGTGTAGGGCCTACTTTTGCGGCCAATACAGTGTCAGTTCGTCTTGGTAATGACATATACAAGTCCTGCACAGTGGTCAGAGGGGTTTTAAGCCATTCTTCTTGCAGGACAGTGGTCAGGTCACTACGTGATGCTGGTGGAGGGAAACGTTTCCTGACTCGCTCCTCCAAAACACCCCAAAGTGGATCAATAATATTTAGATCTAGTGACTGTGCAGGCCATGGGAGATGTTCTACTAAACTATCATGTTCATCAAACCAATCTTTCACCAGTCTTGCTGTGTGTATTGGTGCACTGTCATCCTGATACACGGCACCGCCTTCAGCAGCTTCCATACAAATGCTCAACAGACTACTTGCAGAAACCCAACCACATTAATATCACTAGTGTTATGGTAAACATAAGCTCAGGTTTTGGGATGAGGTTTAGGTTTTTGACTAACTTTGAAGAGTCTGTAACATTTTTACATACTCATCTGACCAAGCTGGATTAGTTTAGTTAGGTCCAGTGATGTGATATAGGCATGATTTGACTGGCCGATTCCTGCAAGATCACGTATCTGTGTAGATTTCCCAAATTACCCCAAATAGCCTGAGTGGAACATCACTGTGTGGCTCAGCTTCGCCCATCTTCCTTTCAATTTTAAATTTTAAAACAGACCAAAACACCAAAAGAACAACCATACACACAAACTACACAAGACAGGGGAGAGAAAAAAACAGTAATAATAATAATAATAATAATAATAATAATAATAATAATAATACTTGGAGTAACATAATATACTGTTGGGAAAATCTGTGATGATACTAATTATTATATTATTATATTATTATATTATAACTTCATACAGGGACTGAAATACTTGTTATACTCTATACTCTATGTGTACCTCTGTGTTAGTATTTATCTATATTTGGTGTGTGTACACCCACACCCACCCTGCCAGCCCTATCCCCTCGCACAAGTGCACCCCACAGCCCAGTAACCACAGGCCACACTACCATCCATCTCTCTACTAAGCCCAAAAGAATCCATTCACCCGAGGGATAGGGGCACCCTCAGCACTGCTGCGACACCAAAGCAAAAGTGGTGTACTACTGGAACCTCAGGGCAAAGAACAGCCCACCAAACTCAATGCCTCATGGGTATTGTCCTGCAACCACTGACAAAGGGCGCCCAACACAATAATAACACAGCTCACATTCTAGCAGTAGCGCCACACCTGATCCACCCGCACCAGCACAGCACATCGTAATGCCAGTGCCGCTCCATAGCCGAGGCCCACAACCCAACTCCTGTTAAGCTGAGCAAATAGGGACCAGCAGTGTCCTCGATTATACAGTCTGTAACTGCAGACACACAAAGCACACCCACACAACAAGTAGGGCTGTGTATTGGCAAGAACCTGGCATGATTCAGCGGTCACGATACAATATCTCACGATATACTACGATACTGCATACAGAGTGATATATTGTGATTTTTCAAATCCTACTGATAAAACACATCACTATATGAACAGGTTTGCCAATGTTTACAATAGCACTGCGCCCTTGTGCTGCTTGTTAATGTTGGAGTTGGAGCTGAAAATTGATTACAACACTGTCATCTAGTGGTCAGAGGTTTAAACACAACACACAATGATTCACTGTCTGCCAGGAATCTGTGTTTTTGAGAATCGATACGGTATCACAAAACATAATATCCCGATATTCAATATTTTCGGTATTTTCTTACACCCCTAACAAGTGAAGCAGTCAAAATACATCACACATCAGAACAATAACATGTTGTGCAGCTAAATGGCAAACATTGAAAACGGAGGAGACTGTAGATCTCAGTTCAGTGACGCTCCGTATCAACGACAAGCCAACACTATACCGTCCAATCACAGCATACATGAAGGAATACACACCAAGTTGATCTGGATTCAGTAGGTGGGTCATGGAATAGAATAGCTCAAATAATTTTAGCTACATTTACATTTTAATATAATGGCAACAGCTTCTTAACAACAATAACAACAACAATAACAACAACAATAACAGCTTCTTATTCGTCATGTTCTTGTTCAAATTTTCTTACTCTGCCTTAATTGGTGCAGCAGTTGCACCATTTAAGCCGGAGCAGGAAAATTTAAACCAGACACAAGTGAATACGGAATATCATTACTGAGGGATCTCTGAGTCTGATAATAATGTGGTCAAGACTTTTTACTTAGTAGACTTGTAAAAACTACGGACATGACATATTCAAACTCATCGGAATCACTCCATTTACAGCACCTCCCCGGGTAAAACTAGCAAGGCTTCAAAAGGGCTTTACAGATGAACGTACTCTGGAATTAATATTAGCAGACTGGTATGAACTGTAGACAGCCAGTGCAGATTTGTATATCTTCTATCTCCGAAGAGGCTGTTCTGATTGGCTGCTTTGTACCGTGCCTCATTTGAAATCCAGGCCAGGCTAAACTATTGTTGGCTGAGGCACTGAGTGACATCACACAGGTATGAACTAAAGCAGTTTTATTCTGAATGGCTCATTTTAAAGCTTTAATAATGGTTATTATATCGATATCACGTTTCATATTTGAAAATCATGAGGAACCAGTTTTCCATTATACTGGAGTTCATTAGGAGTTGGGTTTAGGAAGACGTAATAGAAAATTCAAAAGATATTTAGCAGAATGTCAGTTACAAACAAGATTGTCACTACAATTCATTGATATGCAGAGAAAGTGAAGAACGTGAGGGAGAAGAAGTGAAAATGTACACTAAAATAAACGTGCTGCACCTTTTCGAGTTAAACGCGCTGCAGCTAGACCATTACAGGATACATTTCTGAGTGAGCAGGAAAAATGATGCGTTTAGGGACAGGAACAGAGCTGTTCACGTCAGCCATGTGCTCTCTGTCCCAGGACAGAGACAAAAGTTCAAATGTCCCTGCTTTTAAATCACAGGCCTCCAGGAATTCTCAGAGAGAGAGCTTATATAAGCAGCACTCAGCTTTCTGAGCCAGGACTCACTCTCCTGAGCAAACAGGGTCAAGCACACCTCTCTGAGACAGACTGGACACACATTTTTCCTCCTAGAGCAGCGATATATATATATACACTACCGCTCAAAAGTTAAGGATCACTTTAGAATTTAATTTCATGCAATTTTCATGCAATAAATGCAATTTTCATGCAATTCACAAACAATATTGTCCATTTCACAATTAATGTAAGTGTATCAGATGATTTTTAAAGAATAAAAATGTTTGTATTAAAGCCTATTTTTGTATAGAGGCTCATTTTGCATATAGTCCTATTATCAGCAATTCTGAATGTGGTGCAAAGGTAAACTATTTAAAATAAAATAAGGTAAAATATTAATTAATTAATTAAAAGGTTTATTATATCTTAATATTGGTTAAGCTACTATAACTAACTAGCAGGTTTTCGAGTTAACACTAGAACTTCAAAAGCTACCTCAGACAAAACATAAACTTGCACTTCATCACTTCAACTGTGGTAAATATATATATATATATATATATATATATATATATATATATATATATATATATATATATATATATGTGTGTGATCTCATATCCTACAGTGGTGCAGCAGTACTATCTAATGATATTTTACAGTTTGAAGATGAGGAAAACTTTCTGATGATGAAAGGAGGACATTTGGAAGAGGAAAAGAAAGCCAGGCAGTTTGTATTTTTGCCTCTACATCAGATAGCAGTCAGGGTTTCTTTATCATTCCCACTGGTTGTATGATGTATTTGTGTACTGCCTGCTGGGGATTGTGGTATTCTGTCAACTCCATGAGGCTGAAGGATGCAATTCTGCTTTTCAGAATATAATAAAAGATAACTAATAGTATATTAAGTTCCAGTTTTAGGGCAGAACACCCTTTATCAAATATGCATGTGATGCTGACGTCATGCAAATCTAACTCAGTTATGACCTCCATAACATACATGCTGATAAACATGTGTTCTTAATTGACTGCCTGCTTAAATCACTGCTTAGATCAAAGCAATGTGAAATGCTTATAGAGTTATAGAGTAAGGAACTGAAATGTGGACATATGGATCTTTAGGGTTACGGGGTTAATTCAGTATATAAATACACGCAAATCAAATGCTCTAGAGCCAGAAACCCCATCAGTGTCCCCATTATCGGACCACCGCTCTGATATCAGCTGGCCATTTCCAGCTATTCTCCTGCGCAGAGCTGGGAGGGAGGTTGTTAGCCATTCGAACCCGTTTCAGTGTGAGAGCAGAAGCATCTAATTGGTCCTGACAAGCAGCAGACAGCTGTGTCTTCACCGCAACGGATACAACGATACACTGTAATTGTCATTGCTGCAGATGTACGTCCACGGTGAACTTTCACAGTCACATTTTAAGACGTCTGCAGCGCTACCGAACTTTTCTTAACAAGGAGCGCGTGCAGGAAAGGACAGCGGAAAAGGAGGAAGGAAAGAGAGGAGGAGGGGGAGGTGAGGTCTTACTAGGGTCGGTCTTGATAGCCGATAGGGGTGGGCTATAATTTAGTTTGCTCTGGGCGACATTTACAGTTGAATTCTATTCAAATGTTCTCCACCTGTTTTCGTCTGCCCTTCCGTGTGGAAACACAAGGCCTGACCTTAGAGTGTCCCATTTCCTGCCAAGCGTTAATATGTTCTCAAACAATGAAGCCATCAACGGCAAATGCACTTCAAATTCAGACTCCTGGACTGTACAGTTCATCCCCTCTTAAAGACGCTGTTAAAGGAGAGTCCCGTGTTCATTGGAGAACCTCCGCATAACCAGGTGGTTGAGATGCAACACAAAGTCATTCAGAGTGGATTGATGGGAAATGGTTTCCTATAGAGAAGCTTGCTGACTCAAACGTCTTTACAGTGGTGGTGATAGGAGCTAGAGGTCACAGAGTCTACAGCAGACATATCCTCTCTATCCAAGGAAAAGCATGGACCACCATTTGGTCTATTTTCCACATTTTTAAATGCAACAGCTACTAATTTACATTGAGTGAAAATTTCTGGACAAACGTTGACTCCCCTAAAATAGCTTGAAAAAATTCTGGTTTCATTGACTTACATTAAAAATAGAGTTTGCTTTTGGCTTCTTCTGTAAAGTTGCCTCTTTAGAGATTCTAGTTTTTCTTTGGACTGCGATGATATATAGCCATTTTATTTACTACTCAAGCAAATCTATATGCATCTTCTGAGCTTTTTATCAAAGGTCAATAGTGGTAAAAATAATATTGGACTTTTTTTTTTAACTGTTATCACAAAACAGTGTCTCAGGCATCAGGCAGCACATACTGTATGTACTGATTTCATGTAATAGCTCTGTGATGTATTGTAGTCTTTAAACTTTTCAGACATCTGGGTCCCATCACCACCACTGTGAACAATTCTAACTTTAGAGCTCGGCAGTCCCCAACAAAACACTCTGAATGACTCATTTTTGAAAATATCCTATTTAACAGTACAATTTCTAAGGCAATTAAGCAGAAATTAAAAAAAACTGTTAAATAAAAAATGTATGTTTATAACATGATACAGTTCTGGTTCTAAAACCTGTTCAGCTGAGCAACATTTGAAGAGACTGTAAAAGCCAAAAAGTTTAGTTGAACTGTCCATGTTCAACAATTTCAACAATTTGCTGGGTTTCCAGTTATGCATTGCAGTAGCTAATGAAAATTAACAATGATCACAGAGATCATAATGACATAAGGTCACTGTCCAAAGAAAAACAAGTATCTTCAAAACATCAACTTTACAGAAGAGGCCAAAAACAATATTTACTTTCCATGTAAATCTATGGAACCAAATTTATTTCCACGCTATTTTGGAGCAGTTCTATTGGTCCGTTCATCATGAAATTTTCACACAACGTAAACAACTGTGGCTGCGTTTAAATGATGCAGACAAATAAAAATAGAGATATATGTTTTTCATTGGACAGCAGGGAAAAGTTTAATTACACAGCAAAACTCATGTCACCCAATCAATGTAACTTTCACATGCACATGCAGAAAACACTCTAAACTACTGTGTTTTAAAAAACACTCTGTTGTGTGCTACAGTTTCCTATTCAGTTAAATTTGCCAACATTATGTCTTCACCTGAAGGAACTTCCATTGGCATGACTCTGCGAATAATTATATTTACAGCAGCTCTACCAACTTTTGGAAGTTTTTTGAAAACTTAACCAGAACATAAGATTTTAGCATCTCTATCAGATAGAAGATATCCACATGGAGGTTTTGCAAGTCTAGAATTCATACTGTAAGACAAGATGAACCAGAAATCATTAACTCTTTGGTGGAAACGTTGCACATTACTGAACCTGAGCAACAAGTTTGACAGTTTGACAACATATAAAAGCAAAGACAACACTCTCCCGCAGTATGATTCCCGAGCTGGCATTAGACTAAACACAGCTTCACACGTTGCTGAGAAAATGGTGAATAGGGGCATCACAAGCAGTCCAATAAAACGGCTATTACCGATAGTGTACCAACGGCTATAAAATCAATGAACAACATCAGCAAGGCATCTGCAGTGTAATGAGCTCTGTGCTGAACGCTTCTAATGTGGAACTAAGAAGAACAGTTCAATTACAGCCCTCCGCAGCAGCGGTCTCGGCCTTATAGAAAACTAATGAGCTTTTGATGAACAAGGGCTATACTGAACCGACTGAGTCAAAGGACTCCAATAAAACCCAGAGCAAAAGCACTCAGGTCCACCAAACGGCAAGACGTTTGCAAAGAAGTGGCAGTTTCAGGAATGATGGTTTAATTATTTTGGTGCTAGGGTTGCCAGTGCATCCCCTTAACAGCACTGAGTGCAAACAGCACCCCAATGCAATGTGAGGGTAAAAAATCATGTCAGAGGCACTCTGGAATTTAACTGTAGCGCAGTATTCACAAATCAGCTGGCTCGTGACACCACTCGCGGCTCAGATCAAGACTTATGACTTGTGAAATTTCTGCCTGAGGGAAAAAATGAACAAAAGCATTAAATGAACTGCAACCTTAATGCAGGTATATTATTGTAAAATTAATATTTCCTTTTATTTCTAACCTTACAAGTGTGAATCTATAGCATATTGAGTCAGGTACAGCTACAGACTGTACATGGACCTCATAGAGTCTATAGCATATTGAGTCAGGTACAGCTACAGACTGTACATGGACTTCATAGAGTCTATAGCATATTGAGTCAGGTACAGCTATAGACTATACTTGGACCTCATAGACTGTGTTGAGTCTATAGCATATTGAGTAAGGTACAGCTATAGACTGTACATGAACCTCATAGAGTCTATAGCATATTGAGTCAGACACAGCTATAGACTTCACATGAATCTCATAGTCTATACTGAGTCTATAGCATATTAAGTCAGGCACAGCTATGGACTTCACATGAATCTCATAGTCTATACTGAGTCTATAGCATATTGAGTCATGCACAGCTATGGACATCACATAAATCTCATAGTCTATACTGAGTCTATAGCATATTGAGTCAGACACAGCTATAGACTTCATATAAATCTCATAGTCTATACTGAGTCTATAGCATATTGAGTCAGACACAGCTATGGACTTCACATAAATCTCATAGTCTATACTGAGTCTATAGCATATTGAGTCAGGTACAGCTATGGACTTCACATGAATCTCATAGTCTATACTGAGTCTATAGCATATTGAGTCAGGTACAGCTATGGACTTCACATGAATCTCATAGTCTATACTGAGTCTATAGCATATTGAGTCAGACACAGCTATAGACTTCATATAAATCTCATAGTCTATACTGAGTCTATAGCATATTGGGTCAGGTACAGCTATGGACTTCACATGAATCTCATAGTCTATACTGAGTCTATAGCATATTGAGTCAGGTACAGCTATGGACTTCACATGAATCTCATAGTCTATACTGAGTCTATAGCATATTGAGTCAGGCACAGCTATGGACTTCACATAAATCTCATAGTCTATACTGAGTCTATAGCATATTGAGTCAGGTACAGCTATGGACTTCACATAAATCTCATAGTCTATACTGAGTCTATAGCATATTGAGTCAGGTACAGCTATGGACTTCACATGAATCTCATAGTCTATACTGAGTCTATAGCATATTGAGTCAGGTACAGCTATGGACTTCACATGAATCTCATAGTCTATACTGAGTCTATAGCATATTGAGTCAGGCACAGCTATAGACTTCAGATAAATCTCATAGTCTATACTGAGTCTATAGCATATTGGGTCAAACACAGCTATAGACTTCACATGAATCTCATAGACTATATTGAGTCTATAGCATATTGAGTCAGACACAGCTATAGACTTCACATGAATCTCATAGTCTATACTGAGTCTACAGCATATTGAGTCATGCACAGCTATAGACGTCACATGAATCTCATAGTCTATACTGAGTCTATAGCACATTGAGTCAGGCACAGCTATAGGCTGTACATGAACCTCACACACCCAGGACTCAACTTGGACTTGCATCAATCGACTTGTGAACATCTTTGCTTCTACTGTATGTAGGACCCCGACACAAACAACAGTCCAAAACATACATGTTTATTTTCCTACATAAACAGAAAAGGTGTTGTATTTCTTTGCTAAACCATAGAAGCTATGAGTGGAATAAAACTTTGGTTTTCCAAAAAGCTCTAAATCTCCACAAGAAAGCCCACTTAACAGCAAACCCTAAATCAAATAACTTATTGAAGAAGTTTTAAATGGTGTAGGACATGATTTTGCAGGTCACCAGCAATATGGTCAACCTCGGAGGGTTAATATATCATTCCTGTCCAAAGAAAAACAAATATCACCAAAGTAGTAACTTTACAGGAGAGAACAAAAACAGCCTTTCCTTTCAATGTAAGTCAGTGTAAAGAGGTTTTATTACAAGTGATTTTGGAGCATTTTCTATTGGTCCTTTCATCATGAAACTTACTCACAGGCTATAAAGAGCAACTGCCATGTTAACATTATGTAGATAATTCAAAATCGACAAAAATGGAGATATGTTTTTCTGTGGACAGCAACGATATACATGTTTATGATGAAATGGCCATGAATTCTAAGTACATATGTTCTGGTAAGAGTAGTACAATAACAATAAATTTCAACTGAATCGAAAGAAACTGAATTATTGACACTCACTCGTGAATCTGAGCGGCATAGCACTCCACCTCTTTCACCACAGTGGTCAGTTTGGTGAGGAGCTTGTGGTAAGCGTCCACAGTCAGCAGGTCCTCCTCCCTTAGCAGGAAGCGCAGGCCGTGTCCTTCCGTCCGGCCTAGGCTGTGACCCGACGGAGCTGCCATACTGCCGATGCAGTGCTGAACGTACACCATGGGGTTCAGTTTACCTGATACGCACAAAAACAAAGAACTGTGAATTCATTAATGCATTTCTATTTATTTTATATAAATACATAAAATATCATAACCTTTGCATAAGCCGTTTGTGCATTCATGTTGTTTTAGCTTTATAAATTCAGTAAATACACTGCATATACATACGTGCTGCAGATTAATGTTTTACTGGACACTGAACCGTCCAGTTGCTTCTGATGAACAGCACTAAAACATAGTTTACACAGTGACACTCGTATCTCACCCTGCTCTGTGGTGCGGCTGCCTTTCTCCAGAGTGGAATTCTTCCTGTTGTCCAATTGCACCCCAAAAGCGCTGCCTAGAGATGTGGTGGTCTTGGGGTAGGACACCTCCATCACATTAATGTGGCAGTTGGTGGGGCAGAAGTCACTGCTGTGGAGTGGAGACACCTTGGTCTTGGCCTGCTTAAACGTGGGCCAGGCTCTGTTCTTTAACACTCGAGAAAACTGAGGACAGAAAACAGGTTCGGTCTAAATCAGCGGTTCAAAGACTCTTGTCCTACAAGGATTTCTGGCTTGCCACTGGTGCGCTGTGCTCAGGCTCTGATGTTTTTCAATTGCGATGCAATCTGTAGAGAGCCTGTTAGCACTCACTGGCTTGGGCAGCTAAGAAAGGCAGTTATATCTACACAAGTTGTTCTTTATATCAGCTCCACTTACCATATAGGAGCACTTTGTTGTTCAACAAATTTGATTCGTTGCATACCCCCTTTTATCCTGTTCTTTAATGGTCAGGACCACTACAGAGCAGGTACTATTAGGGTGGTGGATCCTGCCACTGCAGTCACACTGACGTGCTGGTCGTGTAGTGTGTATTGCGCTGGCGTGAGTGGATCAGACACAGCAGTGCTGCTGGAGTGTTTAAAAACCTCACTGCCACTGCTGGACTGAGAACAGTCCAACAACCAACAACATCCAGCCAAAAGTATCCTGTGGGCAGCCTCCTGTGACCACTGACATGTGGCTTCACATGTACACGGTGGACCTGCAAGGTAGGCATGTTTCTTGGTGGTCCTTTGATGGTCCTGATCATTTAAAAAAACAGGGTGAAAGGGGGCTAACAAAGAACACAGATGCACTGCAGTCTGTATTTGTAGAACTACAGATGACAGCCCTGGCCAAAAGTATGTAGACACCGCTTTTAATAACTAATAACAGATACTACCCATTCCTAACAGGTATAAAAATCAAGCTCATAGCTCTGCACGCTCCATAGACAATTGCTGGCATCAGAATAGGTCATACTAAAGAGCTCAGCAACTTCAAACCTGTCTCAGGATACTACTCTCATAAGATGCCATTTTTCCCAATAGTCAGTTTGTGAAATTTCTTCCACGCTGGATCTGCTCTGTTTAGCTGTAAACGGCAGTATTGTGAAATAAAAGCATTTAGGAGCAAAAACAGTTCAGCCACGAAAGCGGTCGGACACACAACCTGCCATTGGAAGCAGCATCAGCACAAACTGTGCTTCAAGAAATGCATTTTCATGGCCGAGTGAAAAAAATCAAGGCCAGTGGTGTAAAGCACACCACTACTGGACTATGGAGCACACTGAAGGAGTGAAGAATCATGTTTCACTATCTGGCAGTCAGTTGGATGAATCTGGGTTTGGTGGATGCCAGGAGAACACTATGTACTGAAATGCGCATTGGCAATAGTAGAGTTTGGCTAAGGAGGAATAATTGCCTAAGGCTGTTTTTCCGGGTTTGGTTGGTTGCTGAGTTCCAGTAGAGGGTATCGCTAATGCTACAGCATGCAAAGACATAAAAGACAATTACATCCTTCCAACTTTGTGGCAGCAGTTTGAGGAAGAGTCTTTCCTGTTCCAGCATGACTGTGCACCCAGTGTAGAAAGCCAGCTTCATATCAAACGCAGGGTTACAATTTTCCACACACACACTCCAAAGTCATGTGCAAAGCCTTCCCAGATAAGTGGGGTAGGGAGGTGTGCAACCTTGGCATGTTAATGCCAAGGGTTCAGAACTGGATGTCATACAGGCTAATATAAACGTGATGATCAGGTGTCCATATACTTTTGGTCATTTGGTGTTTTTATCATTTAGAATTGAGAATCACATGTACATAGCATAAATGTATAAGACATGTCATGTACCTGTAATCTGATCAGTATTTGTTTCTGTAAATGTACATAACATTCCATTACAGGACAAAGACGTAGGGTGTGTCTCAAAGTAGTCTAAGTGTCTAAGCAGGCTGTCTAGGTAGCAGCTGTTTAAGTAGCAGTGCTCTGTCCACATCTCTCCTCATAAAACAGATTACTGAGACTCTCTAGTTGGAGAGAGACTGCGTCACAGCTTGTTCCCGCACACTGCAGCAGGCGACTGGTGGTTTAGCTGGTTGCTAAGCTACCGGCCGGCATCCAAAACAATGGCCCTAGGCTTAAAAATCTGCTAGCATAAATGCTAATGGCTCGAGTATAAAACTGCAAAATGGTCATTGACTTGTTACAAAGTTGATAATAAAAGACTGTTTTGTGTGATTATATGACAAGAAACACATTAAAACACCAGAGAAAATCAAAATAACTCCACTTCACTGCTTGTAGCTTTGCCTGCTTTGCATCATGGGATCATGAGGAAGCAATCCATGCTTCCTTAAAATGAGGTGAAAATAAGGTGTCTCAGTAGACAGCATGTTTAAGGTATGTAAGAATTGGGACAGTCTACATGTCGGGAGCGCATACTATAATGTAAAATGCTGCCTATGTAGGAGCTCACTAGGTTTTGAGACACACCAGTAGAGTCTGAATGAATCAATTTTAAGACATTCGGTGGCATAAGATTAGCTTTTAGGGTTTATAAATTTTGTACATTATGAAAATCCCAGTACCCGGATTCTGCTTGCTTAGTCATTCAGCATTATCGCTAGTCCTGTGTTGTTGTCTTGTAGATAGCTGGTGCAGGTGTGGAAGCAGCACCTGCAGGCAGTGCTGCTGACTCTCACAGAGATTACAGCTGATAACACCCACACTTCATCCATCAATAGCACTCCAGCTGCTAGACTGCATGCTCATTTACGCACTATAACCTCCCTGCACATCACCCCTGCATGTCCAATCACGGCCTTTAGACAGACGTCAGCATTCGCCCACCCCGGCAAACACGCAACGACAACAAATATGTTCCTCAGTCAGCACGGCAGTTTATCACTACCTCATTTAATCTCCAATATGCTAGAACAGTCACTTATGGTGCTTTTAGAGGAACAGTTCTGCCAAAAAATCTTTATTATAGCTGCATACTATAGATGCACAGTCATGTACTGTTATATATAAAAAAATGATGGACAGATTTTACAATTCAAGATGACTAATGCTACTGTTTTTAGATATTTAATGTATGTTGTTCATATTATATATAACAATAAGTCACACAGAGTCAGAAACCACAATCAAGTCTATTTAAGGTTACTTAACAACTTATCACGTCTCGAGGCAAGCAGTAAACACAGTGCTGAGTGGTGTATATGAGTTTCCAGAACTTGTCGACTACATCAGCCTTGTGGTGTCAAAGCAAAACCAAAGAAGAAACATCGTCTCAGGCGATTGGCTACATTTGAATTAGGGAGAACACTTCCTTTAGGGACTAGTGTCCCTCTAATCTAGAGAGATATCATGTTCTACAGCAGAATGCAGTCTAATAGATCCCTGAGTTTATATTCACGACGCTTTCAGTCATGCGTACTATTGTGTTTACTTCAGAAAGCTCACTCTAACACGCTGCTTCCAGGAAAATGACTTTTGGATGACGCGTTAATTTTGGAGATCCATGCAAATGAAAGCAGATTTACTCTGTGGCTGCAAACACAGACTCTGCTTTGAACTTCATGTGTGGCAGCACTGCAGTCCTCGGGGGACAGTGCAGACGCAAAGTGATAGAAACAAGGACAAGTCCCTATTGGTCAAATGTTTAGGGACACCTACCTTTTCAAAACATTTATTAAGAATAGTGAGGATTGTGTTTTATATGTGTGTTTTCAATAAATATTGCTGTATATAAATATATAAAACTGAAAAAAGAGACTTTGATGTATCAAGGGATTATTGTAGTTTTATGATAACAAAACCTGTAGAGGTCTTTTTTTCTTACGTACAAGGCCCATATCACATGTTTCCCTGTATTTTGTTTCTTTCTGGAGGTCTGTTTTATCATCGATGTCCAAAGAAAAACATCTTAATTTTTAATTTTCATGTTTATACATCAGTTCAACATGACAGCCTTTAATCATCTGTAAAAGATGCATTTTAAAAATCAGTGTAAAGAGATTATATTCCAAGTAGGGCTGTGTATTGGCAAGAGCCTGGCGATACAATATGTATCGTGATACAGCGGTCACAATTCAATATATTGTGATATACTACGATACTGCAAGCAAAGTGATATACTGTGATTTTTCAAATCCTACTATTAAAACACACCACTATATGAACAGGTTTATCAATGTTTACAATAGCATTGCATCCTTGTGCTGCTTGTTAATGTTGGAGTGGAACTGAAAATAGATTACAACACTGCCATCTAGTGGTCAGAGGTTTAAACACAACACACAATGATTCACTGTCTGCCAGGAATCTGTGTATCGATACTGTGATTTTGAGAATCGATACAGTATCACTAAACATAATATCCCGATATTCGATATTTCCATATTTTCTTACACCTCTAATTCCAAGTATATTCCATTATGGTTCACTCCTCATAAAATGTTAACACACCTTAAATGAAGTTTTTCTATGAAATATGTGCCATTTCTATGGACTGGGGAGGGAACATAGGGTTTAACAACAATGCTAAGCTTGTAAATACTCTTATTTCAGAAATGTGAGAAATTGTGGTTGCCCCCTAATATGGGCCCTGAAACTGAAACAACAGGAAGAAAAAGTTTACTCCGAATGCAAGGTGTTTCCAAACTTTTGACCCCTGACAGTGTATACAGTCCCCTAAGGCAGTTCCCGCTCAACACAGGGATCTGCCCCCTGTCCCTGCTCAGCCATGTCATTATTTAACCCCCTCTAAAAGCCTGTGGTTAACTGGTGATGTGAAGCCAGCTTCAGTAGATGAGCCACAGCTGTTCTGGACATTAGCACTGCCCCAACACTGACCCTCCAACATCAGCAGCTGGCCTCAGCGCACGGAAAACCTCGCCTCGTCCCAGTCCCGGAATGCTGGAGGAAGCAAACTTACGTAAGGGCGCTGGATGTTCGCCGCTATTTATAGCCAATGAGGCAACAGCTAATTAATCCGGTGCAGAGGAGGAGGATGTCGAGGCAGATTACACGGAGAAAAAGAAAGAGAAAACAGTCCCAAACACTCGCAATATTTCCCTCCTCTGTTTCCAAACACCAGCAGCTGGGAGAAATGAGCCAGGCCGCTTTGCACGAGATGACTGCTGTCGTTCAGACTCAAGAGCAGCGAACACGGACAGGTCAAGGAGGGCGTATACTGGACATTACTGAGGGAAGGCAGCATTCTCAAACCAGTGGGAGACTGAACACAGTGAAAAGTGAACATACTACAACATAAAATACTATTACAGGAACCAACTTCATTCTTCAATTTTTATTCAATTCACAAACAATATTGTCCATTTCACAATTAATGTAAGTGTATCAGATGATTTTTAAAGAATAAAAATGTTTGTATTAAAGTCTATTTTTGTATAGAGGCTTATTTTGCATATAGTTCTATTATCAGTAATTCTCAGTCCTCTGTCTAAATCTCCTGGTACGGCCGCCAATCCAAGTTAAGGATGTTATTGGGCTAATTGGTTGGTAGGACACTCTTGCTCAATTGTGATGCACAGCTGAAAAACATTCTACTAATAAGTGAGCATAAAAGGGAACAACAGGTCCGGACTTAGGCGTTGTCCAAGGCGGACACGAACCGATAAACTATTGAGAATGATTTGATTTTGACTGTGTTTATTATAAGAGGCGGAGCTTTTCTTGTCTTTACGGTATACAGGCTTTACGGTGCAGTAAACTCAGAGACAAATCGTGTGCACTGTAAGATCACCAAAGGCTCCTCAGCCAATCAGATCTGTGCACATTGGGGCATGCGGCGAACGGACACAGAAGAGGTAAGAAGCGAGGAGCAGCAGTCAGAGACTAAAGCGAGTCAGAGAGAATAACGTAAAAACAGAAAAATCAACAGTGAAAACTGATTGTTTAACAGGAACGGTTATGGAATGGACTCGCTCGTCTAGTTTTGGAGAAGACCGCTCTGTACAACCAAGATGTTAATCTGTGAAACTAGTTAACAAGAAGACACACATTTTGTTTAATTTCTCTATAAATAAACACTTTTTTTCAAAAGCATTCTGTTTTTTAAAATGTAGACCTTGTTTTTACTTGAAGTGAGTAAAAAACATTTATTAGAAGTTTATAAATACTTCATTCAGTTCAGCATTTAAACAGTAAATAGACTGAAATATACTGAACGGTATGTGTGGTGTGTTGGTGTTTCAGTAGCTGGTGGTATAAAATGCTGATACTAGACTACTTCAGTAAACAGGATACGCCACTGAATCACAACACAAGTTAGAAATGATGACGGTCCGGACCTCGGCCTGAGGAAATTTCCTCTAATTGGACCTTACTGAACTCTGATTAAACACCCCTGCTCTATAAGAATGCAGCGATCCATTTGCTTCCGGAGAGCCAGGAACAGCACAATGTTTAATCGCTGTCCCATATCACTGTTACTCTACAGACTATCAGCAGTGACAACACTCCATATCACTTCAATGGTAACGTGTGGGGTAGAACTTCTTAAGGCTACAATGTTTTCATGGTACATCACAAGCATAACACATTTAAAGCAAACATGCATCTACATTTTTGATGATTTTTCTACATCACTTGAACAAGTCAATGGTGGTTTACATGAAAACTTCATGATGAATGGACCAATAGAAATCCTCCAAAATAGCTTGGAAAAGATTCTGGTTCCATTGACTTAGAAAGTAAAGTATGTTTTTAGTCTCTCCTGTGAAGTTGCAATTTTGGAGAGACTTGTTTTTCATTAGACAGTAATGATGTTCAACACTTTCCAAAGTGGTTTTATTTAAATACTGTATTTACTATTCAGTTCAATTGGGACTTGAGTTTGCTGCAGTTTGCTGTTCATTTTATCTTGGCATGGTCATCTATATGGAAAGATGTGAACTGTTGTCACCGCATATGGCCCCCCCCACCACATTCACCCCTCATTGCTCACTATAAGCATTTAACAATAGCACATAGAGGAATACATAGAGGAACAATAATGTCCCAGTTCCTCTAATATCAGAGTTACAAAGGAAAAAAAAATATTGGAAAATATCCACCAGGATTTCCACTTTACTGATGGAATGGTCACAAGAGGGCCCTCAAAAAAGAAAAGGCCTGTTAAAGAAAAGTGCACCACAGACTACAAAAGCCATCAACACCCACAGTAGGACATCTGTGCTGTAATGAGTCCAGGACACTTCCCATTCTTTGTTGTAATGCTATGATATGATGACCTCTTGTGAGCTCTTATGCTTCTCACTGCTGCTATCAACCCGAAACCTATGTACTACTGAACAGCCCACTTATCTCAGGCTTAAATCTGCAGTCTTCATGGATGAACACTGATGTGCTCTGTTTAACTGTAATTGTGAGTATTGTGAAATACACAGAGTGGGTGTTCTTAGTGTTGCAACGCATATCACAGTCCAAACTGACACTGGAAGCAACATAAGCACAAACTGAGCTTCCAAAAATGGGTTTTCATGGCGTCAGAGGTGGGCTATCATTAACCTGTAGAGATGGTAAATCAGATTTGTATATAAATAGTTTAAGAAAACTTAATAATCACTGCATGCTAATACTAATGGACGCACCTGAGCTTTAATATATACAATACAGCTCCAATATACACAATATACTATATACTATATATAAATATATACCTTCCTGTAGTTGGTGATGCGCCGATTGATGTGCTCCAACCTCTCAGCGCACATGGAGCTGAACCTGCCCTGTAGGTCCTCAGGGATGAGCTCCGTGCTGGAGTTTATCCGGCTACAAGTCTGCACCAAAGCCTCATCGTTCCTCGCCAGAGCCTCCAGAATCTGAGAGGACAAGAGGGGAAATGAGGCACACAGTGAAACACACCAGCACAAACAGCGCAGCACAGTGTCACAGAATCTGGTCAGTCACAGACAGGATTGTGCAAAAGTAAGAGACCACCCTATTTGCTATTTGCTTTATTTGCTATTCATTTTACTGGAAATACTTTTTTTTTTTAATATTCTGTTTATTGGGAAAACAAGGATTTACAAACAGCCATCCGATGGATCCACAATTTTTTAGTTATTCCCATCAATTATTCTAAATATATTATACCAACCCACCCAACCTATTCTACCCACTCTCACCCACCTGTCACTTACTGATGCCATGCTTGACAAGTTATTTTTATTTAAAAAAAAAAAAAAAAAAAAAAGAATAATAATAATAACAATAAATAATAATAAAAATAAACAAATAAATAATAATAATAAATAAATAAATAAAAATATTAATTAAGTTGTGATTACTGTGATGTAGTGCCAGAATGTCTGACATCAGAGAAAAAGGTAAAGAAGGGGGTTCATATGCGTCACCTTTAAGTGTATGTCTTATTTTTTACTAAGTAGAGAAATAGGGCAACGTCTTTAAGCCAATGTTCAAATGAAGGTGGAGTGGCACTTTTACTGGAAATAATTCTAAAGAGATGTGCTTTAGGAAGGAGAGAGAGGAGAGAGGAGAGATGAGTTTTTAAAACAATTTTTAAACAATGATTAAAAGCTACCATAATTGTTAATATTTAGTCACAAGACCTGGTGCACCACCAAAACTGCCCCCAACTGCCTCTTTGAGAGAGAGGAAAAAAAATCTCGCTCCACTCTGTCTTTAAATATCTCCACAGCCATCCTTCCACAGTGAGAAGACATAACCTGGCGCTATGGGTCTGAAACGATGTGTGATGAGGTCAAAGAACAACTTACCCTAAGTTCAGACCTCAACATCACTGAACACGTTTGAGATCATTTGCAGCAGTAATTTTTAGTTAAAGAAGCTTAACTTTAAGACCACTGTGACTGAAAATGAAATAAAAGATGGATGTTTTGTGAGAGTACTGTATGTGTAATTATTACACTCTCATGTTGTGTATTGAGATGGGTATAAACCTCTACCACCGCCACTCAAGGGTTATACAGCACTAGTTACATACAGCATTAGTTAGTCAATTCAAGTCAGTCTAGCATTTTTTCACACCACACCTGTGTCATTCCACTGACCGCTTACTGCCAAGTAAAAACAACAGCATATTTATATCTTTGATTTTTTCCAGGGCCGAAAAATGATTATTGTGAATTACTGCAGAACACTCTGTACCACCGTCACAACCAGTGACTCTTCTGATCTCCATATATATATATATATATATATATATATATATATATATATATATATATATATATATATATATATATATATATATATATATATATATATATATATATATATTGAATTCAGTCTGCACTGTCCTTTACTGCTGCACTCAGCACTTTACCTTAAATATACAACTCTGTACATGTTAAGTTTACAGGTGTGTCTGTGTGTGTGTGTATGTGTGTGTTACTTCTGTAATGTCAGTTATCGTGCACTGTGAGCTACTGTAGCCAAAAACAAATTCTATGTATGTGTGAGCATATTTCGCCAATAAAGTCCAAATCTGATTCTTTACCAGATGTTGCACTTTATTTCTTACAGGACATACATACTGGTTCCTTAAAGAACCTTACAACGGTTTGTTGTGCACTGTAAATTAGATTTACCGCCCTCTTGTAACTTAAGTGTTGACCCAAGAACCTTCACTTTGTCTGCCTGCTTATGTAAAAGCAATGGAAAATGCCTTAAAGGAGAATTTCACAGATTTGTAAAAAAAAATATATATATATATATATTGAATATATAATATAAGAATATATTTAAAAAAAAAATTTATAGTTGAATTGTTAAGACGTAAACATAGTCATTTGGAGTGGTTTGATGCAAAATAATATGTTGTAGAGAAACTTAATAACTTACAGTGGTGATAGGAACCAAGGGTCACTAAGGGTGTGTCTCAAAACCTAGTGAGTGTCTAAGTAGGCTGTCTAGGTAGGCAGCTGTTCAAGTAGCAGTGTTCTCTCCTCATCTCTCCTCTTAAACAGATTACTGAGACGCTCTAGTTAGAGAGAGACTGCGTCACGGCTGGTTCCCACACACTGCAGTACGCGACTGGTGGTTTAGCTGGTTGCTAAGCTACCAGCCGGCATCCAAAACAATAGCCCGAGGCTTAAAAATCCGCTAGCATGAATGCTAATGGCTCGAGTATAAAACTGTAAAATGGTCAACAACTTGTTACAGAGTTGTAAATAAAATACTGTTTAGTGTTATTATATGACAAGAAACACATTAAAACTCCAGAGAGAATCAAAATAACTTACATTTTAAAACCACTTCACTGCTCGTAGCTTTTCCTGTGTTGAAACATGGGATAGCCTTAGCGGCTAAGGAAGTGTTTGATGCTTCCTTAAAATCAGGCCAAAATAAGTTAACATGTTTAAGGTATGTAATAATTGGGACAGCCTACATGTTGGGAGCGCATACTATGATGTAAAATGCTGCCTTTGTAGACCCTCACTAGGTTTTGAGACACACCCTAAGTCTACAATGCATATATCACCATTTCATTTGCTATTCAAAGCCACTATTGAACCTACACGTCATATACAACATGCACAGTTTTTGTAACTGACAAAATAACTGTTCTTCCACCTTACAGCATCCTGCATGGACCTCTCTACCATGAACGGTGGAGGAGAACTATCATAAAACAATGTTTCATACAACAGGCAACACACTCACAAACCATTTCATGTCATATTTCTAGGAGGCAGCTTTTAGAAGCATTAAACACCTTGGACGTCTGGTTCATTAATATTGTGAGCATCTGCATCTGTGTGTGTATTTCACTATCAAACTATTCTGAATGGCTTTATAAAGTAATTTTGAACAATTAGCCGAACTCCCTATATATATATATATATATATATATATATATATATATATATATATATATATATATATATATATATATATATATATATATATACATATATAGGATTTATAACACAGTCCTCATTGTAATGCAGTACAGTGCAGAAGCAGAATAGACTTCCTCCGAATGTGTGGGAGGTATAGGCTCAGCGTAAGAGATATGGGCCTTCAGAGCCTGAGGGTTTTCCTCCCAGGCTCAAAGAGAGGGAAATTTAGGGGCGATCTGGCTCCCAAGCTTCAGCTAATAATCTGTCCGACAGCGCAGGCGATATTAAACTTCCGAAGAAAAGCGAGTCAGTCCCAGGCAGATGTCAGCAATAAGGTGGGAAGTGTTGGCAGTTTAGGGACCAGCAAAAAAAAAAAAACAACAACACCTGCTTAATATCTAGAAAATATATGACACATCAGTTTCCGGAGCTTCTGTCAAAGTTGTGATTCCTCAGCAAATTGGAATAGAACTTCATTCAAACAGTGGCAGGAAACGGCATATAGGTGTTACTACTTTCCTCATCCTTTCACTGTTATACAAGAAGTTACAGTTAAAACCAGCAATAGTAAAAGCATGTCATGTAGAAAATCTCTAAAAAGTGCTTTTAATCAGTCCTGGACTACGGTGATGTAATCTTTAATAAAGCGCCCGCCAGTGCCCTCAAACCACCAGATTCAATCCATCACTCTGCTCTGAGATTTATAACTGGAGACCCTTACAGTACTCACCACTGCAGACTCTATGATAGAGTTGGTTGTTCTTCACTAGCTGCACAAAGAGAATCTCATTGGCTTATTTTTATCTATAAATCACTCTCTGGCCATTTGCCAGCTTACATCTTTTCCTTGATTTCAATACATAACAATTATTATCATTATTAGTGGCTGGATCACCTGTCAGGTACTGAGAGTTTTTAGTGAACTGGGAAAATCTGCTTTTAGCTACAGTGCACCAGTGAGCTGGAATTCACTACCGGAAACTCTGAAGCTCAGCTCGCTGGGATCACTGAACCATTTTAAACGTTTAGTTTCTAGTCACCATCAGAAAGCCTGTGATTGTTTTAAATAAGTATATCTTTCTATTAGGATTTTAATTATTATCTTATTTGTTTATTTTTATGTATTTTATGTTTATTTTGTTTTATTTTATTTCATTAGTATCTATGTATTTATTTTTTTATCGTTATTGTTTTAATGAGTCATTTTTATTAGTATTTTAACTTTTTAATATCTTGTTGTATGTATTTTATGTTTATTTTATATTCTTTTATATACTTTTATTAAATTTACATTATATTTTATGCATCAATATTAAATGTTCATTTAAAATTTGTATTTTATTTATTATTATTATTTTTGCTCATTTTGCTTTCAATCCCTTGGCTGCATTGAAAATGAGGGTCACCCCTCAATGTATTTCCGAGATAAAATAAAGGTTGATTAATTGATTGATTTAAATCTATACCACAGGAGAGTTTATGATTATGAAGTTATGTGTTTGATTAAAACAAATCAAATAGATCAAAATCAAATAGACTTCGGCCTATAAAATATACGGTTCACATTAATCATTACAATTCTATTATTATTTACCGTACATGATATTAAGAACTCTAACATTACACACAGTCATTTGGCTCAAATACTTGCTCCCACCCGTGACCTAGACTAGCGGGATAAGGTGTAAGATAATGGATGGAAGGATGGATGGATGGGTGGATGGATATATTTAGAATGTTATATAGCTCATGAGTATCATAGATCATGTAAAATTGCTTCAATTCCAGAGTTTAATAACTGAGATTGAAATTGTTATTGGAGTATTGACATAATGATAGACTCTTTCTATGCAAGTATCTGCAGCAAAACTCACAATAATTAAACTGACTTCAATACTAAGTTGTCTGACAAATGGTGGTCCAGGGGCAGAAAAAAAACCAAAAACGGAATGCTGTGATTGATACTCAGAATAATATGAAATAAGTCGCTGTTCCATTCTATAGCTGCTGTTTTGGCTGGTGTGTTGAAACTGTTTCAATTCAGTCCCACTTTTAATAAAGACTAAGTCAGAGACTGGCTCTACCTGTTCAGCTTCTAAAGCTTTGACATCTAGACCTCAAACAGAGACAGCTTTTCTTTACTGTTTGACCAGAGGAGGACAGGTCTCCCCTTGTGAGTCTTGGTTCTAGAGGCTTATTTTGCATATAGTCATATTATCAGCAATTCTCAGTCCTCTGTCTAAATCTCCTGGTACGGCCGCCAATCCAAGTTAAGGATGTTATTGGACTAATTGGTTGTTAGGACACTCTTGCTCAATTGTGATGCACAGCTGAAAAACATTCTACTAATAAGTGAGTATAAAAGAGAGAACAACATTCTAGGTTAGTTTAGTATCTGAAGCATCAGCAGTTGATGGCTTGCTGACCGACTCAAAATGGCCAGAAAGAAACAACTTTCTTTAGAGACCCGTCAGTCCATTGTTGTGTTAAGAAAGAAGATACGCCATTAAAACAAGAACATTTCACTGTGATCCCAAACTTTTGAGCAGTAGTGTATATATATATATATATATATATATATATATATTTATATATATATAGCCTCATTACATGAGATCTTATGATTAAAACTTTTTGCCACAGCAGGCTGTCCTCAGTTTACAGTGTGTTTACTGAGTATTAATCTCTACCAGCTTACATATAAACCCTCCATTAGCACAGCAGGAGTTAAACATGCACACTTCATACAGGCTGATTACAAAGTAAAGTATGTGCAGAAAGTTTGTGAAAATTGCTGTTTCTGTAGTATTTCTGGTTCTGCGAATCACCTCAAAGGCATAAAATTACAAACACACAAACTAAAAAACATGCTAATATATTCTAATGCCTCACACATGTCGCTTCTCCGCTTCCTTCGCAGCTGTGAGATTAACAGCTTATTTACTGCCTTATTATTGTTTGGCTCATACGGACTACTCTCTTCTTGGGAGCAGCAGCTTCCTCTGTAGTGTCACAGTTAGCATCCGCGATAACAAAAATATGTTGTAATTTTAATAGGGCTGTCAACTGAACATACTGGTCTTACTGGTTTCTCATAAAAAGCAGCACATGTAGTCATAGTTCACCAGTGTGCTGCATCAGAATGTTTTATTACTGTGTGAGCATAAAAACCAAAGGGGATCCGGTGAGTGGGTTTACATGCCAATAATAATCCGATCATTATTAGATTTCTGAAACAGGGAGCTGGAGTTTAGCTCAGTAAGCAGATTTCTCAGCACACGTATACCCATATTCTGATTTCTTTCAGTCTGTGTATGTGTCAAAAGAAAGAGCCAGCAGAGCTTAAACAAAGCTGTGAGATGCCGACAAAACACTTTCAGAGCTGCACTGAAACCGAAAACATGCTTCACAAAATTGAAGGGTTTAAATATTCTTCACCTACTACATGCCAGAATCTGATAAAGTGACTCAATGTTGTATAAAAATGTAAAAGTCTGAGTTTAATGTTATGTTTACATTTACAATCACTGTCTGACTCACGTAAACCCAGAGTTTCCACATTGTCTGTAGGGGTGTGCGATATACAGTTAGGTCCAGAAATATCTGGACAGTGACACAATCTTCATGATTTGGGCTCTGCATGCCACCAGACAGGATTGGAAATGTAACAACTAGTATGCAATTAGGTTTAATTTAGGTTTAATTCGAACAAAAATATCCTGTGAAATGTTTAGGAATTGCATTTTCTACAAAGCCTCCTCATTTCAGGGGCTCAAAAGTAATTGGACAAATTAACATTACTGTAAATAAAATGTTAGTTTTTAATTCTTTGTTGAAAATCCGTTGCATATTTGAATTGACGTGTTAACGATGCGACAACTAACCTGTTCCATCATCTCCCAACAAAGCACCGCACAGAGTATGAGGAGTATGAAGAGAGTATGAGGAGTATGAAGAGAGTATGAGGAGTATGAAGAGAGTATGAGGAGTATGAAGAGAGTATGAGGAGTATGAACAGAGTATGAGGAGTATGAAGAGAGTATGAGGAGTATGAAGAGAGTATGAGGAGTATGAAGAGAGTATGAGGAGTATGAAGAGAGTATGAGGAGTATGAACAGAGTATGAGGAGTATGAACAGAGTATGAGGAGTATGAAGAGAGTATGAGGAGTATGAACAGAGTATGAGGAGTATGAAGAGAGTATGAGGAGTATGAACAGAGTATGAGGAGTATGAAGAGAGTGTGAGGAGTATGAAGAGAGTATGAGGGGTATGAAGAGAGTATGAGGGGTATGAACAGAGTATGAGGAGTATGAACAGAGTATGAGGGGTATGAACAGAGTATGAGGGGTATGAACAGAGTATGAGGAGTATGAACAGAGTGTAAGGAGTATGAACAGATTGTGAGGAGTATGAACAGAGTATGAGGGGTATGAAGAGAGTATGAGGAGTATGAAGAGAGTATGAGGGGTATGAACAGAGTATGAGGGGTATGAACAGAGTATGAGGAGTATGAACAGAGTATGAGGAGTATGAACAGAGTATGAGGGGTATGAACAGAGTATGAGGAGTATGAACAGAGTGTGAGGAGTATGAAGAGAGTATGAGGAGTATGAACAGAGTATGAGGGGTATGAAGAGAGTATGAGGGGTATGAAGAGAGTGTGATGAGTATGAACAGAGCATGAGGAGTATGAACAGAGTGTGAGGAGTATGAACAGAGTATGAGGGGTATGAAGAGAGTATGAGGGAGTATGAACAGAGTGTGAGGAGTATAAACAGAGTATGAGGAGTATGAACAGAGTGTGAGGAGTATGAACAGAGTATGAGGAGTATGAACAGAGTGTAAGGAGTATGAACAGATTGTGAGGAGTATGAACAGAGTATGAGGAGTATGAACAGAGTGTGAGGAGTATGAACAGAGTATGAGGGGTATGAAGAGAGTATGAGGAGTATGAACAGAGTATGAGGGGTATGAAGAGAGTATGAGGGAGTATGAACAGAGTGTGAGGAGTATAAACAGAGTATGAGGAGTATGAACAGAGTGTGAGGAGTATGAACAGAGTATGAGGAGTATGAACAGAGTATGAGGGGTATGAACAGAGTATGAGGAGTATGAACAGAGTGTAAGGAGTATGAACAGATTGTGAGGAGTATGAACAGAGTATGAGGAGTATGAACAGAGTATGAGGGGTATGAACAGAGTATGAGGAGTATGAACAGAGTGTGAGGAGTATGAACAGATTGTGAGGAGTATGAACAGAGTATGAGGAGTATGAACAGAGTGTGAGGAGTATGAACAGAGTATGAGGAGTATGAACAGAGTATGAGGGGTATGAACAGAGTATGAGGAGTATGAACAGAGTGTGAGGAGTATGAACAGAGTGTGAGGAGTATGAAGAGAGTATGAGGGGTATGAACAGAGTGTGAGGAGTATGAACAGAGTGTGAGGAGTATGAACAGAGTATGAGGAGTATGAACAGAGTATGAGGGGTATGAACAGAGTATGAGGAGTATGAACAGAGTGTGAGGAGTATGAACAGAGTATGAGGAGTATGAACAGAGTATGAGGAGTATGAACAGAGTGTGAGGAGTATGAACAGAGTTTGAGGAGTATGAACAGAGTATGAGGAGTATGAACAGAGTGTGAGGAGTATGAACAGAGCGTGAGGAGTATGAACAGAGTTTGAGGAGTATGAACAGAGTATGAGGAGTATGAACAGAGTATGAGGGGTATGAACAGAGTATGAGGAGTATGAACAGAGTGTGAGGAGTATGAACAGAGTATGAGAAGTATGAACAGAGTATGAGGAGTATGAACAGAGTATGAGGAGTATGAAGAGAGTATGAGGAGTATGAACAGAGTATGAGGGGTATGAACAGAGTATGAGGAGTATGAACAGAGTGTGAGGAGTATGAACAGAGTATGAGGGTATGAACAGAGTATGAGGGGTATGAACAGAGTATGAGGAGTATGAACAGAGCGTGAGGAGTATGAACAGAGTATGAGGAGTATGAACAGAGTATGAGGGGTATGAACAGAGTATGAGGAGTATGAACAGAGTGTAAGGAGTATGAACAGATTGTGAGGAGTATGAAGAGAGTATGAGGGGTATAAGGAGAGTATGATGGGTATGAGGAGAGTATGAGGGGTATGAAGAGAGTATGAGGGGTATGAAGAGAGTATGAGGAGTATGAACAGAGTATGAGGAGTATGAAGAGAGTATGGGGAGAATGAACAGAGTATGAGGAGTATGAACAGAGTATGAGGGGTATGAACAGAGTGTAAGGAGTATGAACAGATTGTGAGGAGTATGAAGAGAGTATGAGGGGTATAAGGAGAGTATGATGGGTATGAGGAGAGTATGAGGGGTATGAAGAGAGTATGAGGAGTATGAACAGAGTATGAGGAGTATGAACAGAGTATGAGGAGTATGAAGAGAGTATGAGGGGTATGAAGAGAGTATGAGGGGTATGAACAGAGTGTGAGGAGTATGAACAGAGTTTGAGGAGTATGAACAGAGTATGAGGAGTATGAACAGAGTGTGAGGAGTATGAACAGAGCGTGAGGAGTATGAACAGAGTTTGAGGAGTATGAACAGAGTATGAGGAGTATGAACAGAGTATGAGGGGTATGAACAGAGTATGAGGAGTATGAACAGAGTGTGAGGAGTATGAACAGAGTATGAGAAGTATGAACAGAGTATGAGGAGTATGAACAGAGTATGAGGAGTATGAAGAGAGTATGAGGAGTATGAACAGAGTATGAGGGGTATGAACAGAGTATGAGGAGTATGAACAGAGTGTGAGGAGTATGAACAGAGTATGAGGGGTATGAACAGAGTATGAGGGGTATGAACAGAGTATGAGGAGTATGAACAGAGCGTGAGGAGTATGAACAGAGTATGAGGAGTATGAACAGAGTATGAGGGGTATGAACAGAGTATGAGGAGTATGAACAGAGTGTAAGGAGTATGAACAGATTGTGAGGAGTATGAAGAGAGTATGAGGGGTATAAGGAGAGTATGATGGGTATGAGGAGAGTATGAGGGGTATGAAGAGAGTATGAGGGGTATGAAGAGAGTATGAGGAGTATGAACAGAGTATGAGGAGTATGAAGAGAGTATGGGGAGTATGAACAGAGTATGAGGAGTATGAACAGAGTATGAGGGGTATGAACAGAGTGTAAGGAGTATGAACAGATTGTGAGGAGTATGAAGAGAGTATGAGGGGTATAAGGAGAGTATGATGGGTATGAGGAGAGTATGAGGGGTATGAAGAGAGTATGAGGAGTATGAACAGAGTATGAGGAGTATGAACAGAGTATGAGGAGTATGAAGAGAGTATGAGGGGTATGAAGAGAGTATGAGGGGTATGAACAGAGTATGAGGGGTATGAACAGAGTGTAAGGAGTATGAACAGATTGTGAGGAGTATGAAGAGAGTATGAGGGGTATAAGGAGAGTATGATGGGTATGAGGAGAGTATAAGGGGTATGAAGAGAGTATGAGGAGTATGAACAGAGTATGAGGAGTATGAACAGAGTATGAGGAGTATGAAGAGAGTATGAGGGGTATGAAGAGAGTATGAGGGAGTATGAACAGAGTATGAGGAGTATGAACAGAGTATGAGGAGTATGAAGAGAGTATGAGGGGTATGAAGAGAGTATGAGGGAGTATGAACAGAGTATGAGGGGTATGAACAGAGTATGAGGAGTATGAAGAGAGTATGAGGAGTATGAACAGAGTATGAGGGAGTATGAACAGAGTATGAGGGGTATGAACAGAGTATGAGGAGTATGAACAGAGTATGAGGAGTATGAACAGAGTATGAGGGAGTATGAACAGAGTATGAGGAGTATGAACAGAGTATGAGGAGTATGAACAGAGTATGAGGGAGTATGAACAGAGTATGAGGAGTATGAACAGAGTATGAGGGAGTATGAACAGAGTATGAGGAGTATGAACAGAGTATGAGGGGTATGAACAGAGTATGAGGGGTATGAAGAGAGTATGAGGGAGTATGAACAGAGTATGAGGGGTATGAACAGAGTATGAGGAGTATGAACAGAGTATGAGGAGTATGAACAGAGTATGAGGGGTATGAACAGAGTATGAGGAGTATGAAGAGAGTATGAGGGGTATGAAGAGAGTATGAGGGAGTATGAACAGAGTATGAGGGGTATGAACAGAGTATGAGGAGTATGAACAGAGTATGAGGGGTATGAACAGAGTATGAGGGGTATGAACAGAGTATGAGGAGTATGAAGAGAGTGTGAGGAGTATGAACAGAGTATAAGGGGTATGAACAGAGTATGAGGAGTATGAACAGAGTATGAGGGGTATGAACAGAGTATGAGGGGTATGAACAGAGTATGAGGGGTATGAACAGAGTATGAGGAGTATGAACAGAGTATGAGGGGTATGAACAGAGTATGAGGAGTATGAACAAAGTATGAGGAGTATGAACAGAGTATGAGGGGTATGAACAGAGTATGAGGAGTATGAACAGAGTATGAGGGGTATGAAGAGAGTATGAGGGAGTATGAACAGAGTATGAGGGGTATGAACAGAGTATGAGGAGTATGAACAGAGTATGAGGAGTATGAACAGAGTATGAGGGGTATGAACAGAGTATGAGGAGTATGAACAGAGTATGAGGGGTATGAACAGAGTGTGAGGAGTATGAACAGAGTATGAGGAGTATGAACAGAGTATGAGGAGTATGAAGAGAGTATGAGGGGTATGAAGAGAGTATGAGGGAGTATGAACAGAGTATGAGGGGTATGAACAGAGTATGAGGAGTATGAACAGAGTATGAGGAGTATGAACAGAGTATGAGGAGTATGAACAGAGTATGAGGAGTATGAACAGAGTATGAGGAGTATGAACAGAGTATGAGGAGTATGAAGAGAGTATGAGGGGTATGAAGAGAGTATGAGGGGTATGAAGAGAGTATGAGGGAGTATGAACAGAGTATGAGGGGTATGAACAGAGTATGAGGAGTATGAACAGAGTATGAGGAGTATGAAGAGAGTATGAGGGGTATGAAGAGAGTATGAGGGAGTATGAACAGAGTATGAGGGGTATGAACAGAGTATGAGGAGTATGAACAGAGTATGAGGAGTATGAAGAGAGTATGAGGGGTATGAAGAGAGTATGAGGGAGTATGAACAGAGTATGAGGGGTATGAACAGAGTATGAGGAGTATGAACAGAGTATGAGGAGTATGAACAGAGTATGAGGAGTATGAACAGAGTATGAGGAGTATGAACAGAGTGTGAGGGGTATGAACAGAGCGTGAGGAGTATGAACAGAGTGTGAGGGGTATGAACAGAGCGTGAGGAGTATGAACAGAGCGTGAGGAGTATGAACAGAGTATGAGGAGTATGAACAGAGTATGAGGAGTATGAACAGAGTACGAGGGGTATGAAGAGCTTCGGGAACGCACTGTCCAAGACAGGCCTAAACCAGCTAAGGAGTCTAAACACACACTCAGCAAACTTCAGCGAGTCATTCAGTAAAACAGAGCCTTCACCAGATAATACTGGGATTGGCTCCAGCAAACACGTGACCCAGACTAGCGGGATAAGGTGGAAGATGGATGGATGAATATTAATATCCTTTAAGAAGTGTAAGCTAGTAAAACATAAGACTTTTACAAAATATTTGAACTAATGCAAAATATCGTTTATTATCGCTATGCACAAAATTAAAGAAAATATCCAGATTTTTTTTTTTTTTGCCTTAATTGTCTGATTATCCAACTGCCCATAAACACAGTAAACGGACGATATATCAGCTCGTGGATTCTTGTTACAGTGGTCCAGTATAGTCTGTTGAAAGTGTTGTTTTATTTGAGAGCTGAGTGAAAGGTTCAAAGCATCAAAGGCACCATAAAATCTACAAACCTATCATATTCTAATATGCAAATAAAGGCCATTATGTGACAAGGACAGGCTTGAGGGAACCCTCGGGGGTCCTGGATCCCCTAATTAACCTCTTGGATGTCTCAAATGAAAATTCTGATCATGACGCCAGGCTGTCTGGGAGGGGAAAAACACAAGTTCAGGGAAATGTCATTGTTCAGCCTGCTTCAGCCACTGTTTGTGGTATAGTGCACACCGCTAAGATACTGTTAATATGAAGTATTTCTCATTCATAGCTTATTGAAACTGAATGAAAACGGACATTTGTGTTTGTAGGAGAGATAATTTGATGATTATTTCTCATTATTTATTATAAGTAACAAAAGAAACAACAAACCAAACAGAGAGAGAGTTTGTGGTACTTGTGAATCTGAGGATGCGTCAGAACTAAATAAGACGACAGATTGCTGGACTAGTCTGTTACTGTGCTAGGTGTCACCTTTGATCTTCTAGTGAGAGTCATGTCTTTGATCACGTTGACCATTCTTTGACAAGCTGCAGGCACTAATTGGCTTCTCGTGTACAGCACAGCGTTTCTCTACGACATAAAGTAAAGGCTGTGATGAATCCGTACCTTGGCTGTGAGGCTGAAGAAGCTTTTGGGCTCCACCATTTTCTCCAGCACGTGACACTTGATGCCGGCCGTGCTGTCGTACTCGTAGGCCACGCCGTACTCCAGGTGCACGTTATCCACCGTGAGGCTCACGTGATCCTTCTTGCCATCGATCATAGCGATGGTGTTGAACTTGTCCATCACTTCTGCAGAGCAAATACACTCACCACTTAGAACTGCACTCTACAGAATAGAAGGTCAGCTTAAACTCTACTTACTATGATTACTCTACAGCTTAACTCAGCTTGAGTTCATGCAGTTTAAATGTCTAGGTTTAAACTTCTCATAATTCTGGTTCTTGATTAGATACACACAATTCCACCATCCATCATCTCTTCATGGGCCCAAACCAACTGTTGGCTTTGGCTTCTAAACTCACCACCCCCTGATGTTGGGGTGAACATCTAGATGGTTGCTCCACAAGGTATTTAAAACCTGAGCAAATTCTGGAGCTCCTAGGTGGTGCAAGCATTTAAGCGTTTACCCCAACATTAGCAAATGAGTTTGAAGTGATGCAGTGATGCTGCAGGCATCCAGAACTCTGGACATTGTGGAATGAAAAGGATCCCAGGGAATGGAGAGAATAAAATACAGAACCAAAAATGTGAGAACAACTTTTGAGCTAACAAAGAAGTTTGAGCTGGGCAAACTCTCGAGTCTAGTGGGTTAACTTGAGAGAAGCTGTGTAATTGATGTTACTAAACTAAATGATGTTGATACACCACCAAGTTAGCATCGTGCAAAACTGCACATCTCATCACACTTGCTTGCTTATGTGGTTTCTGAAACTGTACAAGTGTACTGTTATCTATAAACACAGACAAAGAAATCTTCATTCATTACTAACTGATCATCTATGCACACTCAATTTACCAACACTTCACTAACACCAAGGGTGTGTCTCAAAACCTAGTGAGTGTCTAAGTAGGCTGTCTAGGTAGGCAGCTGTTTAAGTAGCAGCGTTCTATTTGACATCTCTCCTCATAAAACATAAATACTGTTTTGTGTGATTATATGACAAGAAACACATTAAAACACCAGAGAGAATCAAAATAACTTTTTTAAAACCACTTCACTGCTCATAGCTAACTCATGGATCAATCGACACTTCAATGCTTCCTTAAAATTGGGGCAAAATAAGGTGCCTTAGTAGACAGCATGTTTAAGATATCTAAGAATTGGGACAGCCTTCATGTCAGGAGTGCGCATACTATGATGTAAAATGCAGCCTATCTAGACAGCTCAAGCTCACTAGGTTTTCAGACACATCCCAAGTCTTAATAAAACCATAGTTTGTCATGTACAGCACAACGAATAACTTCTACAATAATCCTTCAACACTCTGGGCTGCTGAAGCAGAAAGCAACTTCATTTTCAATGAGACGACTGACATGAAATATTCATTCTACTGAGCAGCAGATGGAACTGTTGAAGTGAAATGTGAAGTGTCATGAGAGACCAGACTCATGTTCTGACGAATGGAATTAACATGACAAAGAAGTAAATGACACAAAGACGTGTTTGTTTTTGTACATTTTTCTGGGATTAAATATTTTTTTCATCCCAGAATTTTGTAGGAAAAATAGTGAAAAACGTGGCTGAACTGGCGCCCATAGAAAAACATGCATCTCCAAAACTGGAAGGAAATGTTCTTTACTTATAATGTAAGTTAATGAAATAAGGCTTTTGGAGCATTTCTATTGGTCCGTTCAGCATTAAACCTTTACAGGTTATAAAGGGCAGCAGTCTGGTTCAAATGATATAGGAAAAATAATATCCACAAAAATGGAAAAAATTATTTTCTTAGGACAGCAATTCATTATGTGCTAACACATACATACAGATATATTTATATATGCACAGTCGAGTCACATTATTATGACCACATCCTACTTTTGAGAGCGGCAGCACATATTTGGCATCTTGATAGTCTGGGGAATATTTTCTTGGCATTCTCTGGGCCCACTCATCTGTGTGGAAGACACTCTCAAGACACTCTCTATTTGGGTATGAATCCATCTTTGCAGATCACATATACCCATACATGCTGAGTGTCTTCCCTGGGGGCGGACGGGAACCTCGAGCAAGACAATGCGACACATCGCATGGCTAGAAATGTCTACTGGTTGGAAGAGTGTGACCAAAAAGTGTTACCCTGGACCCCTAATCCCTAGAACCCAGTTGAGTATTTGTGGGACCACCTTGGTAGTCGTGTTTGCTCTATGGATCCTCCCCTATGTACCCTCCAGCAGCTGTGGGATGCACTGCAGTCAGCATGGCTCCAGATACCTGTGACAACCTACCAGGACCTTATTGAGTCTCCCAGCCTCAATCTAGCTGCACACGGCAGTTACTCTGGATATTATCATAATAATGAGACCCTATCATGTGTACATACTTCACATGTTCACACATCAACCATTAAAATGGGGGGAAAACATGATCCCCCTATGTACTGACATTGTATAAAAACAAAAAATAAGTACAAAGCAAATAAAAAATAGAGGATGTGTGTGTGTGTGTGTGTGGCACTACCTTCCACTTTACACTCAAACACCTCCCCGTTCTCCTCTGAGCTGGGCTTTTGGTTGGCCTTCTGGTGGTCCTCCTGCGCGCTCTCGTTGTTATTATAAACCCACTTTATGGAGTCTTGCTGAAATAGGAAACAAAAGAAAACTTTAGACTGGCATTTGGGGTTTGGAGTCAAATACAGAACTCACAAAAACAGAACTGTAACTGTGGATATCGCAGGCTGTAAATATATGGATAAGGGCACTGTAGGACTACAGCAAATGTAATATACTCCTCTTCCACTCCCATGTCAAATTACATACCAGTTGGTCAACCACAGTGATTTTCAGTGGTATCCAGGCATGGTCTATATAACCAGTGACTATGAAATGACTCTCTTTATTCTTTGGTCAGCAGTCTCACTCATAAATCAATACCATAACACCCCTATAGTCTTAACTGCCCCTGTAGTGATCCCTGCTCTGCACTCCTGCAGTTAATACTACATATACAGCTGAGTAAAGAAGACCCGTAGGCTGCATTGGCAATGCTGCACACAAAAGTCTGGGCTTTCTCCAGTAGTGCAGCTCAAACACAGTGCACTGTTAGAATGGAGCACGACAGAGCAGACTAGAAAGGAATAGAACATATCAGAGCAGAATAGGATAGAACAGCACAATAAAATAAATAGAATATAATAATATATATTATAATAGAATAGAGCACAGCTCATCAGAATATAATAGATACAGAAAATAATAAAACAGGACAGAACAGAGCAGAGTGAACAGATCACAGCAGAACAAGGTAGGATATAATAAAATTGAACAGAACAAAACAGAGCAAAACAAAATACAGAATAGAATAGAACAGAGCACAACATAGCATAGTATAACAGAATAGAATAGAACATAGGAGATCAGTCCACAGCAGACTACAACAGAATAGAACAAAATAAGACACAGTACAGCAAAATCAAAGCAGATTAAAGCTGAAAAGAACAGAACATAGAGGAGAGAAGCAGTGAACAGCACAGTAGAGCAGAATAGATAGAACATAGCAGATCAAACTGGAGCAAAATAGAATAGAATAGAATAGAATGTAGCAGATCAAACTGGAGCTGAATAGAATAGAATGCAGCAGATACAACTTGAGCAACATAGAATAGAATAGAGTGCAGCAGATACAACTTGAGCAACATAGAATAGAATAGAATGCAGCAGATACAACTTGAGCAAAACAGAATAGAATAGAATGCAGCAGATCAAACTTGAGCAAAACAGAATAGAATAGAATGCAGCAGATACAACTTGAGCAAAATAGAATAGAATAGAATAGAATGCAGCAGATACAACTTGAGCAAAATAGAATAGAATAGAATGCAGCAGATACAACTTGAGCAACATAGAATAGAATAGAGTGCAGCAGATACAACTTGAGCAAAATAGAATAGAATAGAATGCAGCAGATACAACTTGAGCAAAATAGAATAGAATAGAATGCAGCAGATACAACTTGAGCAAAACAGAATAGAATAGAATGCAGCAGATACAACTTGAGCAAAATAGAATAGAATAGAATAGAATGCAGCAGATACAACTTGAGCAAAATAGAATAGAATAGAATAGAATGCAGCAGATACAACTTGAGCAAAATAGAATAGAATAGAATGCAGCAGATCAAACTGGAGCTGAATAGAATATAATAGAATGTAGCATATCAAACTGTAGCTAAATAGAATTGAATAGAATGCAGCAGATCAAACTGTAGCAAAATAGAATAGAATAGAATGCAGCAGATCAAACTGAAGCTGAATAGAATATAATAGAATGCAGCAGATCAAACTGTAGCAAAATAGAATAGAATAGAATGCAGCAGATCAAACTGGAGCTGAATAGAATAGAATAGAACGCAGCAGATCAAACTGGAGCTGAATAGAATAGAATAGAATGCAGCAGATCAAACTGGAGCTGAATAGAATAGAATAGAATGCAGCAGATCAAACTGGAGCTGAATAGAATTGAATAGAATGTAGCAGATCAAACTGGAGCTGAATAGAATTGAATAGAATGTAGCAGATCAAACTGGAGCTGAATAGAATATAATAGAATGTAGCATATCAAACTGTAGCTAAATAGAATTGAATAGAATGCAGCAGATCAAACTGTAGCAAAATAGAATAGAATAGAATGCAGCAGATCAAACTGAAGCTGAATAGAATATAATAGAATGCAGCAGATCAAACTGTAGCAAAATAGAATAGAATAGAATGCAGCAGATCAAACTGGAGCTGAATAGAATAGAATAGAACGCAGCAGATCAAACTGGAGCTGAATAGAATAGAATAGAATGCAGCAGATCAAACTGGAGCTGAATAGAATAGAATAGAATGCAGCAGATCAAACTGGAGCTGAATAGAATAGAATGTAGCAGATCAAACTGGAGCTGAATAGAATTGAATAGAATGTAGCAGATCAAACTGGAGCTGAATAGAATATAATAGAATGTAGCATATCAAACTGTAGCTAAATAGAATTGAATAGAATACAGCAGATCAAACTGTAGCAAAATAGAATAGAATAGAATGCAGCAGATCAAACTGAAGCTGAATAGAATATAATAGAATGCAGCAGATCAAACTGTAGCAAAATAGAATAGAATAGAATGCAGCAGATCAAACTGGAGCTGAATAGAATAGAATAGAACGCAGCAGATCAAACTGGAGCTGAATAGAATAGAATAGAATGCAGCAGATCAAACTGGAGCTGAATAGAATAGAATGTAGCAGATCAAACTGGAGCTGAATAGAATTGAATAGAATGTAGCAGATCAAACTGGAGCTGAATAGAATATAATAGAATGTAGCAGATCAAACTGTAGCAAAATAGAATTGAATAGAATGCAGCAGATCAAACTGTAGCAAAATAGAATAGAATAGAATGCAGCAGATCAAACTGGAGCTGAATAGAATTGAATAGAATGCAGCAGATCAAACTGTAGCAAAATAGAATAGAATAGAATGCAGCAGATCAAACTGGAGCTGAATAGAATAGAATAGAATGTAGCACATCAAACTGGAGCTGAATAGAATAGAATGTAGCAGATCAAACTGGAGCTGAATAGAATAGAATGTAGCAGATCAAACTGGAGCTGAATAGAATAGAATGTAGCAGATCAAACTGGAGCAAAATAGAATAGAATAAAATAGAACATATCTGATCAAACTGGAATAGAACAAAGCAGAGTACAACATAGCAGAACAGAGTAGAATACAGCACCGCAGAATAAAATAGAATAGAATACAAAAGCAGAGAAGAGAATGGAATAGACCAGAAGAGAACATAGCACAGCAGAACAGACCAGAGCAGTACAGAAAAGAACAGTGCAGGTCACACACAGTGAATTACTAGAATAGAACTTTACAGAGCAGAGCTGAATAGCATAGAATGTAAAATAACAGAGTAGAGCACAGCAAACAGAAGAGAATAGAGTAGAACATTTAACAAATTAAGAGCAATTTAATCTTATCTGTCTTTAAACAGTCTTCAAATAATGTCACTGACCTGCTAGTTTACTCTGACTGTCAACAAGCTCTCCTAGATATTGTGTTGATTTTCAAATCTGGCAGTGTATGACCACAATGGACAGAGTATATATACCTCTATACATTTGTCCAGTCAAGGTTTATTTACAACAGATGTTGTCACTAAGCAGCTTTACAGAAAATCTGTATCCAACCCCTAGTGAGCAAGCCAGAGGCAACAGTGACAAGGAAAAACTCCCTCAGAGCGATAGGAGCCACCTCGAGAGGATCCTGACTCAAAAAGGGGAACTCATCCTCCTCTGGTCAACATCCGAAGGCAAAACAAGTACAGAGGCAATACAACTAGGATAAGATTTACAATTACATGCATTATTAAATGTAGAGAAATGGAGGAAACTGTTAGAGCCCTATCAAAGTATAAGTGAGAACCAGCCCAGTGTTTTGTGAGGCAGGAGAAGAAATGACTGAGGGTTTGCAACCCTAGCATCCAAACTGGTGAAATCTGCATTCACACAAGAGAATAAGAGTAAAAAGAGTGAGAGAGTCCACAGAGGAACCTGAGAAACCTGTGTCCCGACTCTACCTGAGTGGGTCTGCGGTATTTCCTGCAGGCGGTGACGTGCGCGATCACGCTGGCGTGACTCTCCTTACTCACGTTGATGCCGTTGACTTTGATGATGCACTGTCCGGGGTGCAGTCCAGCCACGGCCGCGACCGTGCCTGCGAACACAGACGGACAGGGTGAGGTCAGGAGAATAAACAAAGCGCTGACAAACACTGAGAGACAGACAGATGGAAACAGAGAGGGAGACGGAGACTGTAAAGCGCCCCACTAAACAAACAGTTTGTCTATTAGCGTGTTTACATGCAGTGGCACAAACGGGGACAGTCACTCGGTCTGCGTCCACACAGCATGAATCACACTCAAAACAGAGGCGCTCCGGGCAGACTTCATGTAAATCCCAGGTCAGGATGTCAGTTAGTATGATAGATCCCGCATAAACAGACTCACAACAGGAGCCAGCTAGCGTAAACACAGAGCACTAACAGGAACGGAACGCTAAAGCCATATTGTTGCTTGTACTTAAGTTTTAATGTACCTAGATGTAATGAGACTTGATTGCAGAGTTTACAAAGTAGCAATCACAGGTTAGGGTTAGGGTTAGGAGCTTTCTAAGGTTCCCAAGGACAACAATATTAAACAAGACTTGAATAGTAAAAGCTAAAGAGCCACTGCAAACACCTCAAACACCAAAGACCCTGTTAGTATAGCTGATACTCATTCAGAGTGCCATGTAAGATTATAATATGTGCTTTTAAACCAATGACGAGGGAGCTAGAAGTCAGCAGTCGCTCGAAAAGAGTTCTAAAATGACCTGAAGGCAGCAGAAACTAGAGATTGAAGGATCGATCGGCCATGTATCGGTATCGGGCGATTTTTAATTAAAATATGTGATCGGCTGATATTTCTCCAATTTAGCCGATCTCGAGAGCCGATCGATGGCGTTAAACAAATGAGCCTAATTTCTGTATTTACAGCTAACGTTTCATCCAGGAAGAGGAGAACCTCCAGCCAGCTCCCTGCAATTTCTATTTAAACCACTAAGTGGACATACACACCCTTTTATTTTCCATAGACTGACTAAAGCAGCGCCCTCGCAAGAACAGTTTATGACGTTCACCCGCATGTGCGGATAGAAAACATGTTGTCTGTCTGTGTCTGTGTATGTGACTCATCCAGGGCAGTTTGTAACATCTGTAAAATTAGTAAAATCAACGTCTCTTGCTGGGGAACCAAGACAAAGACATTTAACACTACTAATTAGACACAGCACGTACACCACCCGGCTGAATACAGTGAGTATCAGCAAACAGCAGAGCTAGCACGCACAGCTAGCACTAAACAAACAACCCAGAGAACCGTGCAGACCAGATCTGACCGGTACGAACAGTACAGCAGCAGCAACAGCCAGAGAGCTAAAGGAACCACAACCAGAGTGATTGAGTTTATAGTTCTAGATAAGCAGCTCTTCTCGGCTGTAGAAGACATTCATTCTGCTGCTTAATATTCCACCTGGATCCCCGCTCTGCTGTTCCTAGTAGAAATACTTTTCAGATGTCACTCTTCCAGAGCTGTACCAAGCGGTTTACTCCCACATAGACCAACTTCAAGTAAAGTACAACTCTTAGGCTACAATTCAGCTCAGCATGTTTGGAGAAAAAAGTGTTGCACCATCTGAGCCCAAAAACACTATACACACAGGGAAGCATGGTGGTGGGAGCATTAAGATATGGGGCTGCTTCTCTGGAATCAATACTGAGGAAAGTATAGGGAGATATTAGAGAAGACTTTCATCGCGTTGGCCAAAAAATGGGGAAATAAACTACTTCGACAAGACACTGACCTCAAACATGCAGCCAAAATAACTTAAGACCGGCTTCTAATGAAGGTGATGGTGCTCACATGGCCTAATCAATCTCCTGACTTGACTCCTACTGAAAACGAGGATTGTGGAATCGCCAGCCCACTGGAGGGACCTTGGGAAGAGTGAAGATGCTTTGCCGGTTTGTTTCATTTGTATTAATGTATTAAATATGTCCCTGTCCGGGAGATGGGCATTAAAAAAAAGGAAAGTGAGGGACACGTGCTCAAGCCTCAGACTCAGGGCGCTCATGATGGCCATCCTGCTGTGGTCAGCGGGGGACACTGAGCAAGCTCAGAGCAGCCTGCCTGTGATAAAATTCCTCTATTTCTGTACCTCTGTAACACTCATTCCAACACTGCAGCCCACAGAGACCCAGCACAGCACTCAGACCGGAGAAGCTCACGGGACTGCGGGAGACTGAGCTGAGGCAGGTGAAAGCCTGTTGGGGAGGGTGCTGAGAGGGAGCAGGTCTTGGCAGGCTCAATTAATTAAGACTACACCAACTCAAGACTTAAAGTCAACATATCATATTCCAGCTGCCCGCTGCCACCAAAAATCAGCAACGCAAAGCATGTTGTTTGACAAGAGCACCTGTCACTTGTCACAACTGTAGGTTTTAAGTGAATTCGGGCTATTTTTTTGAGTCCACTTATTATGAAATGTTGGAAACTGTGAATCATTTATTTATCATTATTTCATTTCATAATGCCTTTTATGGCATGCATACTACCTTGTAAAAACTAGACTTGAGCTTGTAAAATTGCTCACAGATACTTATAATTACATCTATAACCATTAACAATGCAAAAGTAAATGGGTTCCTAAAATGAGGTTCCAAAATGTATTAGAACTTCTGTTCATAAAACACTGTAGACGCTATAGTTAGAGAGCATTATGCCAGGTCATTACCGGTATTCAGTTACGTGAGATAATCATGTTAGATAACTGTTAGTATAGGACTTTCCTTAGCTAATGTTAGCTATATTCCTAATGCAGCTATCATTTACTGGCTAACCAGTCATATATATATATATATATATATATATCTATATATATATATATATATTCCCTCATAACTCTTGTTCTCTCCATATGGAACGTGATTATACCAATGGAATGTTCACATGGATGTCTGTCAGGCTCTGCTATGATGCTAAAATATAACAGAACCTTGTTCATGTCTTTTATAACACATAAGATCATTTACGTTTATAATGTTCTCCCCTGAACAGATCAAAAGTGTCAAAAGTATTCACATTCATTACTCAGGTAGAAGTATAGATACTAGGGTTTAAACATACTTCTGTAGAATCAACTCAAGATTTTTATTCAAGTAAAAGTTTAAAAGTGCTGCTTTCAAAACTACTTAAAGTAAAAGTAATGTAAGGGGAAAAATGCCAATAAAGACAAAAGCTTAGGTTGCACCACAGGAGTCTATAGTGCACTAGCCCACCTCCCCAAAAACCTAAAAGACTAAAAGCCATAATGACTATAATGTTATATTAAAATGTTAATGTTGATAAATTTGGGATGTGCTAGGCTTCCTCTTTCAGCCGCATATACGGCCATTATAAATGAATGTATTTTAGTACAATGTAAATATATTAAAGAAGCATATCTGTGCACTACTGAGAATTAACATGTGTTTCATGGAGCGGAAGATATGATGACTGGTTGACTATAAGTATGGTGCAAAAAGTTAAATTAAAATTACTACTTAAGTAAGGTAACAAAGTATTTGTACTTCTTTACTGGACACCTCTGGAACAGATATAATATTATCATCATTATAAAGTATATTTATACACACTATAATGAGCACTATAAATGCAGTACGCCTCCAGTCAGCCTAACATTTCATTTATGTGAAGGGACTTTATTAGGAGACCTATCTCACTAATCTCACTGCCCCAACATATAACTGTACTTTCTTAAAGGATATTTTCAAAATTACCTTAACTTTCTAAATGATTTGCTAATACAATAGGAACAAATACTTACAAGAGGTTGAATTCTATACCAAACTCATACTCCTAATTTCTATTTTTTAAGTGATATTTTACCAACACAAAACCATCACTAAATCAGAAGGTTAACCCTCTAATCTAAGGATAATAATAATAAGTGCTTACTTTTAGAAAACACTGAGCCAAAATACTAACATATATGGTTGATAAACACTAAAACTGCCTTTTAAATATGTTAGTCAGTGTTTATGCATGCGTTGTGCTGACCCTACGTAGATAGTCGTCAAATAAAGTATTACTATATCAGCTAACCAAATATTACAATGAAACATTTACCTGTACTAATAACTAAACTGGGCAAACCTATATCACCACTCATTTTTATTATACACAAGTATCACAATATTTAGTTTTTCTGAGGCTGGGCCATCCAAAACCAACCAACGAAACCCCATATTTAAAACCGACTGGTAATCTATTAGTTCAGTGATTACTTCGAATGATTAAAAACCGTAACTCAAACTGTCTGTGAACATAAATTAATAAAAACAGATGACTATCAGCGACTATGCAGTTACTCAGCGCTGCATGCTGTTATTTACAGACTAATCTAAATCTGTTGTTCAGTGCTCCAGAAGTGCTGCGCATATCCATCATACACTGTGATGTCATTTATCCCAATAATGATAACATATCGTGTTATTGCCCGTCCCCACCGACCGATGGGGCATTCTCTCCCCGCGGTGCCGAGTCTCAGCTGAAGGAAAATTGGACTGAATCTCATACTCCATCATGGCCTGCATAGACGGCTTTGAGAAATGTCTTATCTTTTCTCTCTCTTTTTCTATATCCCTCTCTCTCTCTCTCTCTCTCCCTCTCTCTCCCCATCTCAAGTGGCTCTCCCATCTCTTGCTATCATCTGTACATTTGCTCGATCTTTTTTCTCCTCTATTTCAGAAATAAAGCTGTTCTCCTCATCGCTGGTGGGGAATGGACTGTTTTATTGTGAAGCTCTCGTCCTCCGCCGGGTGTGAGAGAAGTGCAGCTCAGAGACGGATGACAACTCAGACAGTGTCCAGTCCTCTACCTTCATACAAATCCAGCTGTGTTAGAGCTGTAACGCTCATCCCCATAGAAACAAACAGCAGCATCCTGTATCTCTCACTCTTTCTCCATCTCTATTGCTCTCTCTTCCTCCTACTACATCTATTATCTTTCCTATTTACTCTCTCTGTAGCTCTTTTTATCTTTCTCTCTCTCTTCCCCATCTCTCTCTCTTTTCTTTTACTTCTTATCTTGCTTTACTTTCTCTATCTCTGCCTCTTTCTGTCTCTCGGTATCCCTTTCATTCTTTCTATCTCTCCACCTTTGTATTTTGTATCTGTGGCTTAATCTCTCTCTTCTCCTTTACTTCTTGTCTCCCTCTCTGTCATCTCTGTCTTTCTCTATTTTTGCCTCTCACTCTTTCTATCTCTCTTTTATCCCTCTGTATCTTTTATCTCCCTCTCTCAGTCATTGCTGTTTAACAATATATGAAAAAAACAAATGATGCAAATGATGCTAATATCTTTCTTCTTCGTCTTCTGTTTTCCTGTCTTTCTGTTTCTTTCTTGTTTTGTTTTTCTTTTCCTTAGTAGCTCATCTCTCTCTCTCTCACCTCTGCCGACTGCATGCACCACAGATGGTCCAAATCCACGAATCTGGAAGCCCAGACCATCCGCCGAGTCTGGAATCTTCACAGTCCTGCACACAAACACACACACACACACACATAATCTTTAATACATTGGAGCTCAGTAAAGCTGGTTTATCAGGCCGGATCAATAACAGTCAAGTTCTTCAACTGGAAGTCAAAACGCAGCATGACTTACACCACAAAAGAAAGAAGAGATGTATTCTTTGTAAAGAATTGATCAAGTGAAGTGTTTAATCTCTCTGTTAATAATGTGGCTCTTCTCACTACTGTTACATTTAACTGACATGAAAAAGTAAAAACTGTATCAAACAAAGCCAAAACTTCAGCTACTACTAATTAGAACAAGCAAACACATGAATAGGAATATAAGCCACAAGTTGTGTTTAATTAATGAGTTCTTACTAAGAAGCTCCAAGAATAACAATACAGCCAACAACTGCACAAGCCTTGTGTTGCTTTTAAACAGTGACAGAACCTGTGCAGGGGCCAGGAAAGATTATACCCCACCAATTAGCACTGCACACATACACAGTAGAGTCACATTATTATGACCACCATATGACCACCAGCTAATATCCAGAGTAACTGCATATGCAGCATGGACAGCAGCTAGACGGCTGGGAGACTCAATAAGGTCCTGGTAGGTTGTCACAGGTATCTGGAGACATGCAGTACATCCCACAGCTGCTGGATGACAGGATCTATAGAGCGAACAGGATGATCCAGGTGGTGCCACCGATGCTTAACTGGGTTCAAGTCTGGGGAATTAGAGGTCCAGGGTAGTACTTGGAAGTCTTGGTCAGCTCTTCCAATCAGTGTTGGACATTTCTAGCCGTGTGAGCCGAGTCTGCATTGTCCTGCTGGAGGTTCCCATCCGCCCCAGGGAAGATATATCAGCATGTATGGGTATATGTAATCTGCAGGGATGGATTTATACCCAAATCGGTTGAGAGTGTCTTCCACATGGATGAGTGGGCCCAGAGAACGCCATGAATACATTGCCCAGACCATAACGCTGCCACCTACGCACCATCGATGCGACTCGACTGTCTCTAAATCATTCAGACGCTTGCCTCAAAGTAAGTTAGTCTTAGACTCAACCACTCAACTAGCTTTGCAGTGGACGTATTCAGTTATAGACTGAACATTCCGAGCTTTCACTTACTCTCTAGGTTTGGTGCTGACCAGCACTCTGAGTGGACCCTTGCTGTTGAAGCACTGCTTCAGGAAACTCTCCACTTCATGGAAAGGCCTCAGGAACACTAGGTCTCCGTTTATGGCAAAGACTTTTTTCCCCACCTCCATTCCAGCCATCTGCAGTGAAGAAGCATACAAAGGAAATCACGTTTGTGGTCACTAGACCTGCAAGACATGCTGGTACTGCGACAGTTTTGCTTCAAACTGCAGCCCCTGCGTTGCAATATAGTGAAAATGTATTGGGGAATAAGTAACGTGACATGCTTAATCACAAACCTGCACTGACCAAAACAATCTACTTTTATTAGATTACATGAACTCATCTGGAACCGTGATTGGTCAGGTTGCTTACAGTGCATGGTAACACCACTGTGACTGATCAGAGTGCTCATTTGCATGCTGCAGCTTCTGGTGATGAGAACTGCAAAGACCCCGATCGCAATAACTTCTGAAGGATTTCTGATAGTTAATGTATTCATTTATGCAGAATTTGCAGATCAAGGCATTCACAGTGGCTCACTGCAAAGAAACATACCAACTCTTCAGTGGTGATGATAGGAACCAGGGGTCATAATGCATAAACCACAAACGTAGTCATTCTATTTCCTGTCTGAAATGACCAGCTTTCTGTGAGAGAGCTTTAACAGGCGTTAAATTCTTCAGATGTCTGGTTCCAATCATCCTTATTTTGAAGATTTCTGACCCTTGAACAGCACATTTCACATCAAACGCCTCTGAATGACTTAGCTTACAATTTCCCTTCAACAGTAAATATATATCAGCACAAAATGGGATACAGTTCAAGCATGATGGCTACTTACTTACAGCTTTACCCATTTTTGTTGCTTTACTTTTTAAATGAAACACATAGTATACATGGCACACAGTACTACACAGTAATAATATACAGTACACTGATCTTGGCAAGTGAAATGATCTTAAATCTAGTCTTTTTGCAAGATTACTCAACTTCTACTTATTTTTACTTTCACATATTGGTATTTCACCATATTGGTAGATATCGCTCTACCAAACATGTCTCGTAAGGCGTAGTGGGAGAAGTGTAGATCTGAGACTTTATTGTGATCCAAGATATGAAACTAAATAAAATTCAGAAGAGTAACGAAACAAAAAAGGAACATGAGACAACAAAGATACTGAAAGAGGCAAAAGACTTACAGGGCATAATAAACAAGAAAGCACGGAGAGACGGCAAATGAAACACTGAGCGAATACAAGGTGAACAGGGGGATAACCAGGGGCTAATGAGGGGCTACAGGAACAAGATACAAGGGCAGAGCAGAGGAGGAGCTGGGACACCAAAACAAAAACAAAAGCACATGGCAGGAGGGCGCATAAAGGAAGGTAAACAAAGTCAGAAACAAGCAGAGTCAAAGAAAGTCAGTGCAGGATGTGACGCGACATTACTTAAACGAAGCTAAATGATCTAGTGATATAGTTTAACTGGATTTACACAAAACAAGTACACAAACGTGTGAAATAAGATAAATAATCAGCACAACACAAACGAGGCGTGGACCAAAAGCACCGTCCACGCAACTTCTCCTCTTCTTCCAAAACAAGTTACTCATACAACATCACAGCAGGGGTTTGAGGTCTGCGCTAAAACTTCCAAAGGGTTAAAATTCAATCATTATTTAAACCATTCCCCACATACAGGGGCGAATCTTTCATCTCCACATGGTGCTTCCTCTGGAGCTCGTTCAGTGGCCTCCGTTTGAGTGAATGAAGCTCACATATTGAGCATATCACCATCCGTCTTCTGCATTAAAGCACATGTCTATCTGTTTCCTGAGCAGTCACAGGAGACTCCAGCGCTTCCCGTTTTCTCCTTTTGTGCCAATTCAGCGTTTTTGTCCAAAGGAAAAGGAAGAGTCCCTTGTGCTCCCGCTCTCTCTCACTCTCTCTCACTCTACTTCCTTTCTGTGGTGTGTAAACCTCAAAGCCTGAAAGGAATTGATTAGGCTGTCTATCAAAAGTCTACTGATCACTAGCTTTCATGGAGCTTTGCATGTATATACATATAAATATATAGATTTCAGAGGCATTCCAGCCTTTTAATCTGCTCTTCTCCTTCAACAATGTAATTTGAGCCGTTTCATTTACTTTTATATTGTCGCTGTCCAAAATAAACAATAAAAACAGTTTTATTTTCTTCTTTTCTACATCATTTGAGCAGAGCAGCTGTCCTTTATGTGCAATTAGGCGAACATTTCTTGATAACTGGACCAACAGAGGAGCCCCACAAGTACTTGGAATTAACTCTCTTGCCCTGAAAGTTAAAAATGTTGCCATCTCCTCTAAAGTCACCATTCTGGAGATCTTCGTTTTTCATTTTCAATATTATTTGAACTATTTGTACTATAGATGAAGCCGATCACCAATCAGCTTCAGTGCAATTAGCCGATAGTCAATACCGAACGAGGGCGGGGCTTTATGCCATGGCAGGGCTTCATGAAGTTATTAGCGCAAGCAAGTCAAGAAAGATGGTCGAAATTGGTTTATTACCATTTTTAATGAGCTCGTGTAAAACAGCATAATATTTTTAACAAAATTAACAGTAAATAAACAAAGTAAATCGAACAGATATCACCAATACTGCAATCATTAAATACAGACCCTTAAATTAAAACGAAAAAATCTAATTAAATACATGCAGTAAAAACTGCAGTCATTAAACGCAGACTCTGTTATTTCAAACAAAATCTGTAATCATTAAATGTAGATCTTGAATTGCTGCTGCTGTTCTGTTCGTACCGGTCAGATCTGGTCTGTTCTGGGTTATTAGTTTTGTGCTAGCTGTGCGTGCTAGCTCTGCTGTTTGCTGATACTCACTGTATTCAGCTGCGTGCAGTGCTGTATCAGATTAGTAGTTAAATGTCTTTGTCTTGGTTCCCCAACAAGACACGTTGATTTTACTAATTTTACAAAAGTCCTGGAAGAGTCTGCGTCACATACGAGAACAAACTGCCAGACAGACAATGTTTTCTATCAGCACATGCTGTGAGTGTAAACTGTTCTCGCGAGGCCGCTGCTTTAGTTAGTCTGTGGAAAATGAAAGGGTATGTGTTTCCACCTAGTGGTTCAGATAGGAATTGCAACCTGACCGGAGGAGGTTTCAACGAAACGCTAGCTGGAAATTAAGCTCATTTGTATAACGCCATCGATCGGCTCTCAGAATCGGCTAACTTGGAGAAAAATCGGCCGATAAGATACATAGCCGATCAATCTTTCCATCTCTAATTTGTACAAAAATAATACACACTAAAGTTCACATCACTCCTGTACCTCTGACCTTTACTTACTGTATGTACAGTACATGTACTAGTAATACAGCAACCATGGTTGATTAAACTATAGTAGGTTTCATAATATATTAGCAGCTATACCTGGCAACCAAGTCTCTTTGCCTTTTATTGCGTTTTCTGAAGGTGAACCTACTGAACAACCTACTGAACAACCCCGAGTACTGAATTATTAGGACGAGCCTTGGCTGTAACCGTGGTAAAACCACTGTAACGTACAGTCTCCAGTGGCTTATTGCTTTATGTAGGGTGTGCATGAGTCTGATACAGGACATTTTTATGAGGTGGCTCTTTCGCTGAGTGCACAGCACCACCAGACTGCTCTCTTTAACAGCTCCATATTAGAAACATACAGCGTGTGCTGCACATCCCCTAACACAGAACATCGCTTCAGGCGGAACTTTATTACCCCCCCTCTCAGCGCTAAAACTTCAAACTGATCTTCGCCACAAAGCCAGATCAAACCGAGAGCAAACTGAACCACACAGTATATCAGCCCTCAGGCTCTAACAGATGTAAAAAAACAGTCTGAATCTCTAACTAATTCATTCAAACTGAAGTGTCCTCTACACCAGAGGTCCCTAATAGGCGGACCACTGTCCGGGTCCGGAACCAGATGTTGTCCAATGCGGACCCAAACCAACAAACTATTGAGAACGATTTAATGTTGACAGTGTTTATTTTAGGTGGCGGAGCTTTTCTTGTCTTTACAGTATACGGGCTTTGCGGCGCAGTGAACTCACAGACAATCACATGCATTGTTGAATCACCAAAGGCTCCTCAGCCAATCAGATCTGTGCATATTCGGGAGTGCAGCGCACACACAGGCGAGGTTAGAAGCGAGAAGCAGCAGTCTGAGAATAAAGCAAGTCGGAGCAAGACTAATTCAAATGGTTCATTCCACAATTAACATTATTAGGAATAAATAGCATCCCAGGCTCACTAACGAGCTCCTTCATATGAGTATGAGAACGGCCCTGACACCATTTCAGCCCAGATTTAAACACAACCAGGAGCTCACTTCTCTCACTAATCAAGAGAAAGTGTGAAAGAGGAATACAAGAGGCCATAAACTGTTAAGATGTGAAATAGAGTTAATAGGAACTGCACGTTGTATTGACTTTTTCTAAACACAAGCACTTTTTTTCAAAAGCATTGTAAGTAGCCCTTGTTTCGAGGAGGAAAACACATTGACATTCTATAAATAATTCATTCAGTTCAACAAATATTGTTGAAATATATTTAACAGTTTTTGTAACGTGTCTTTCAGTTGTTGTTGATATAAAATGCTGATAGAGGCTACTAGGCTACTTCATTATACAGGATATGCCACTGAAATGAACCTTACTGGATTCTAATTAAATACCTCTGCTCTACACACACAAACAAAATGAAGTATTTAGACAGTAGGCATTCTGTTATGACTGAATTAAAGGCTAATAAGTTGAATATATACAAAACCATGTATTTATAAGGAGATCAGAGATTTCTGTTTATTTTGTCCAAAGCTGGTACACACAGAGCCTGTTTACATCCCACATTAGCCCAAAGTGTTAGTACACACTTCTACAACCTAAAACTAACCCAACCTGTTTGCACTGTAGTCCTTGTTGTTACGTATTAGTATGTCTTTGTATGTGATAAATCTGGGATTTAAGGGGCTTAACATGATTTGTCCTCAGATCCATCCATTCATCCATTATCTTCCACTTCATGGGGTCATGGGGGGGGCTGCAGCCAATCCCAGTGTCATCGGCGAAGGCCATCAGGTCGCCAGTCCATTGCATAGCCAACACACACTCACACCTATGTGCAATTTAGAGTAACCAATCAAGCTAACATGCATGTGTTTGGACTGTGGGAGGAAACCGGAGTACCCGGAGGAAACCCACTCAAGAACAGGGAGAACATACATATCCCAATCCCACTCCCACACAGAACGGGGATCGAACCCAGATCGTCTTGCTGTGAGGCGACAGTGCTAACCACTACACCACCTGCATATGTTTTCAAAAGGTCAACACATATATCGTTCTTCTGTTTTCTCTTTTTTGTTGTTACTAAAAGAGAGGATAAGCCTGGCCTGGACCCTTTGGTGGGTCGTTTGGTTTGGGGAGAACTTTAGATTTGCTCCTATCTTTTGTTTCAGTGTTTATTCTCTCACTTGTAAGTCAGCATTCGGCAGACACATCTTCGCTTACGTAACTGTCTACAGCTAGCGGAGTCCGTTGACACTTGTGTGGAAAGTGGTCTGAATCCGCCTCTGACCACCTCCAAATGTGGTTTAAGTGATCTGACTGTAATGTGCTCAAAAGGTGTCAAACTAGATCTGATTACCAAACTAGATCTGAAACATAAGACTTCATTAAAACACACAGACTGTGTGTTTTAATGAAAGAGAGAGCAAAAGAAATCTTCTACACTAAAAGTGCTCCTTAGAAAACAAACACAAGCATGACTAGCATCCAATGTTGTACAAGAAAAATCAGTCTGAACTTGGTTTGAAGCTTGATATTTGGTCTGGTCTCATTGGGCTGAGGTCAGGTATTCTTATCCTTCGTGTGACTACAAAGAAACTCCAGGAGGAAAATTCCCAAATGTGCAAAACTTCAAAGTACATTTACCTCCGCATGGGATCCCTTCTCCACTGACTTGATGATGGGCACTCTGTTACGGTCCTCCAGGGTGAAGCCATACCCACCGTCGCTAGGTCTTATCTGTAGAGGCAGAAAACAAACTTCACCGTGTCAAAGGACACTGTGTGTACAAGGACATGCAATCTAGCAAGTAACACTTAGACTATATAGCCAAAAGTAGTAGGAGTCATATTTTTGATCTTAGTATTTTAGTTTTGATTTCTGCCCTGCAAGATCTGCAAGGTTTGATGAGTCTGAAGTGCAGGAAGTCCAGAGGCCTGTACAGAGGCCTGACACGCCCACTGAACAGCTTTGTGATGAACTGGAACGGTGACGGCAAGCCATGCATTCTCATCCAACATTAGGCAGTTATATCCACAAAAGAGAGGCAAGTTCATATTAATGCCATGGCTTTGGAATGGGATGAAAAACAACCTCCTATAGGTATGATGGTCAGGAGTCCACATACTTTTGGCCACACAGTTTACTTATTATAGTGAATGCCACTAGATTGCCACTGATTTATTCAAGTAAATTGGCAAGTAGAAAGAGAACACACTACACATATGTTATATCGATGCTGTCCAACGTGTATCTCCAATTTTGGTGATTTTTATTTGAATCCAGCATCTACTTTTTCCATTGTGTGAAGAATGGACCAATAAAAATGCTCCAAAACAGCCTGGTTCCATTGACTTACATTAAAAGTAAAGAGAGTTTTTGTCAGTTTTGGAGATACTCATTTTTCATTGGTTAGCAACGATATATCCCTATAGTCGAATAGCCGTTTGGCACTGAAGCTACAAGGCAAACGTAGCTGATAAGCAATGGAAGCTCTCAAATAGCACTGTACAAACTAAACCATCACACACCTGCCTCAAGCCCTGTGAAGTTAAGTCATCTAAGACTTGCTTATGTGGTTTCTGACGCTTTATGACTTGCCTTAAGCGTCAAGATCCCCGTTGCTACTATGTTTATCTGAGGAACTAATTGTTTTACAGTCTTTTAGCCTTTCAGCTTCAGTGCAAAACTAACGAAGGGCACAGTTATGTAAATTTGATCTGTCGCCAAACTGCTGCCTTGAAGAAAGTAAGTAAAATGGTATGGAGGCAACACGAGCTAAGCTTACACAATTCTGCTGCTTTAGCACTGCAGTACATCTCTCCACAAGTTCAGCTCTAATCCACGTCCCCTTTCAGGCCAAATCACTCGACCCGGCCGATCCCAAACATGGGAGTAATGAAAGACTGGTTTTGGAGCGTTCATTCATAATTACCGAGAGACGACTCACAGTTGGCTATGGATCAGGATGAGGGAATGCTAGAAGTCAACAATGCTCAACAGCATTATACCCCCCCACCCACCACCCCCCCATCATAAGTGCCATCAGCTGCGAGCAATTACAGCCCACATCTCTCACCAGCAGAGACTTAGCAATGACGTTTTCCACTATTTTCAGATCGTGCTTCATGGGCTTGTGCTTGGTGTTGGATCCCTCCATCTCTTCGTCGGCGAAGAAGCGGAACAACAGCGGCTCGTCTTTAAACTCGCTCTTCTCCAGCACTGAGAAAGATTAGGTGACAATGACATCAGCCTGTAGACATTTGCACACTATGTCTGTTTACGTCTACAACTTCAGCACTGAAGGCATACATAAGCACACAGTGTACTGTTCAAATAGTTGAAGTCACCTGTGGTAAGAATAGTTGCTGTGGTTTTATTATTAATCTATACAGTGAAGACTGAAATACTAGCTCGACTCCAGAAGGTATTTTAAGATAGAGGACTTTATTTAGAGGGGGAAGGTTAGAAGATGCTTCTCATGGGACATGTTTGTAAACTGCTGCTAATGCAACATCCCTTGACAGCGTAAGACCCTTGGAGGAGAATCCTGAGGACCAATCCTGTCCCAATGCTGGGTATGTGAGTGATGCCACCCAGAGAACGAGACTACAGTTACACTTTCCTATATACTGAGATACAGATACAGGTATTGTTCAGTATATTAGATATTAGATTAAATATTAGATTAGATATAACATTTCCATTTCTGTTAAGTCCTCAGGACGTATGTGGTTGTTTTCTGTTTCGTTTTTTCTTCTTGTTTTGTGTTTTTCTCTGCTCTTCCTGTCCCTTATTAGAACCCACCTACTCACAATGCAGATTGGCTGCCTGTGTGTGTGCGGGGTATTTCTGCAACTAGTTTTCAGACATTGATTGAGGTCTTCCTCTATGGCGGTGTTGGGGTTTGGAGTTTGTTGTTTAGAAAATCAGCCCAGCAGTGTGGCAACATGTCTGCTTTAGTCCAGCATCACTGTGTGTGTGTGTGTTTTAGCATTGTCCAGCTCAGAAATGTAGCCTTCTGTTTGATTAACGAGCAGCAGCGTAGTTATATATCTGTGTATAGTTCAATGTTTTAAACTTGTGTAATCAGTGTTTTAATCTTTGTAGCCTGTGTTAGCTAGGCCAATTGGCTTTGTTAGATTTTATTCAGACAGCTCAAGGCCAGCGTATTTTGGGGTCTCTTGTAGAAGTGGGTGCCCCTTTGTTTAATACACTTTCTTTCTGGTTTTGGTTAGTTAGGGAGCGAGATTGTGTTTTTTTTTCCTTTAGTTTTGTTTAGGTTAGTTAGCCTTCTACATTTTCAGTTTGTTTGTTATTTTGGCATAGCCAAAAAAGTTTTTGAGACTTTTGAGGTGTATGTAAAATGTGAATGTGGTCTAAACAGTGAACGATACAGCTTTAATAGTTTAAATGTTGTCTTGGGTTGATTATTCCTTTTTTATGTTATGGCTTTGGTAAACCTCTAGATGGTTTGTACCACATCTCTACATGTATGCTAACATGACAATGCAGAGATGACTGATTAAACCTAGGGGCTATTTTAAAGCAGTGAAAAGCAGCTTTAACCCTTTCAGACATAAGACGAAATGACACCACAGAGATCTAGAAATAGGGGTTCGCCCCAAAATGCATTACAGACCACTTTTAATAGTGATGTCCGTTGTTGGGAGTGGGCTTTACAAATCGTCGCTGTCCAGTGAAAATCTCCATTTTTGTGAATTTTCATCTTTCTACATCATTCGAACACAACAGTTACTGTTTACATTGTTGGGAAATTCCAGGATGAATGGACCAATTGAAATGCTCCAAAATAGCTTGGGAACTTTTCTGGTTTCATTGACTTGCATTGAAAGTGAAGACAGTTTTTGGTCTCTCCTGTGAAGTTGCCATTTTGGAGATAGTTGTGTTTCATTGGACAAGCGAAGGAATTCAAGAAAGATGAATTATATACATTATGATAACCAGCACCATAAAAAAGAGAAATAAAATGTGCTTTTCATTACACGTTAGTCATTAATCCTATCCTTCATTTAAAACTCATCAGATCTCAAGGTGTTAGTATTTTGGATGGAAACTCTTGGATTACATGCTACGCCTTCTCTTATAAAACTAATACTGCTTGATTACTTATGTAAGATTGTTTTTCCTCCAAAGGGACTTCACTGTTTTTATCTCTTGGGCTTGTAATGCTTGACTGGGTTTATATTTTGGCACAGAGACAAAAAAAAACTGAGGCACAAGCAGGTTCAGTGTGAGTCTCTAATGAAAGGCTCAGATTAGTCTGGCATAAAAGAATAAAAGTTCAGAAAGAGGAGGGAGGGAGGGAGGCTGGGTATGGGCCTCTCTCAAGGGCATGTGCAGCCAGGATAGTGGGGTGGAGGGGGTGTTTTTTTAACCTGTCTCCATGGTAACCCAGGGTCTAACCTCAGTCCTGCAACAAGACACCCCCAGTGAAGAGAAAGGGGGTAGAACTTCGCTCCGTATTCTCTCCGTTTAACCGGCGAGAGCCTCAACGGTCACGTAAACAAGCTGAGTAAGTCACCAACACGAACAGTCTCAATCAAACTTGGCACCGGGGGGTGAAAGTATATCCGTCAGGGTCTTTACATTCATACGTCTGCCTGTAATTTGTTGTGTATCGAGTGTAATTGTGGGCAGATTGGCAGCGCGGCCCTCCAGTGCGTAATGACAGACGATGTGTGAGTCACGTAAGTATGATGTGGACTTTGGCACTGATGGACTCCAGTCCTGAAAAACATGGAGGTCTGAACTCTGTAAATAACAGGTCACCATGGAGACAGGCCTTTCACACTCGGCCAGCGCGAAGGCCGAGGCCCCGAGCCGAGAGGGAGCGAGCGCGAATCTGCTTCAGCTCAGACTGACGGGAGATGTGCAGTGATTGGCTCTCGCTGCACGTTCTGTTTGCTGGGCTGAAAGATTCAAACACAATACAAAGAAATTCTGTACAGAGAGAGAGAGAGAGAGAGAGAGAGAGAGAGAGAGAGAGAGAGAGAGAGAGAGAGAGAGAGAGAGAGAGAGAGAGAGAGAGGGAGAGGGAGAAAGGGGGTTGAAAAGAATCAGAAAGATACAGAAAGTAAGACAAAGAAAGAGAGAGAGAGATCAAAAGAAAGAGTGTGTATGAGAAGATGAAGAAGAAAGATAAAGAAGAAGACAGAGAGAGAGAGTAGGAAAGCAAAAGGAGATGAGATTAAGAGACAAAAAGAGACTGAGAAAGGATTGAGAGAGAGAAAGAACTGGAGAAAGAAGAAAGAAAGAAGGAAAGGCAGAGAGAGAAGTGAATGAAAAGAATCAGAAAGATACAGAAAGTAAGACAAAGAAAGAGAGAGAGAGAGATCAAAAGAGAGAGTGTGTATGAGAAGATGAAGAAGAAAGATAAAGAAGACAGAGAGAGAGTAGGAAAGGCAAGAGGGAATGTGAATAAGAGAGAGGAGGAGACTGAGAAATGATTGAGACAGAGAAAGAAATGGAGAAAAAGAGAAAGAAGAAAGAAAGACAGAGAAACAGAGAGGAAGTTAGTGAAAAGAATCAGAAAGATACAGAAAGTAAGATAAAAAGAAATAGAGAGAGATCAAAAGACAGAGTGTGTATAAGATGACGAAGGGAGAGAGAGAGAGAGAGAGAGAGAGAGAGAGAGAGAGTAGGAAAGGCAAGAGTGAAATGAGAATAAGAGAGAGGAGGAGACTGAGAAGGGATTGAGAAAGAGAAAGAACTGGAGAAAAAGAGGAAGAAGAAAGAAAGGCAGAGAGAGAGAAATAGATAGACCAGGACAGGGAGAGAGAAAAATTGGAAGAAGGATAGAGAGTGAAAGAGAGAGAACATGATAAAGACAGAGAAAGAAGAAAAATATGAAGAATAGGAGAGAACGAGAGATAGACACAAAGACAGATTGAGGATAGAGGTGGAGAAAGACAGAATAAAGGAGAAGCAAAAGAAAGAAAGGAGAGAGATGGACAGAGCTAAAGAAAAAGAGAGAGCGAAAGGGAAGTACAGAGAGAGAGAGAGTGAGAGAGAGATAAAGAGAGAAAAGTAAAGAAAGAGAGATACGAGTCCTACCATGATGCATGAATCCGTTGTCGCAGAGCTCCACCCCCAAAATCAGCGCTTCCTCTCGTGTTCTACAGTCACCCTTGAAGAAAGAATACAGCTTTTGTTGTCTGCCAAAACTGTCACCTCGCAGCCTCTCCCCGCTCTGCAGACGAGTCCCGAGTGAAAACACGTTTACTTCAAAGAAGACGAGGCCGAGGCCGAGTCAGCGCCGACTCTGAGGGGTCAGTTCACAGTCCGGCTGTGACTCCGGTATAAAACGCTCCTCCGTGAAAGAGAAACACGGCTTTCATTCTTTCAGCCTCAAAGCTTCACGACACGAGCAGTACAAATCTCCACTCTGGTTCTGTGAGTGTTCTGCTCCAGCGCGCTTCTTCAGCGGACATGCTGCGGTCAGTCTGCGGCTCACTGTTTCAGTCTGCTCCGCTTCCTCCGGGATCTTTCAACTGACCAGGCCTTTCAGAAACACCACGTCCCTCTTCCTCATCTTTACTCAATTCCCCATCAGCCAAATGAGTTGACATGTTTTCTCCAAGTAAGGATGGACGTAAACAAAACCTCTCAGAACGTATAAAAGAAAGTCTAAAACAAGTGAACGGCTACAAAAAAACTATAATTTTTTAATTTAAGTATTTTTTTCTTTTTTTTGGGCCCAATTTGTTTTAGTTACACTTTTTAATAAGCCATAAAAAGACAAAATTGACCTGACAATAAATATCCATCCGTCCCTTATCTGCTGCTAGTCGGGGTCACGGGTGGGGCTGGAGCTGATCCCAGCGTCATCAGGCGAAGGCAGGGTACATCATGGACAGTTCGCCAGTCCATCTCATGGCCAACACTCACTCACACACTCACACCTACGGGCAATTTAGAGTGACCTATCAACCTATTATGCCTGTGTTTGGACTGTGGGAGGAAAAACCGGAGTACCCGGAGGAAACCCACTGAAGCACGGGGAGAACATACACACTCCACACAGAACAGCCCGGGCCGGGAATCCAACCCGGATCGTCGCGCTGTGTTGCCAACAATAAATATAAACAACTGATATAAAATAAAGCAATAAACCACAAGCTTTACGTTAGCGGCTGCATGACGTCAGGTTGGAGTTGACATTGATTAACTGATGACATCATAAATAAAACCACAGAATTTACAATCAGTGCCAAACTCCGAAGGTCAGTAGAGTGTTACAAGTCCTGCATTGCTAGAGCTACGGTCCCAGGAATCCTGCAAACTGGTATCTGAGGTCCATCCTAGATGGCCTTGGCAGACGTTCGCCCATGGTGGAGGTCCGGGGAGCAGGAACATCACAGAAGTATAGGGTGATATGGTGCTTCTTTAACAACACATGTCTTCCGGAAACCAACATTTAGTATCTGATCTTTAAAGCACTGTAGACCGACAGCGTAGTGTCAGAATGAAGCCAAACCCCACAGCTGAGTAGAGCCTCATCTCAGTGCTAGTCTTATGGAAGCAGAGACTCCAAAATCCCCAGGCTCCTTACCTGTTGTCAATTCTCGGAGGTGTCCATGTAATTAGATGTTGAGTGAAAGAACCTACACTCAATTATTAGCATTTGCTCACCAAATTACCACTGCGACTCATTTCCTTCAGCACGATTTGGCCATTCAGCCAGTCAGATAGCATCTGACCAGCTTAGTTCTAATTAAAGAAATCATCTGTCAGCAAAACAGACAGTCAGCCATCAGTTCTTGCTTTATCTGTCAAGTTTTAGGACTTTAGGCAGATTAAAGCAGAATTCATAGATGTGTTTATATAAGGTACTTTACCACGGCATCTCTGGACTATAACTATTCCTGTTATATAAACTGCCTGCTGTTGTTTAATGGGTATGTATAACTGGTTAAAAAAATGAAAGTACTGAACACACCAATAATATACTCAAAAAGACAACAATATCACAATAATAATGACATATCATGTTACTACTAGTCATGCTATTATTACTAGGGCTGTGTATTAGCAAGAACCTGGCAATACAATACGTATCATGATACAGCAGTCATGATTTTATATATAGCGATATACTGCGATACTGCAAGCAAAGTGATATACTGTGATTTTTCAAATCTATTAAATCTATTAAACTATTGAAACACACCACAATATGAACAGGTTTATCAATGCTTACAACAGCATTGCGCCCTTGTGCTACTTGTTAATGTTGGAGTGGATCTGAAAATGGATTATAACACTGCCATCTAGTGGTCAGAGGTTTAAACACAACACAATGATTCACTATCTGCCAGGAATCTGTGTATCGATACTGTGTTTTTGAGAATCTATATAGTATCACAAAACATAATATCCCCATATTTAATATTTCTATATTTTCTTACACCCCTAATTAATACATTATATTTCTGTCATGAGATGAAGACTATGGTCTTACCTGTGCTATCAGCCAGTCTATCAGCTTGTTGGCCATCACAACAGACTTGTACGTTCTTAAATGGTAGTCTTTATCCCTGAATGGACACAGAAGATGAAAAAAACTGTTACTTAAACGGATTAGGAACTGGAGGGAAGTTATTCTAACCTGACCTCTGACCTCCAGGGCTCAGCGTTAGCCTCTTGATAAGGCTCTTGAGAGAAATTAACTTGCCTTCAGCGTCACGACCACCATTTCCATCGCCATCCATCACTACGCTAGCTCATCCTGACTTCTCCCCTGGTAGGCTGGGATTTTTCCACTGTGCTAAAGGTTACGTACTGGCTTACACGGTTTGCGAGTGTCTGTGTAATCCATTTCCTAAAGAATCTGATCAGGCTTAAGTAGTGTACTGTCGCTGTACAAAGAAAAACAAGTATCTCTACAATAGTAACTTTACAGGAGAGGACGAAAACCTTTACTTTCAATGTAAATCAATGTAAAGAGGTACTGTTTCAAGTGATTTTGGAGCAGTTCTATTGGGCCAGTCTTTATGAAACCTTCACAGGACATAAACTTCACAGCTGTCGTGTTCAAACGATTTAGAAAAAATGAAAATCAACAAAAATAAAGATGCATGTTTTTCTTATATTGAAGATTGATAGATTTTTTTATGGAAGATCGATGGATTTTTTTATGGAAGATCAATACATTTTTTTATGGAAGATCAATGAATTTTTGTATAGAAGAGCAATGGATTTTTTTTTTATTTAAGATCAGTGAATGAATCCTGGTTATTGCCAATAATCTGCTTTTTTTTAAGTATGCTGAATATTTGCAGGTCGAAGGCAACTACACGTTCTTCCTCCTTCCATCATCCTTTATAACGATGATAGACCTTTAAAGGGGATGTCAACTCAATTGTGAATCTCCTAATGCTTTCAGTCATGGGCTCCTTGCATCAATGGTCAGGTAAAGAACAAAACCATTGATCTTTGATTTTGATTTGGAGATTTTTGCTGCTTTGTGTTTCCTCAGTCAGTGAAAGATGCAGACATCAAGCGACCCCTTGAGCCAATCAGATTTATCGCCAATACCCACTAACCAAAATGTGCCTAGTTTATTAACAATCATTGCCACAACCATACACCAGAGACATGTGGCTTCAGAGTACAGCTCATTGCCCCTGTTCCCCCACCTTCAACTGTGATTTGATATCTGAGCTACCAGCAAGTACCAGCAACTTTATTCTTCTGTACTCTAGATTACTGACTAAGCCTAACTTAAATCAACAAAAGCTCACATTGCTTGAATGATATTGTCCCAGAATCCAGTGGTTGCAGAAATCTGTTATCAGAGTTGAGTTATCAGATAATGAGAAACCCCCCACGGGTCCACAGAAGTCAGGTAGTAATCAGATTTGTGCTTCTCGTAGTTGGTTTGTAACTTCAAAAGTGTTTTGTTGCCATATTGCGGTTTGCTGTGTACGCTGTTCGCTTTTTCTGGTACCACACTCGGTTTTCACGCATGCGCAGACTGAAAAAAATAAAAGAAATCAGAGTTTGGGTACAAAAGCACTGGGAAAGCACATAACTGAGCTAAACTCCAGCTCTCTGTATTGAATTCCATAATCAGGTTTCTGAGCCTTCTCCAGGAAAAAAAGCACTGTGCAAAAGACTACTACAATATATTTTTCTATATTTAAATTATATATATATATATATTTAATAACACATGATCTTTAGAGATTCAGCATTTGCTACTGAGTTGCATAGATCATGACTCGTATTTGAAAGCAACCTACAGCAGGTTTAGTCCTGCAGCTATATTATGCTTGTGTTTAATTGTATTGAACTGCCACTGAGGTAACATTAGCTTCCCAGTCTTTCATTTTTTTTTGTTACTGGAATTGTTTGATCGTGAAAAGCCAGATTTACGTTATTACCCCACTTACCCCAAACACGGTAAATCAACCATGCCATGTCTGAAGTGTCCTTCTTTAGTTTTGCAATGAAGCTACAAGGTTACTGTAGCTAACAAGCGATGGAAGCTTAGAGCCACCAATTAGAGCTGAACAAACAGCATGCTTTACTTCGGGCCCCGAATTTGGCTGATCTACTACGTTTGGGAAACAGTGCGATTTGCTTCTAGTCCCTTGAATAGATTTTTATATTTGATTTATTTAATGCACCGTGAAAAGCAAACACATCTTGTGAAGTTTTGCCACTGCTCCATTTCCAATCTCCAGCCAGCTGTGAAAACACTCCAAGAAAAACTGAAAACTGACGCCAAAGCACAGAAGAGTTAAAAGAGCAGCTCAGAACACTTGAGCCACTGCAATGTTCTGCTGCAATGTTTTGCCTGCTTCCAGACATGATCTGCGTGTCCTTAAACACCTATTAGCCCCTGAAATTCCCAGGCTTACTTCAATTAAAACCCTATTATTCAGTAATTATATGGAAAACAACTGAAAACTAACTGAGTTATTCTCAAATGAGGAATGGAAGCCTGACCGGCAGGTCCTGGTTATTGAGGGGGTAAATGAGAAAGGGTAGCAGATGAATCAGAAGTTCTGCACCAAAGATAAAGTTTCCCAAAGCTTCTCAGGCTGATTTCAGGTCAGCCTGTAAGCTATCTTTCTCCAGTGGAGGTCAGGAGGTCTATCTCGGGCCAGTGGCCGCGCGGCTGCAGCATTCGGATGAAACGCCCTCGCGGCTGCAGTCAGACCCTGGGAATTCTCTCTAAAATGAAGCGGTGATTTTCCCATGAAGCTGGGGGGTCTCCTGAGGGACACTCACTACACCAGGCCAGAGCCTGCCCGCTGCGCACACACATAGACGGTCGCGCTGAAACATAACCAAACCCAGTCCAATCTTAGCCATCCAGAGTCATTAGAACGAGGGGGTGGATACACTTCCTCCCGTCCTGAGTCAGTTTCAGCTTTAGCTACTAATAAATAATCCAGACTGTACATTCTGTAACAGAAGGAAACTTCATTCACATAATTTCAGCACATAACAACACTTAACATTCCCTGATTAAAAAGAAACGCTACTGAATTGTACTGTGTTATTCTAGATAATAGAAAGGAGGCAGATTGGCAACAACACTGAAGAGTGAACCAGCACACTAACATTATCATTGTATCATCATCAACCACAAAAATGAAACTGTTTTGCTCTATAATTTGTTCTACAATTACAATAATTGAGGAAAGACCTTGAATAGGTCCATTAGCACAGTGTAGGGAATATAGGACTTATTTTTTTTTACTTTGCCAGTATATATACATATATACACGTCATCACTTTTAGAACATGCATCTCCAAGAAACTTAACTCTTTCAATGTAAGTTATTGGAACTAGGTCTTATCATCGCTGTCCAAAGAAAACAAAGTATCTCCAAAATGACATCTTCACAGTTGAGAACAAAAGCCATCTTTACTTTAATGTAAGTCAATGGAACCAGAATTTTATTAAGTTATTTCAGAGCATTTCTATTGGTCCATTCATCATGACATTCAACCAATTTAATGAGCAGCTGTCGTGTTCAAATGATGCCAAAATTAAAAATAAAAATCAACAAGAATGCAAAGGTATGTTTTCCTTTGGACAACAATATCATTCTAAGCTGAGTTTGGAGTCTTCTGTTGGTCTGTGATTCTGACACACCATAAAGGGCAGCTGCTATTTTTTAAATGATGTTTCAAAAATAAAAAAACAGGTCTGACTAACTGCTGGTCTGAAAAAAATACACATACAGTATCAGTCAAGGAGAAAAAGTCATAAATATCACTGAGGGCTTGACCAGCAGCCAGATCCACTTAGTGATCGTTATCTGTTGGGCTAGAACACCACTGAAGGGTCAGGGTGACCTTTAGTGGCTGCTGGTTCTGCAGACCGCAGTGTGATTTTGCCAGGCACATGACTTCCCGCTGCACTGTTGCCTAAACCTAATTTATCACAGTGACAGGTTTGGACTCAAAGAGTTTTGGTGGTTAGTGTGGCACAGGGCAACACAGCCAGCTCCAGACCTCCAGAGAGGCGGAGAGCAGCCACGAAGATAAAACATCCTATAGCACTTCAATTTTCAAAACGCATACTAGGGCTCTACCAAAATGCTAACCCAAAATACCAATGTTAATGTTATGCTGTCAAAAGGTTAGATAACGTCACATTTAACAGTTTCAGTCAAACAGTACTTTACTGACAGGTTCTCGATTGTCGTATTTCTTGAATTTCTCGAATAAACAGCAGAATATCACCTTTGGACATCCTCATCACAACAATCTTTATATTTAAAGTGGAAATAATATATGTATAGGTACATATAGGCAGGTACCTATAGGTATAGTGGTATACACATGAGTTGGCACCCCTTGTCAAATAACATGTGTTGTTGATTTTGTAAGTAAAAATGAGTTACGACATTTTACTTTTACTGTCTTGCACAGTGGCTTTTTATTTGCAGGCCGGCGGCCTATGCAACTGCTTTGGCACATATATATATATATACATATATATATATATATATATATATATATATACAATATGCAGATAATGTACTGTTATGAAATATTATGCTAATTATTCTCTTCAGGCCAAAACTGGCAAACCAGATCTTACTGGAAAGCAGAAAGTGTGATTAGCCAGACTAGAACCCGTAAAGACTCCGCTAACTCTATTAACAGTTTGTTGAGTGAGGGGAATTGAATTCACTGTGGCCAACACGGTTGCCAAACTCTCTAACTGGCACCTGTTCCACATTTAACACATGTTTCTGGTGCACATCTGATAATGGCCGGTTTTTACCGCAGCACAAGAGTTAGAATCTGATGCTAACACGAGCTGCCAGCGAAAAAGCACTGATAACTGATAACCTACGACTGTTAAGCTTTCGCTTAATTGCTCTAATATTTCGTCCAACAGCTCTGTTGTTTTTCTGCTGAAATGCAGTTAGTGGTGTCTCACAACACATGGTGACTCCAAACAGGCCCAGGATTCCAGAACTGGCCCAAAAGCAGCAGCCAAATGCCTGGAAAACACCATTAGCACCGTACGCTAACCATCTGTTCTTAACCAGGCCAAATGCCACTTTGGCCATTCATCTCGGCCCCTGAAAAGACTTCTCACGCACAGGAAGCATGTCTTTGTCTCTGGTGAGGAACGGGCACCAACACGGCAGTCACATAATTCACCCTAAAGGAAAAGTGGCCAGTAGTCGGTGTTAAAGCACTACTACTCTTACATATGACTGAATTTTGATTCTTTAGTTTTTCGCTCTGTGCCTCCGAGGCTAATACGGCAGTGGGAGCGTCCACTACTTACCATTTACACAATTACACTGTAACATTGTATGAATACATTACAGTATAATACATACAATATTATACACTAATATATACAATATAACAATGTAACTTAATGTTCTCTCTCTTAGTATCTCACTCTCTCGGAAGTCACCACAGCCGCTAGAAGTCACCAGAGCTCCATCCCCATTGGCTGATCAACTGTCCCTCATGTCTGACCTGAGGATGCTCTCCTGCTTGTCAGCCTGACTGACAGGAATTACAACAGCAGAGCCGCCACATCACCACCTCCTGAACTAGAATATTAATGAAACAGGCTGAGCTTCTTACTGTATTCTCTCTTATAATCTCATTAGCTTTGTCACTCTCTCTCTATCCGGGGTCGACCAGAGGAGGATGGGCTCCTCCCTTGAGCCTGGGCACCTCTCACGGTTTCTTCCTTTCATGTAGATAGTTTTTCCTCGCCACTGTTGCCTCTGGCTCGCTCTAGGGGGGCTTGGACCTCGATAACCTTTCTCACGTTTGGCTATGCATGGACTCTTATCTTACCGCCCTTCTCTTTCATAAACTTCTTTTATATAGAAATATATGCAATACAAATAAATGTTGATTGATAAGGAACATTGTGATGTAGCTAAAGAGTAATGGAATTACTTGGTAGCCACATTAGTCTTTGCTTCAGTGCGAAACTGAAGGAAGAAACTTGAGGAAACGCTTTGAAGCTCCAAACCATAAATACTAAAACAAATACTGCACTATAAGAATTGTGATGGTCATCATAACCAACTGATGCATTAAAAACAACTTGGGGTGTCAAGTGTTTCAAATAATGAATCATAATTCATCGCATTTGCCTCATTTGGCCTAATTTCTATCTCAAGCCACACCATGTAGGTTTGGGAGATGTTGGCGAGACCTCGCTGGTGGAAATATGTAATTGGATTCAAAGCATGACGCAACTCTTTGTGGTGATTCGGACCCTTCGCAGAGAGAACGCGCTAGCGTCTATTTTTGTGGCGTAAAGCTATTTTTAGCTGTAGCATGAAGTCCAGTGACGCTTATCAGGTTGGTGTATGCGAGTGGAAGCAGGAGCAGCAGGAGTTGGGCTGCAGCTGGGCCATCTGAAACACAGACAGACAGCTTTAATGAGGCAGAACTGAAACGCTGGAGCTTTACCTGATCACTGGCGTGAAGAGGCTGTGGAGCCTGCAGAACAGCCTGACACCCTGAGGGAGAGAGAGAGAGAGAGAGAGGAGGGGAAGAAAGGGTTGTGTGAGGTTGTGATTGCATTAGTCATCCTATAGCCCTTAATCTGAGGTCAGTTTCTGACCACTCTCAGCCTAGCAGTGATACTGACTGGTGTAAAAACCGCATAGGCACATTTAACAAGTTTACAACAACAGACCCCCGCCCATCTGCTGCTGCCAGTCTCCTGAATAGTGATGCATCATTAAACCAGTATTTTCAGACGTGTTAAACATAGACTGACTGATATTCGAGGCTCTTAATTGTCACTCGCATTCAAATCAGTAATTAAAATCTAACCTCCTCTTCCTCTCGCTCAAATTTTGCATTGTGTTTGCAAACACTTGTCCACTCCAGGTCACATTACATATTTGAATAAGTGAAAATAAGAAAAGCAGTAATAAATATGTGTATGCTAGTATGTACACTACCGCTCAAAAGTTTAGGATCACTTTAGAAATTCATTTCATGCAATTTTCATGCAATTCACAAACAATGTAAGTGTATCAGATGATTTTTAAAGAATAAAAATGTTTGTATTAAAGCCTATTTTTGTATAGAGGCTTATTTTGCATATAGTCCTATTATCAGTAATTCTCAGTCCTCTGTCTAAATCTCCTGGTACGGCCGCCAATCCAAGTTAAGGATGTTATTGGACTAATTGGTTGTTAGGACACTCTTGCTTAATTGTGATGCACAGCTGAAAAACATTCTACTAATAAGTGAGTATAAAAGGGAGAACAACATTCTAGGTTAGTTTAGTATCTGAAGCTTCAGCAGTTGATGGCTTGCTGACCGACTAAAAATGACCAGAAAGAAACAACTTTCTTTAGAGACCCGTCAGTCCATTGTTGTGTTAAGGAAGGAAGATACTCCATTGAAAACAAGAACATTTCACTGTGATTCCAAACTTTTGAGCAGTAGTGTATAAGTGTGGAAAAAAATAAGCAGCTGCATCTGCTCCAAAGTGCTCTAAAGGGGGCTGAAGCCACACCCAGTTGCAGGAAAGGTGCAGCCTCACTCAGGTGTGAAACACTATGGCTTAAAAAAAATTAAGCATCTAGTTGTTTTACTGGACTTTTATGGACAAGCTCACGTTTGAGCCATCTAGAATCTAGAAGATCTACTCAAGACTCATCAAGCGGCTGTTTCAGTTAAAGTATCGCTTGGAGATACAACACACTTGCTTTTTGAAGCAGGAGGGGTGTGGCTACTCAAAGTGCCATAACGGGAACTGGGGCTAGCAGTGTAAAACGTAGCCGATGAGTACTGATCTGGCTAATACTAAAGAAAGTGTGGCATTGAGCCATGATTTCAGCCCCGCCCAAAAAATCAAACTCCACAATTCAGTACTACAGAGTTAAGCCTTTTCACAATTTCAAAAATTATTTTCTACTGTGTAATGTGCTTAAAAACCAACATTGGAATTTCCTTTACACATATTTTAACACATTCTCTCTATTTTAATTTTTTTTAGTCCAATAAATAAATGAGAGAAAATGCTGTGTTTAAGTTTGATCCCTCTAGTAAAGGTGTTGTTTTAATTTAGAAGCTCATTAAAACATGGGGTTTAATCAGATCTATTCAAAATTGCTTAAGGCTGGATTTGAGTGCATGTTTAACACACCAATCAGCACCACCTGCCTCCTGATTGGGTGAACACATTGCATTATCCAGAAAATGAAACTAAAAATGAACAGAATGCGCTGCAGATCAGTAAAAGTAAATGCCAAAGTTATTTCAGTGTCAGTGTTAAAGTTGTGCTGACGATGACTCCCCTACCAAATAACGCCTGGACAACAGCAGCCTTGTGGTCAGAGAATGGCTAGTCATGAACGGCAACTGAAAAACCGGGGTCTGGTTCGGGGTTACCTTGGAGATGACGTCCTGCATATCGCTGCGAGGATGGTATGTGCCGTCGTCGAAACGGAAGCGATACAGTACCGGCTCCGGCTTAAACTGGTGCTTATCTGTGACTGCGGAGACAGGAAGAGCAAGAGCGCTTCAGGATGGGCAGTGGCTGGCGTTCCTGAGTTCTAGTCAACATTCACTAGAATTCTCAGTACCAGTAGTCATCAGTGAAACATTTAACAGTGTCTTTGTTAGTGTTGTAAGAGTTTTGGTGGTAACAAAACTGAATGCTCAATAATTCATTGCAATAATATGGAGATAATTAAGGTACGGGGTCACTGACCGCTTAATGATCTTAGCCTAAAGCCTAAAATATAAATGTATGTCCATGTTTATAGTTAACATTACGTCTGATGCTGTCAGAAAGTGTGGAAATAGAGTCTGTTAGAGTTTACTTACGTGGTCTGAAGCAGGGGTGTGATGATCTAGGCATTACTAGTGGGGTATGAGCTGGCTTTGCTCAGCTACATTAGCCTCATAGCTCCAGACAGCAAACATGTCTTAGCTGATTGACTACATTTGTGTAAATGTGAACACAGTGCCAACATCGATTTTTCGAAGAATTAGTCCCTCAATAAAAATAACACCTCTAAGAGCTTCAAAACCCGGCTTTACGACTCATAGAGGACCCCCGGACACCACAGCTGCACAAAACGCCTCCAGTGAGGAGCTGTTTAAAGGAGCCCAGTGGCTTTTAGCCCTGAGTAGCTCCACATGCAAGTTCTATTAACATGCATGTGAAAAGCAACGCTGCGGTATTTCGCTCTGCAGGTTCAGCCTTCCTCTGTGAACGCTCACTGAGACAAACTGTTACACTGCTCCGAGCTGAGTGAGCGCACGGGGAGAGAATTCATTTCTCTGTTTGGAAGCTGCGAAAGTGGGAAACGATTTAGTGTGAAGTTTTGGCTCTGGGCCAGCCAGTCTATTTTGAGGGGGAAAAAATGAGCGTGAATACATTTAACAGAGATTGACCAGGCTGCCCGCACACATGACAAAGAAATTAAAGGCCACCGGGTAGCCTTTCCTCCTGGTATTATAAAACGGCAGGGTTTTCAGATAATATTCATTCTGCTTTAAGTAAACAGAAAATTTACAGAGACTTAATACTAAATTCAAACTGTGATGTCATTAAAACCATAATAGCTATTTTGTCATGATAAGATTACACAAGATTGAAGCTGTGGGACAAAAATTTATGCACAAGGACTTGAACAATGATTATAATAATAATATAATCTATGTCTAAAATAGTATTTTTAAGGAGTACCAAAAAAATGTTCTTTACTTTTAATGTAAGTTCATGTAAAGAGGTGTTATTCCAAATGATTTTGGAGTATTTATATATACACACACTACCAGTCAAAAGTTTTAAAACAGTTCTAAAACGTTTGACTGGTAGTGTACTAAAACGTTTGACTGGTAGTGTTCTAAAACGTTTGACTGGTAGTGTATCTAAAACGTTTGGCTGGTAGTGTACTAAAATGTACGGCTGGTAGTGTACTAAAACGTTTGGCTGGTAGTGTACTAAAACGTTTGGCTGGTAGTGTACTAAAATGTATGGCTGGTAGTGTACTAAAACGTTTGACTGGTAGTGTACTAAAATATTTCACTGGTAGTGTACTAAAATATTTCACTGGTAGTGTACTAAAACGTTTGACTGGTAGTGTACTAAAACGTTTGGCTGGTAGTGTACTAAAACGTTTAAATGGTAGTGTACTAAAACATTTGGCTGGTAGTGTACTAAAATGTATGGCTGGTAGTGTACTAAAACGTTTGACTGGTAGTGTACTAAAATATTTAACTGGTAGTGATCTAAAACGTTTGGCTGGTAGTGTACTAAAACGTTTGACTGGTAGTGTACTAAAACGTTTGGCTGGTAGTGTACTAAAATGTACGGCTGGTAGTGTACTAAAACGTTTGGCTGGTAGTGTACTAAAACGTTTCACTGGTAGTGTACTAAAATGTATGGCTGGTAGTGTACTAAAACGTTTGACTGGTAGTGTACTAAAATATTTCACTGGTAGTGATCTAAAACGTTTGACTGGTAGTGTACTAAAACGTTTAGCTGGTAGTGTACTAAAACGTTTGGCTGGTAGTGTACTAAAACGTTTAAATGGTAGTGTACTAAAACGTTTGACTGGTAGTGTACTAAAACATTTGGCTGGTAGTGTACTAAAATGTATGGCTGGTAGTTTACTAAAACGTTTGGCTGGTAGTGTACTAAAATATTTCACTGGTAGTGATCTAAAACGTTTGGCTGGTAGTGTACTAAAACGTTTGGCTGGTAGTGTACTAAAACGTTTGGCTGGTAGTGTACTAAAATGTTTGACTGGTAGTGTACTAAAACGTTTAAATGGTAGTGTACTAAAACGTTTGACTGGTAGTGTACTAAAACATTTGGCTGGTAGTGTACTAAAATGTATGGCTGGTAGTGTACTAAAACGTTTGGCTGGTAGTGTACTAAAACGTTTCACTGGTAGTGTACTAAAATGTATGGCTGGTAGTGTACTAAAACGTTTGACTGGTAGTGTACTAAAATATTTCACTGGTAGTGATCTAAAACGTTTGACTGGTAGTGTACTAAAACGTTTGGTTGGTAGTGTACTAAAACGTTTGGCTGGTAGTGTACTAAAACGTTTAAATGGTAGTGTCCCAAAAACGTTTGACTGGTAGTGTACTAAAACATTTGGCTGGTAGTGTACTAAAATATTTCACTGGTAGTGATCTAAAACGTTTGGCTGGTAGTGTACTAAAATATTTCACTGGTAGTGATCTAAAACGTTTGGCTGGTAGTGTACTAAAATATTTCACTGGTAGTGATCTAAAACGTTTGGCTGGTAGTGTACTAAAACGTTTGGCTGGTAGTGTACTAAAATGTATGGCTGGTAGTGTACTAAAACGTTTGGCTGGTAGTGTACTAAAACGTTTGGCTGGTAGTGTACTAAAACGTTTGGCTGGTAGTGTACTAAAATGTATGGCTGGTAGTGTACTAAAACGTTTGACTGGTAGTGTACTAAAATATTTCACTGGTAGTGATCTAAAACGTTTGACTGGTAGTGTACTAAAACGTTTGGCTGGTAGTGTACTAAAACGTTTAAATGGTAGTGTACTAAAACGTTTGACTGGTAGTGTACTAAAACATTTGGCTGGTAGTGTACTAAAATGTATGGCTGGTAGTGTACTAAAACGTTTGGCTGGTAGTGTACTAAAATATTTCACTGGTAGTGATCTAAAACGTTTGGCTGGTAGTGTACTAAAACGTTTGGCTGGTAGTGTACTAAAATGTTACACTGGTAGTGTACTAAAACATTTGACTGGTAGTGATCTAAAACATTTGACTGGTAGTGTACTAAAACGTTTGGCTGGTAGTGTACTAAAACGTTTGACTGGTAGTGTACTTAAACGTTTGGCTGGTAGTGTCCAAAAACGTTTGACTGGTAGTGATCTAAAACATTTGACTGGTAGTGTACTAAAACGTTTGGCTGGTAGTGTACTAAAATGTTTGACTGGTAGTGTACTAAAACATTTGACTGGTAGTGTACTAAAACGTTTGGCTGGTAGTGTACTAAAACGTTTGACTGGTAGTGATCTAAAACGTTTGACTGGTAGTGTACTAAAACGTTTGGCTGGTAGTGTACTAAAACGTTTGACTGGTAGTGTACTAAAACTTCTGACTGGTAGTGTACTAAAACGTTTGGCTGGTAGAGTATCTAAAACGTTTGACTGGTAGTGTACTAAAACGTTTGGCTGGTAGTGTATCTAAAACGTTTGGCTGGTAGTGTACTAAAACGTTTGACTGGTGGTGTACTAAAACGTTTGACTGGTAGTGTACTAAAACGTTTGGCTGGTAGTGTACTAAAACGCTTGACTGGTAGTGTACTAAAACGTGTGGCTGGTAGTGTACTAAAACGTTTGACTGGTAGTGATCTAAAATATTTCACTGGTAGTGATCTAAAACGTTTGGCTGGTAGTGTACTAAAACGTTTGGCTGGTAGTGTACTAAAATGTTACACTGGTAGTGTACTAAAACATTTGACTGGTAGTGATCTAAAACATTTGACTGGTAGTGTACTAAAACGTTTGGCTGGTAGTGTACTAAAACGTTTGACTGGTAGTGTACTAAAACGTTTGGCTGGTAGTGTCCTAAAACGTTTGACTGGTAGTGATCTAAAACATTTGACTGGTAGTGTACTAAAACATTTGGCTGGTAGTGTACTAAAATGTTTGACTGGTAGTGTACTAAAACATTTGACTGGTAGTGTACTAAAACGTTTGGCTGGTAGTGTACTAAAACGTTTGGCTGGTAGTGTCCTAAAACGTTTGACTGGTAGTGATCTAAAACATTTGACTGGTAGTGTACTAAAACGTTTGGCTGGTAGTGTACTAAAATGTTTGACTGGTAGTGTACTAAAACATTTGACTGGTAGTGTACTAAAACGTTTGGCTGGTAGTGTACTAAAACGTTTGGCTGGTAGTGTATCTAAAACGTTTGGCTGGTAGTGTACTAAAACGTTTGACTGGTGGTGTACTAAAACGTTTGACTGGTAGTGTACTAAAACGTTTGGCTGGTAGTGTACTAAAACGCTTGACTGGTAGTGTACTAAAACGTGTGGCTGGTAGTGTACTAAAACGTTTGACTGGTAGTGATCTAAAACGTTTGGCTGGTAGTGTACTAAAACGTTTGGCTGGTAGTGTACTAAAACGTTTGACTGGTAGTGATCTAAAACGTTTGACTGGTAGTGTACTAAAACGTTTGGCTGGTAGTGTACTAAAACGTTTGACTGGTAGTGTACTAAAACATTTGACTGGTAGTGATCTAAAACATTTGACTGGTAGTGATCTAAAACGTTTGACTGGTAGTGTACTAAAACGTTTGACTGGTAATGATCTAAAACGTTTGACTGGTAGTGTACTAAAACGTTTGGCTGGTAGTGATCTAAAACATTTGACTGGTAGTGATCTAAAACGTTTGACTGGTAGTGTACTAAAACGTTTGGCTGGTAGTGTACTAAAACGTTTGACTGGTAGTGTACTAAAACTTCTGACTGGTAGTGTATCTAAAACGTTTGACTGGTAGTGTACTAAAACGTTTGGCTGGTAGAGTATCTAAAACGTTTGACTGGTAGTGTACTAAAACGTTTGGCTGGTAGTGTATCTAAAACGTTTGGCTGGTAGTGTACTAAAACGTTTGACTGGTAGTGTACTAAAACGTTTGACTGGTGGTGTACTAAAACGTTTGGCTGGTAGTGTACTAAAACGTTTGGCTGGTAGTGTACTAAAACGTTTGACTGGTAGTGTACTAAAACGCTTGACTGGTAGTGTACTAAAACGTGTGGCTGGTAGTGTACTAAAACGTTTGACTGGTAGTGATCTAAAACGTTTGGCTGGTAGTGTACTAAAACGTTTGGCTGGTAGTGTACTAAAACGTTTGACTGGTAGTGTACTAAAACGTTTGGCTGGTAGTGATCTAAAACGTTTGACTGGTAGTGTACTAAAACGTTTGACTGGTAGTGTACTAAAACGTTTGGCTGATAGTGTACTAAAACGTTTGACTGGTAGTGTACTAAAACGTTTGGCTGCTAGTGTACTAAAACGTTTGGCTGGTAGTGTACTAAAACGTTTGACTGGTAGTGATCTAAAACGTTTGACTGGTAGTGTACTAAAACGTTTGACTGGTAGTGTACTAAAACATTTGACTGGTAGTGTACTAAAACGTTTGGCTGGTAGTGTACTAAAACGTTTGACTGATAGTGTACTAAAACGTTTGGCTGATAGTGTACTAAAACGTTTGACTGGTAGTGTACTAAAACGTTTGGCTGGTAGTGTACTAAAACGTTTGGCTGGTAGTGTACTAAAACGTTTGGCTGGTTGGGTACTAAAACGTTTGGCTGGTAGTGTACTAAAACGTTTGGCTGATAGTGTACTAAAACGTTTGACTGGTAGTGTACTAAAACGTTTGGCTGGTAGTGTACTAAAACGTTTGACTGGTAGTGTACTAAAACGTTTGGCTGGTAGTGTACTAAAACATTTGGCTGGTAGTGATCTAAAACGTTTGGCTGGTAGTGTACTAAAACGTTTGGCTGGTTATGTACTAAAACGTTTGGCTGGTAGTGTACTAAAACGTTTGGCTGGTAGTGATCTAAAACGTTTGGCTGGTAGTGTACTAAAACGTTTGGCTGGTAGTGTACTAAAACGTTTGGCTGGTAGTGTATTAAAACGTTTGGCTGGTAGTGTACTAAAACGTTTGGCTGGTAGTGTAGTAAAACGTTTGGCTGGTAGTGTATCTAAAACGTTTGGCTGGTAGTGTACTAAAACGTTTGGCTGGTAGTGTATTAAAACGTTTGACTGGTAGTGTACTAAAACGTTTGGCTGGTAGTGTACTAAAACGTTTGGCTGGTAGTGTACTAAAACGTTTGGCTGGTAGTGATCTAAAACGTTTGGCTGTCAGTATTCCTGCTGCGCTGAAAATGAACCACCAAAATAATATCTGGACAATGACGGTAAGACACTGACCACTGACTATTAATGTAGAGAGAGGATGATATATTGCACATCCACAGATAGGCTACAGCCTGTAACTCTCTGTACCCCTATATAGTGAACCTACAAAGTAAAAGGAGCTCGTCAAGTGGCCACTGACTGGAACTGACAAGGTCAGTGTTTAATAAAGTGGAGGCGAATACAATTACTGAAGTAGGTACGGACACAGCTGTAAAGCGAAAACTACATTAGAGTAATGATGAAAGACACTGAAGGTCAGAGTTTAGGAACCGACCGTGGTGGATGATGCCGTTCTCCAGCAGAGCCTGACCCAGGTGAACTCCTTCTTCTGGATTATCAGTCTCTCCGATCTCCATCAGCCAGGCCACAAACTCACTGTGAACAAACACCACATAGGCTATAAACACGCCGGCTCAAAGCAGACACTGCGTAAGAGATTTTATGGCTGACTCTGATTACAGTTTTAAACTGGCCTGTGCTCATAGTTGGGCTGCTTTTATTAGACTATTTTCATAAGCAACAGGCAGCAACGACAATATTCACTCGCACCGTCCAGCCTGAACCAGAAATGATAAGAAACACGTATCCACACATTTTGAAATCGTTTCAAATTATTTACTGCAATACATAACAGCAGCAATCTAATGGAGCACACACGTACTTGAGCTGACTCTATTATCTGTTATCCATTATATAACACAAAAATAAAATGAATCAGCCAATCATGTGCCTGGAACATATAATAATAATAATAATAATAATTTGACTCATAGAGCATCTTATAACAATTGAAAGGCTTCTTTCAAAACAACCAAGGACACTGTACAATAGATGGAGATAAACAAAATACAAGAATAAAAAGAAAAAAATTGATATTTGAATTTTAAAAAATTGCTTTAAGTCTAGTTTTAAAAACATCTACAGACGAACAGGCTCGCAGTTCCTCAGGAATCTTAGTCCACAGCATTGGAACCACTTAAACGGTGGAACCACAAGTAAGTGTTGGCTTAAGGATGGAAGGGTATGCACTGGAGAGTAAGACTGGAATAGACTACTTAAATAAAAAGGGGCGAGGTCATGCAGGCATTTAAAAACCAACACAAGCAATTTGTAGTGGATACGATAGTGTACTGGGGGCCAGTAAAGGTAATATAGGGTCGGAGTAATATGCTCCCAAGATCTTTTATGTGTCAGCACCCTCGCAGCAGAATTCTGCACATACTGCAGCCTGCTCAAGGCTCGAGCAGGGAGGCCATGCAACAGAGCAATGCAGCGGTTGAGTCTGGATGTTACAAAAGCATGGATTTTGGCCTCAGCAGCACTAAGGGAGAGAAAAGAGTGAATCCTAGCACTATTTTTTAAGGTAATGTGAGATTCAAATTCAAAAATTCCTTTTATATTTGTAGCAGCTCGAAATGCTTAACAAGCAAAACATATATATCAATATCAGCAAATTATATTAAGCATACTGACTGTAAAAAATAGAACTTTGTTTGTTTTCATAAAATCTTTACAGCGGTGTCTTAGAAGTATTTACCAAACTTGACCAGCTTCTTTAATTTATGGAGAGGATTTTCAGAGTGACAGTAACTACAGATCTGAGATCACATGTCTAGACAGACGTTCAGTGATGTATGCAGGTGCCTTAAACTTTCATTCAATTTCAATTTAAAATATGAAATATGCTTGTATGATATGAACATGTATGAAAATGTTATATTAAACATCCAGTAGAGCCTGAAAGGAGCATATAAGATATAAATATGATGAAATACTGCTTAAAAACCACTGCTCGCACCTGAGAACAGAGAACTGTGTGGGCGTGGCTAATGAGCAGCTTGATTGACAGCTCTTTGTCTGAACGATCCTAGCCTGCTGTGTCACTCATACAGAACTAAAATCATTATCCTGCTTCTATGTGACAGTAACAGGATGAAAAACATCACGAGCTAACAGACGTGCAGGTGGATGGATGGAAAAACAAACATATAGGGTCTGTATCAAAGCCTAGTGAGGGTCTACATAGTGAGACAGCAGTTTACATCATAGTGTGCGCTCCTGATATGTAGGCTGCTCCAATTCTTAGATACTTTAAACATGCTTCTACTGAGGAACCTTATTTTGACCTGATTGTAAGGAAGCATCGGGCGCTTCCTCAGCCGCTAAGACAATCCCATGATGCAACGCAGGCTAATCTACGAGCAGTGAAGTGGTTTTAAAATGTAAGTTATTTTGATTTTCTCTGGAGTTTGAATGTGTTTCTGGTCATATAATCACACAAAACAGTATTTTATTATCAACTCTGTAACAAGTCGTTACCATTTTATAATTTTATACTCGAGCCATTAGCATTCATGCTAGCAGATTTTTTAAGCCTCGGGCTATTGTTTTGGATGCCGGCCGGTAGCTTAGCAACCAGCTAAACCACTGGTCGCGTGCAGTAGGTGGGAACAAGCCGTGACGCAGTCTCTCTCTAACTAGAGTGTCTCAGTAATCTGTTTTATGAGGAGAGATGAGGAGAGAACACTGCTACTTACACAGCTGCTACCAAGACAGCCTACTTACACACTCACTAGGGTTTGGGACAGACCCTTACACTTACGAAGGAACGTGTGAACCAAGGAACGGATAAACGAACAATGGTGTTGGTGTATGGATAAAGGAATGAACAGCCGACAGGAGGACTAGCATGCTAGCTTTTGGATATGCTAGTTAGCTTCTCTAACTCTGAGACTGTTTTGTGTGGGCAGACCCAGAGCCCTGTGATAGGTTAGGGCATATGTGTCAAACTCAAGGCCCGCCGGCCAAATGTGGGCCGCCACGTCCTTTTTTTGTGGCCCGCGAGAGCTTGAAAGGTCTTAGTGTCTAAAAATAAATAGGTCAGAAGCGTGCTTTGACCAAAAACTACATTTCCCACAATGCATGTCGATTGTGTTATGGCTTACTGACACTAGACGAGTGTAGTCATTGATGTTATAACACGGCCGATCCCATAATGTCCAGAAAAAGAAAAGTTGATGCAGATGGACGGCTGTTTTAACAAAGACGGGAAGTGAATACCTGTTCGTGCTTCAAGATGAAAGACCGGTATGTCTTTTGTGTTACGAAGCAACATGTCGGTTATTAAAGAGACAATCTACGCCAGCATTTTCACACCAAGCACGGAGCTCAGTACGGCAAAGCTAGCCTTCAAGAAAAGCAACAGATTGAACAAGAATTAAAATTCAAACTGAAGTCGCAGCAGAATCTGTTCACGAAAGCCAAAAACAATGCGGCAGTGAAAGCTAGATTTATTGTGGCTGAAGAAATCGTCCGTGCTTCAAAGTGTTTTTCAGAGGGAGTGTTTTTGAAGCAGTGCTGCTGAAGGTGTGTGAGCAGGTGTGTCCCGACCAGATTCACACTTTTAAAAATGTCAGTTTGTTAAGAAACACCATCGCTGACCGAGTAAAGAGGAATTAGCAGGAACTATCTGGCCGAGGAGTCACGCAGCTACACAGCTTCTTCATTAGCTGTTGATGAAACACAGATATGTGTGGTTGCTGTTGATGAAAGCACAGATATATGTAGTTGCTGTTGATGAAAGCACAGATATGTGTAGTTGCTGTTGATGAAAGTACAGATATGTGTAGTTGCTGTTGATGAAAGCACAGATATGTGTAGTTGCTGTTGATGAAAGTACAGATATGTGTAGCTGCTGTTGATGAAAGCACAGATATGTGTAGTTGTTGTTGAAAGCACAGATATGTGTAGTTGCTGTTGATGAAAGCACAGATATGTGTAGTTGCTGTTGATGAAAGCACAGATATGTGTAGTTGTTGTTGATGAAAGCACAGATATGTGTAGTTGCTGTTGATAAAACACAGATATGTGTAGTTGCTGTTGATGAAAGCACAGATATGTGTAGTTGCTGTTGATGAAAGTACAGATATGTGTAGTTGCTGTTGATGAAAGCACAGATATGTGTAGTTGTTGTTGAAAGCACAGATATGTGTAGTTGTTGTTGATGAAACACAGATATGTGTAGTTGCTGTTGATGAAAGTACAGATATGTGTAGTTGCTGTTGATGAAAGTACAGATATGTGTAGTTGTTGTTGATGAAAGCACAGATATGTGTAGTTGCTGTTGATGAAACACAGATATGTGTAGTTGATGTTGATGAAACACAGATATGTGTAGTTGCTGTTGCAGTGTATTTAGTGTTTGCAGGTTTTATGTGTTTATTGTAATTAAAGCAAAGTTGTTTTATCTGTCACACATGTTCTTAGCAGCTCCCAATTTTTAATTTTATACTAATTGAGCCTCATTTCAGTCAAACGTTTTGATCAAAGTTAATATTATAACTTGTGTTTGATGGTATTTTTTATTCACTTGAATAGTTTAATCTTTGATTGATGGAGTTTGTGGATTTCAAAACATGACAAATTAAATGGATTTATGTTATAACAGAGCAACAAGCAAACATATTTTTTCCCATGCAACTGA
>CM038727.1:15213572-15493572 GCA_021613375.1 Megaleporinus macrocephalus
AGAGAAACAAACATTGCATTAAAACAAGTGCAATGTTCTCTCTCTCTAGCCAGGAGGAGATGTAAACTATAATTCTGTTAGTGCTGGAGGGAAAAAAGCAGTGGCTAAGGAAGGATATATTACACCATCCTCATCCTATCCCCCTCTTTCCTCCAGACAAAACCAAAACAAATCTGACCAGCTCTGGCAGGACTGGCCTGAGGTTGGAGTTTGAGTTTGTTGAGCCCAGTGGCAATGCTGATCATGCCGGCCAAACTAAACACATCTCTCACCACGCTGTGGTACAAGTGAACGCTGAAGGACAATGACTTAAACTTCTACTCTCCACCTTGGGACGGCGCAATTTTAGCTTTTAAGCTGTTATGAATGCCACGAATGCCCAGCGCACTATAAAAATATAGATTGCCCTGAACATACAAGGTGTATTTAAAAGAACTTCTGAGGCACCTCAGCTCATGTTTAAAAGCCTTTATCTTAAATAAGCCTTCATCATTGAGTAAGAACACTGTATATCACTAGAACAGATAAATAATCATAATTACAATACAAAGTAGCATAAATATCTTGAGCTCCAGTTTGAAGAACAAAGGTTAGTTCCGGATTTCTTCTGGACGCTCCAGACATTGTATGGATTTATTCAATTCCTTTAGCAGCAATCTTGATTTAGCTTAATAAAGTACTGAGCAGTCAAAGCAGGTATTAGATGAGAACTGTAAATAATGTTGTTTCCACAAGGAGAAGCTTGGAAACGGTTAAATAAACACACTGACATATATGAAACCACTTACAAAAAACATTAATACTTGTTTGCTGAGCAAATAAAAGCTCCCTGTCTGGAGGAATAGATTTGTAAGTACCTAAAACTTTTATACAGTACTGTACACATCATGGAAATGATATGAATGTTCCTCCATTTTTTTTAAATCATCTGCCTCAGTTGACTGCTAGATCTGGTCCAGTCAACCGCAAGAGCTACTACTGTGAAATGGAAGAATCTAGGTTTAACAGTGGAGGCATATCGGTTGATTATAGGTGCAACATGGCTTATTTGGGTGACTCAAACACTCAATTATTACAGGTTCAGGTAAAAAAACACAGATATGCAACATCAGAGGCATATCTCTAGCCGAAAAACCGAAAGCCCCCACAAACAAAATAAGAAATTCAGAACTCGCAATACCAAGCACAATGCCAAACATTGGCTGGAGGGGTGTAAAGCTGGCTTCCACTGGACTTTAAAGCAGTGGAAACATTCTCTGGAGCGACGATTTGGCGGTCTGGTGGACGACATAGTTTGGTGGAGGAGAGACAATAGTTTGGGTTTGAGATCTTTAGTTATAGGGTTATGTTAATGATTTAGTATACAAAGACATTTTAAACAAGATGACACTGGAAACAGTGATCATTATTGAACAGGGCAGCAGTGCAGACGCCCAGAGCTATGACACAGCTAGGATAGCACGCAGGTTCATTAATAGCCACGCATTCCACAGTGACGGTCAGCACCACCATCCCACTAAATAGCCCGATAGTCCAGCAAGACCCTTAAGCACACACACACATATATATATATATATATATATATACAGCTTTAAGGTATTAGTCCCAACTACTCACAGTGCTCCATGGCCACCCAAGGCCCAAACAAGCTGGTAGTGGGATAGGATGTCCAGCAGGCTATAATAGAGGTGCGATGGTCTGGTCACCATCGCTGTCCAAAGAGAAATATGTATGTGTCCATTTTTTTTTTTTTTTTTTCAAAAAAACATTCAAATTTCATGATGAATGGACCGATAGAAAAGCTCCACAATAGCATTAAAAAGTTTTGGTTCCACTGACTTGCACTGAAAATTTAAAATATTTTTTTGACCTGTAAAGTTGCCATTTTCGAGATACTTGATATTTTTATATTTTGGACAGCGACAATATCCCCTAAATCTCAATAAGAATTATTGCTTTCTTTTATATCCATATAAAAGCTTAATTTATAGGAAAATAATGATCCAGTACTTTAGAGTTCAATTACAGTTTGATTTCAGTTCAGTTGTAAAGTACCAGCTCAAATCTTAAAGTACTTCTCTTTGCAACATACAATGTTCCACCTTGATTTATCAAAAGTTGCCACGCCTCCCATTCAACTTCAACTTTGCCTCTAGAAATGTTCTTAATTATTCCACATTTTGTTAAGCTCTCAGAACCCACAAAGACATTGTCTCCAGCCATAAAGTTCATGACTTAAAAATAGCCCTCCACTTCAAAGGTTCAGAGCGTGAGGAGTAAAGACAGGAACTCTGCAATGAGGAAAAGCAGCGGCTCGGAGCCAAAGGCAACCTGCTTTTAATCTGAAGGACATCGGGTTAGAGTGCAATCTCCAAAAACACATAAAGACATCACTGGCCCAGGGTGACAGTTAAAGGAAGGGTTTGGCCAAATATCGAACTAACACGATTTGTTGCCTATTGTGGTCAATAAGCCAAGATATGCTTGCTGTCCAAAGTTTGCTTCTTTAGATTTAACTTTGTGTGTGTACGCTGAAAACTTCCCAAACTTGTCTCAAATCAAGTTAGTCAAGTTTAAGTCAAGTTAGTCTAATGGACTTCTGACACTGCAAGACATACATACAGGTTATGTATAAACATGGACTAAATTCAGGCTGTGGGTTCATTTGCCATATTATATTATATTGATAAAGCTGAGCTGAACTTGACTCTATTAATAATGAAAAAAATAGATCTCTACATCATTAAAGCACAAAAGCACAGTTTATACAATGTTGGGAGCTTGTTAGCTTTTTCATATTTTACAGAACTGCTGTATAAAACTATTTAGCACTCAAACAGAATTCAATAGATGAGTCCATTACAAGCTACAGCGAACCTCAGAAACCAAACATGTCTAAACGAGCACATCTGGATTAAAGAAGCAACTGTGTAAATTTGACTGTCAGCTTTAAAGACGAGACAATATCTGGACAATATAAAGGTCAGCTAAAGCTTTGTCCATATAGAGATGTTACCTCCTCCAGACGCTCTAGACCGTTTTCACCACTGTCTGGAGAGACCAAAGGAGAAAGTGTTTACCACTCCAAAATCCATTTACAATCTAAGCCAGCCACAAGTATGAGGCTGGGTTCTGAGGGCGCTTTTTTCTTTACAGCTTTTGAACTCAGTAGCTCTACTAATAAGACATTGTGAGCAATAACAGTGCTAGTTTCTTTGTGAAGATGTCTGGCAGTCAGATGGAGAAGTTGGGCCTGACTTGGTGTTATTTAGAGCACCATATGGCAGTTGTCTCGGCACATCCAGGACTGCTGAAAAAGACTCTGAAACTATCCTGGCAGTGACTTCTGAATTGGTTTGTCCATTGAGCTGGACTATTATGACGGTAGCTGGAGCAGACTAGAGCACTGCCTGTAACTAGAGCTGTCACTGTCAGTTATATTAGCAATCTGTCAGCTAGTTTGATGCAATTATATTTTCAATAGAAGGCCGGCAGTGACAACAGACTTGACAATAAAGAGTAACCATAAAATACAGCCTTCAAAATACTTCAAAACATTTTACTGGGGCAGTGTGTTTGTATAAATCTGTGTGTCCTGTGTTTTGTTCTGTAATTTAATACTGTAATTTATAATTATGCACATTTCCAGATTATTACTGTAGATTTACTGAGATCATAAATAATAGGATATAATATAAAAACATTTTTAAAGTAATATATATAAAGCAGATTAACTGAGTGATCATGACAGGCCTAGTTCTTAGAGTATATTTAAAAACTCTAAGCTGTCTGAACTCTATATTCTACCAAAAGGCGGTGAAGAGCCTGTGCCTTACGATTTGCTCAGAATTTATTATCCATTTAATTTGACGACTGCTGCAGCCATGTAGACGCTACTGTACACCGGATAAGAAGTAGCACGCCGCTACACCACATAGAAAATATCACAGTAAAGTTTTGATAAGCTCTAAGCTTGAATATGAAGTCTAAGAAATCTAGAGGAGGCCAAAACCTTTTCCACAGCCTTGTATATAAATGCTGAGTTAGCATATAGATTTGTACACCAAATTTGATTGACATGCTCATTAGGATTGGGTGAAGTCTACAGAACTGGCACTGATCATGTCTACAGGGAAACATCAGGATGACCCCACGGTGAGGAGGTCTAAGAATTCCTAACAACTCTGTACATCAAATTTGATTGACATGGTCATTAATATTGGGTGACGTCTTCCTAACTGGCATATGATGATGCCTACAGTTGAAACATCACGACGGGCGATGACTTCAGGGGGGCAGGGTGGGGAGTCGTACAAAGTTACTATAACTACAGACGCTGGAGTTATTGCAGGCAGAGCATGTGAGCGGAGTTGGAACACAGAGTGTGGAGCGACTTTTCAGAAAGCGGGAACATCAGTGTTCTCTCGGACTCTGAAATCACACCAATATCACTCCACTCTGAGAACCTTTTTCTACACTGGCTACGTTTACATGCAGCCTGATAATCTGTTAATAATCCGACTAATAGCTCAATCGGAATAGAACACATCCATGTATACACCTCAATCTGAATAGACTAGTCCGATTGAGGTTATTCTGATTACAATTTCTATCCGATTGAAGGAGGTGGGTAATCCCGTAAATAATCTCTTTAATAGAAGAATAATAGCTGTGTAAATGCCTGTATCCGATTACATTCCCAATCGGAAAGTTTAAATACGTTCAGCACGTATACAGTATATGAGCAAAGGAACGACGGTGGGTTTACACGAACTATAGAGCAGATTAAAAACAGATGGAAGTTTTCAGATCGGCGTATTACAAAGCTAAAAAGCTGAATAGTATAATCGTTCCTCTTTGCCGTTTCACTAAATTATGGATGAAGTCACGGGAGATCGACCCCTTGCTAACACGGATAAAAACGGTGATGCAGGACGTGACGTCTTACTCTCGGCCCTTCTATAATAAGTACTTGTGAAATATGTCTTCCGTTCCGTTGTCTTACCGTTATCATGGTAATGTTTACACCAAGCTGTACTCTACGCATGCGTGTTACTTTGGATCCGATTACTTGTACTGTGCATGTAAATGGAGATTTTCCTCAGATTGTTGAGTAGAGTGAGCATATAACACCTATATAGTATATAGTGTTATAGTGTTAATCTAGAATCGGAATTAATCTATACATGTAAACATAGCCACTGACTACCTCTGCTTGAGCTTGCACATTCATGCTGTCCCATTTATACTCTCACTGTCTGTGCTGCAGAGACTGGAAGTCACTCAACTGGGACATCACTTAAAGTCTATGTTGGCTATAAGCAATCGCCGATGGACAATGGCATCCTCTTTCAGCCCAACGGCTAATGTTTATCCCTAGTACAGACAATCAGGACTGAACCAGAGAGAATCAGCCCTGAAGAGATTCCCACTTTATACTATAAAACCTGGGCTACAGTCAAATGTGTAAAGCAGATGTTCCTCAATGAGATTTAAAGCACAAGACGTTCTTCAGTTCCAGTTCCATCTCAGGTGTCGTTTCTTAATAAGTGTAAAACATAGTTTTAGGTGAGGGTAAAGAAACAGAAATTCTTGGTGGCTTCGTTTTGATTGCCAAAACAGAAAACTCTGTGGTTACGTCTACGGCCCTCGACTTCACAGCGCTGCTGTTTTACACGCTAAAAGCTGTGTAAATTGTACCGCCTGCCTGTCTGAAAGAAAGCTCCCTCGCTGCATCTTACATAATGGAGCCACGCTAAAAATAAGGCTTTGCTATTAAAAGAAGAAAAGCCCTTTCAGCAGCACTTCAAACCATTGCGAATCACAAGTCTTCCGAGCTGCAGCTGTCTAAGGCCAGGTAAACATGTCAAATCCATTAAATATGCATTAGGAGAACATTTTCTTCTACTGGATACTGAACAAGACTTTTCCAGGAAGTTTTCACGCCCTGTACAGAGAGAGAAATGACTCGGCTTTGGAAGTTTAACACACAGTACCCTTCAAAAGTTGGGACACATCTACTGAAAGAAGGAGACGTTCTTTATTTCTATGATTTTCCACATTTTAGAATAAGAAGTTCAAATCTGTGAAATAACACATAATGAACAGTGCCCGCCTGACTCAAATATGGATAAGTGGACAGAGAGTCCACTAATTAACTTTAAGAGAAGCTTCGGATACTGTGTATCAACAAAACTAGATTTCATTACGATTTTAAATGGAATCTATTTATTCACACTATTTAGTTCCATCATTAAGAAATAAACGCTATCACCATTTCAGTAGGCAAGCTGTTACCCTGATTGTGCTTTGATCGAACTCATCATCGTTGCTGCAGCTACAGCCCTGCATGCTTAAAGACCCAGGCAATCAGACAAGGAATGACCATGAAAAAGACAAGTGGATGCTTTAAATGTAGTTATATTTTAAAGGAATACTTTAAAAAAGAGAAAACTATAGTTTTGAAATTCTCTTTTTAAAATAAATTATTTAATACATTTTTGATTCCTAATGCAATCAATTCAAAGAGGACATTTCATGCTTCTCCATTCTGCAAACCTTTTACTACACTGACTACCTCTACATGAGCTTCCACATTCACACCACCACATTTATACTGTCTGTGCTGCAGAGACTGGGTATCCCTCAACTGGGACGTCGCTTAAAGTTTGTGCTGGCTATTAGGCATTGCCAATGGTCAATGGCATCGCCCTTTGGCCCAACGGCAAATTCCCACCCCTAATATAGACAATCAGGACTGAAACAGAGAAAAACTTTCAACTTTTCAACTTTTTCCTATTAAACCTGGGCTACAGTCAATCAAAGATCCAAAGCAGACGTTCTTTAATGGGATCTGAAACAGAAAACGTTCTTCAGTTCCAGTTCTATCTCAGGTGTTGTTTCCTAATAAGTTTATAACATAGTTTTAAGTGAGGGTAAAGAAACAAACATTCTTGGTGGTGGCCAAAACAGAAAACTCGGCTTTTCTCAGCTGCCTGAAATGCCTTGTTAAAATTCAGCCCTTTTCAAGGTGGTACAAGGTGACATCATCTCATAACACCACCCTTATGACCCGCTTACTGGCATACTTGGCATACCCTCAGCAACTACTGGGAAGAGTTTGTTCTGTTATGTTTGCATGTCAAAAACCTGCTGTGTTTGTGTCCTTCGTATGTTATGCCAGAACAATAAAGAACAATAAAATATATCAGTTCTAAGAATTTAATGTGTTCTAACATAACTAAATAGTTACATAGTAACACAGCTACCACGTATAACACTTCCAGAAGCTCATTAGGTTTACAAGTCAAATGAATGCAATGAAAAATTCAATCTCATGGATGAACATATTTTAATAATAATAAATAATATATATAAAATAAAGTTTATAATCCTAAAAAAGTCTTGTTTTGTTGATTCCCAAAGTTAAAATAAGAAACCAAACAGAAAAACAAGCAGCAAAAATTTGAGTAAATTTTAGTGTGCAATTTATTTGGGTTTATTTGGGTTTAACGTACTAGAAAAAGATAGACATGAACCATAAAATGTTTTAAATCATGAAATAAACAGTATTGGGCACTATACTGCGGAGAAGTGTTTTACTTAAACAAAACACGTAATCCAACCTGGAGGTGACCTAATGTTTACATACGATTGTACATAAGCTGTTTATAAATACTCAATATATGGGTTTGAAATATATGTTCTGTAATTCTTATGCAGTGTTGGTAAAAAAATTTAGCTTAAATCCAAAAAGCATGTTTTCAGTCAGGTATGCCCAAACGTTTTTTAATGGGATTGGAGAAAACGTTCAGAAAACGTTCTTCAGTTCCAGCTCTATCTCAGGTGTTGTTTCCTAATAAGTGTAAAGCATAGTTGTTTTTTTTTTGTAAATTAGGTTTTTATTGAGTTTCACCCAGTTATATGAACCTGTTAGGAAGAACAGACTTTCTAAAAAGAGAAAAAAAAAAACAGAACAAGGGGTCACAAGAAAATGTCTATTTTCTCTAAAACAAACTTCTTACAGAGGTCTTAAATGAGTGTTTATGTTTTACTAAGATTTGTTCACAGGAGACATTTTCAATTACTTAAACAAAACAAGTAATCCAACCTAGGCGACCTAACATTTACATACGATTGTACGTAAGCTGTTAATAAATACTCAATATATGGGTTTGAAATATATCTTCTGTAATTCTTATGCAGTGTTGGTAAAAAAATTTAGCTTGAATCCAAAAAGCATGTTTTCAGTCAGGTGTGCCCAAACTTTTGTAAATCAGCTTGCTTTCGGGTGAATGGCCAGGGCTGCCAGAAGTGGAATTGAGGATTGATTTACACTGAAAATCGACAAGAACCGTGCCCGGCCATTAATCCTGGAACAGGACTCATCGGCAGACGAGTCTGGATTTGATTTTGCTGTGACTAAATAGCCTGAGATACATAATCCCTGTACTCCTGGGAGAGATATAAGGAAAGAAAGAGACAGATGAGCTTTTGCTCCTCCTAAAACGAGAGCTCGGGGTGTACTGCAATGCAGGGCAATGATGAAAACGATCGCGGCTCGAGACGTGTGCTGTTAATAATGTGTCCTGCGTAGGTATTCGAGCCGTGTTTTAGGAAGAGAAGCTGAACTGCAGCTGCTCCGGTCTGAAGCGCACCGCAAGGTCAGGGAAGCAGCGAGGCACAACACTCGGCTTCCATTATCCGGCGCGGGTCGGCCATTTGTGTTTGGCCAGGGGTGCTGAAATGAAATGCAATGCACTCTGTCTCTTACCTTATTCTGTTTTCCCTCTCTCACTCCGCTCAAGTACTCGTTCTTTTTGTCTCTTTGACTTTGAAATTCCTCGCTACCTATGATACCAGATCACTTCCTCATTTCCTTATTCAGCTCTAAGAGGATTTATGATAGATACATGTCTCCCTGAGGCAATTACCAGCCGCAAACTGTGTTATACACATCCGTAAATATGTCATCTTGTCTGATGAAGGGTATTAAGCTCCCCTTTGCTGCAGTAACAGTCTCTACTCTTCTGGGAAGGCTTTACGCTCAGTGCTGGAACATTGCTGTGAGGATCTGAGATAAGATGCTGTAAGATAAGATTCCTAAATTGAGATTAGCTGGTGTAATATAAATTTGTGAAAAATCATATCTTGACCTGCCAGATCTTAACATGTGAGTGTATATATACACACCATTCATAACAACATTCAAAGCACCTTCTTATATCTACACCCACCGTCATTCAATGACTCATGTCATTGCATGAGCTCCACTTACCACATAGGAACACTCTGTAGTTACAGACTGTAGTCCATCTCCTTCACTGCATACATTCACCCTGTTGATTAATGGTCAGGACCCACCACAAAGCAGGTGTTACTAAGGAGGTGGATCAGTCTCAGCACTGCAGTGACACTGACATGATGGTGGCGTGTTAGTGTGTGCTGCGCTGGTATAAGCGGATCATTCGGTTCAGTGTCTCTGCTGTCCTGAGAATAGACCTCCAACCAGCAACATCCAGCCAACAGTGTCCTTTGGGCAGCATCCTGTTACCACTAATGCAGGACCGGAGGATGGCCAACACAAACTGTGCAGCAGTTTGTCTCAGATTTTTCTGTCTATTGGAGTGGACAGTGAGTGGATACATTGTTGGCTGCTGTGTCTGATCCACTCACACCAGCACAACATACACTAACACACCACCATCAACACATTAGTGTTACTGCATTGCTGAGAATGAGCCACCACCCAAATAATAAATATATACTGTGGTGTTGCTTTCAGGGGGGTTCTAACCCTTAAAGAAGAGGGTTAAGGTATACAGATGGACTACAGTCTGTTAGTGTTGAACAAAGTGCACCTGTATTGTAGACTGAGCTGATAAATTGGACAATGTGTGTAAATACACAGAGATATTATGGCTTAATATTAAGTATATATACACGTGTATGTATACTTTTAATTACAGTTGTACTCAAAACAGCAAACAGTGATTACACAGTCATAGCAAATGCTATTCATTCACTCGACTACATCCCTGCACACTTACCTTCCCAGGAAGCACTTGGGGAAGGTGGTGAGTTTGCGTTTTCTGTCCTTAATGAGGTGACCCTGTTTACTCATGAGGTTGTAGAGCTTCTCTCCTTTCTCTGAGATCATCACCCAAGTGTCCTGCTCCATCCCCAACCTCAGAGCTGCAAGACAGAGGAGGCGAGATGAGACGAGACTCAAGATTGTATGTACGCTGGCTACAGTTCATATAAGTTCACATACAGTTCACAACTTCATATAATTGTAGTTTATAGTCGGCTACATTCAGTTTATACTCCATATACAGGTTTGCATCAGTGCTTTCACCCCTTTTGTTGCATGTTTGTGTCAAAACAACACAACAAAAATGTGAAGGACGTGCGTTTCTGTAAAACGGGACTCCAGCAACGACAACACATTCATCAGTTTCACTAAGCAGTGAATAAGAAATAATTAGGCCTGATATAAAATTACACCATGTTTATATCATCACCAGTGATAAATCGGTCTTCCCAGAGCTTAAGATTAATGACTTGGCGTGGATTATATATCACAGGTAGCTACAGAACAGATCAGAAGCCGGAGAGGCTAACGGAGTCACGCCTGCAGGCTAATTACCACCAACGCTTCTACTTTACACTAACTGCCTCTGACACGCTTAATTAGACACCGTGTAAACTGTTTAATGCCTCGCCACCTGCCATCAGTTCCCCTTTCCCCACACTCACTTTTCCTCCTCTCTCGCTCCTTCAAGATGGCCTCCAGCCACTCCTGCTTCTCCTCCGGCGTCTTGGCCATGCACACGAACCACTTGTTCTTTGCGGTGTTGTGGATTTTCCAGCCGTTGTTGACGATGTTCCCGCTGCTGTGGTAGTCCGCTGAGAAAACGGAGCGGGACAAAGAAAGGTCAACACGGAAGTAGAGAGCACATGTCAGACTGCTCATCATCTGTTTCATTTTCCAGCCTTAAACAGCCATTAAACACAAGTTCACTCATTTGTCAACATCCAGAAAAACACAGAAGCATCAATAACTACAAGCAAGTTCATGTTTTCAGTATTTATTAGGACCCAGTTGGCCTTTTACAGACCCCTGTTGTGAATTTTTATACACACTATAGCAAGTGTATGGCCAAAGAATGTTGCAGAGCTTGCGAGAAGATCAGGGCTTTTGAGACCCCCATCATTTGGGGTTTTATGGCAAGAACGAGCCCCTGCAGAGTTATCTGTAGAACTTGTATTCGGGAACCACTGTCCACCCAGAGAATTATGACTGACTAGGTATGCATGGGCCAGACCGAGCAGGAAGGTGAGCCTATAAAAGACAATGCAGCTGAGAAACGATTGAGACCAGGGTTTGACAGCTCAGAGAACGTCAGTACTGCAGTCCTGAGAACAAAAGCTTATCCTCTGAACTGGTCTCACTCTTCATTCTGACGGCAAAAACTAAGTTACGACACCTTGTTGTCCTATTACAGCCGCTGTTTATCAAAGAAATCCACCGGGATATCTTTACACATCTCCAAAGTTCAGTCTTGGAATTGGCTACACATTCAGTGATGTTGAGGTCTAGACTGGTCTGGACTGGTGTGGTCAGTTCATTGTCCTGAGAAGACCAGCAGCTTCTTTGTTTCGCCTTTGTCTATGTTCTTTTCACAGTAAAGGCTTTTTCACAGCTACACATTCTTTCAGACCCATAGCACTGAGCTGTCTTCTCACAGTGAAAGGACAGCTGGGGCGAGTTTTAGATCTGAAGCCAGAGTGGAGTTCTCTTCTCTCTCAATGATAAAAGCTTTATTAGAGTGAGTGCACCCACATGGTTACATCCTAATCAATAACATCACATGAATGATCCGAATAAACTAAGCAGAGGAACAGCCTCTCCCTATGAAGGTAGTTATGTCTAACTGTCTGAGCTGTTCATTACTAGAGTGAAACAAAAAGAGTGAGAAATGGTCAGACGCATTGCTTTTCTGCTGGTACTAACATTAACAGGTTTGGTGTAGCTGCCCCAGAAAAGCTATATGATGGGGCAAGTGTAGTGAAAAAAAAAAAAAAAGCCAAGACCATGATCTGAATATGGCCACTAATCAGATATCTATCCAATCTAGGACCACACAGTGGCTCAGATCAGATTTGTGTGTCCACATGGCTTTGAAAACATCTGATCTGGGTCCCAACAGACAACGTTTGTAGCAATTTGGAGCCTAAAATGCATCAATCCAATACGGCTGTATAAGTGTAGGACAAGCTTCAGCATAGTTAATGAGTGTACAGTAGCCAGTCTTGTGAACTTATAGTATGCTATATAGGTCTAGTAATAAATTTCAATAATAGTAATTACTAAAATGTTTTCTTTAAAACCTTACTATATGCAATATAAGCAATAAAATATTAAGAAATCTGTCTTATTTTATCATATCTGTTTACTATTGCTCTGTAATTAAAAAAAAAAAAAAAAAAAAAAAGAAAATATATATATATATATATAATATATATATATAATAAATTAATCGATAGAATACTCGATTACTAAAATAATCGATAGCTGCAGCCCTAGTCAGGACCCACCGCCCACACCTGCTTTGTGGTGGGTCCTAGTCTCAGCACTGCAGTGACACTGACTGCAATTTATCATGGTACTAAGCAAGAGCATAGACTGGTTCTCAACATTAGTAGGCACATAATTCCATTCAATACAAATTTATTTGTATAGAGCTTTTTACAACAATGTCATCATAAAGCAGCTTTAGAGAAGTTTGAGTAGCTTTACAGAAGTTTACACAATACAGTTCCCAAACACCCCCCAAAAATAAAAATAATGAAGCATATAATGAAGTAATACTGCTAGCCTGCCAGTTGATGCTATTGGAGAGACAGATGACGTTCGGTAGCAGGTTTTTCTTTACTGCCTACTGACAAGTTAGTTTACTACCTATAACTTACAGTCGGGGCGGTAAGAAAGCTCCTGATGCTGCCACTCTTTTTTAGTGGCATGATATCTACAAGGAATCAAACTTGTTGTTGGTATGACGGGCAGTACGTCATCAGAAAGACCAAAGTTTCGCCGGTTCTGGAAGTTTGATAATGTACTGCTAGCACACTGATCAGCTCTCGCTTCTCTGAGTCTTTCAAAACCACCCTTTCTTTCAGCCAATCAAATGAGAGAGGGATTAAATGGCTTCTAAAAGACACAGTCAGTGGAGTGCGCAATCGAATTATCCACTCCAAATAAAATGCAAATGAGTTTGCCCAAAAAATTGGTAGAGACAATTCTTTAAACCCAAAGTACTGGTAGGGACATGTCCCTACCATCTATATGTAAACCTACGCTCTCGCTACTAAGGTGAAATCAAACTGTTTATCTGAGCAGCAAGTGTGCCATAACTCTACATAATATTAATCCAAAAATACACTTACGTATAACAAAGCATTAGCAGCACATTTGTATCTAATTTAAAGAGAGTTTGATTAGATAAACTAGTTCTGAGTTGCAACTGAGGTCTGACAAACAATGGTTTGCATCAATATCACAATAAACAATATCATTGTGATTCGAATTCAGTCACAAAGTACCACATGAGATAGAGTCTTATAGAAATGCTTGCTTATTTATGATGCAAAGGTTAGTTCCAGATTTCTCCTGGACGCCCCAGACATTGTAAGAAGTGATACAGTTCCTTCAGCAGCCATCTCGATTTAGCTCAATGAAGTTCTGAGTAGTCAAAGCAGGTATTATAATAATAGCCAAGTACTGGGTTGCCATAAAGAAAAGCTTGGAAGAGGTTAAAGAACATATTGGCATATTGTTGCTGTCCAATGAAAAACAAGTCTTTGTTACAAGCTACCACTTACATCAAATGGTTCTCTGTGTTCTTTTGATGGAAAACCAAAACAATATGAAATTGATCCATTAGCCCTCCTTCTGGACAAGCTTGACCTGTTCTGAGTTACAGAGCAGTTTTCATGTACTAGAGTTCCTTTGTTTCAATTGTACATATTCCAGAATTCTTTGCCAGACTGAAAATCTAGTTTATAATGTGGCATTCGAAATATGTCTGGGTACGGTTAGTGCAATGCTTTCTACTGAATGCTTTTTTAAACTGACCGTTGATTGTCCAAATAGAATATAAAGGTCAAGCAATAAAAAAATTATGTGGCTCTGAAAGAGAACAAAAAAACAACCATTTAAATAATGCTGGCGCTCACTCCCATCATTTAACAATACCAGGCTAATGGTACGTGTAAATACTGGGCATCCTTGAGGAGAGGTCTGGAATGGTTAAGCTAACACAGTGTAAACAATGTGAGCGTTGATTTGCTTCCACTGCATTCGCTTCATTCAGACTCCAAAATATCTCGTCTAATAGACTACCTTTGTGTACAGCGGGGATATTGTGAATATATAAACTTTATTTTACACATTAAACCATTTTTTCCCTCCAGTGACTGTCAGACGGCACCTTCTCTACATTTGTATGCCGGTCCTCTGAAGCAGTGCAGACGGAGCGCTGTATATCACTGGCCGGAGCACTGAACCTAAGTGCAAATGAAAACATTCCAACATGAAATGGGCAATAAACTAAGCTCCCTTTCCAAAACAAAGGAAAATGTAAAAGCCGGGGGCCTCATTGATTGCCCTCATTTCAACACGATGGGGAACTGACACGAAACGGCAGCCTACAGTAAATTCCAGAGTTCACGAGAGATCACAAAACAAACTGATTACATCTGCAAACCGCGTGCTAAGAACATAAAACAATATAAAACAAAGCCTTCAAATCTCTTTTAAGCTGAGGGCTTTGAAGCGAGCGTGCGTGTGGTGGTTTCACAATGGCTCTCGCTCGTTTTAAGTGGAGATAAGTCCTTTTTTGTCAAATGTCTACAAAGGCTGTTCCACCGAGTACTTTTTCAGATACAAGCTGTGCTCTTCAAACCACTCAGTGATTCAATTGAATGAAATCTGAGGGATTACTTTGTTCATTTTACGGGTGAAACTCCAAAGACAATCAAAATGGCACTATTTGTTCACTTACTTGAGGAGTTTTTTTGTTCACCCTGAAACTGTGAACAGCATACAGTAGCCGTGTCAACTTGGGGCTCACCTAACTGAACATGCTTCTTGTCATCTTGAAGATATAATTGACTTTTTAAAATAATATACAACATGATTGACGATTACGATATTTTCAATAACATACAAACCCCATTTCTGGAAAAGCTGGGATTTTTTGATAATCTGTGGTTTGATCATTCTCTTGAACCTTTATTTAACTGACAAGGTGGCAAATGTTTTAGCTGAGCAGCTTGATTGTATTTTGTAGAAACAAATTTTATTAATTATTTAAAACACCCTACAGGTTAATAGGTAACACGTGTGGGGACCGTGACCGGGTATATAATACCAGATCTCAGTCCATGCAGGGCAACGTCAGACATCATTATATGATACACTATAGTGTTATCTCACTCTCTGGCGTATGTCCTTAGACCTTAAGCTCTGTTGCTGCAAGCCATTCCAGTGTTTTGTCTTCCAGGTCCATAAAACCACGAGCACCATTCGGTGGCCGTAATTTGGGGCAGTTAGTCATCACGTGTTCCACAGTCTGTGATGGGTCCCCACATTCACAGTGGGCACTATCTGTGAGACCCCACTTCTGCGTTACTGCACAAAGGGTCCAACTCCTGTCCTCGGGCGATTAAGGGTTGTCCACTCCTTACGGGTGAGCTGCTGGCCAGGGACATTTGTTGGGTCTTTGATATAGTGATAAAGCATAGATGGCCCTGCTGCCTTTCACTGGTCCCTCCATCTTGCCTCCCTCCATCCTACATCGTCCCTTGGAGGTGTCAGCTGGTGTTGTGTGGAGCAATTCCTGGGCATGTGTGGCAAAGGAGCATCGGGACTTGAGAAGCATACGCTGTGGTGTCTCTGTAACAATCTTATGAAGGAGGTGTGATTCAGAGTAAGGGCCACTATTATGTTCAATATAGCTGCGATATATCCTCTGTGTGCAACTGTTGTAAACGAATTCAGTCTCACGCAATTTTGCTCTTTTCCTCGATTACACAGTTTGAGTGTTGCTAATGTTAATCTACAAAGTGGGAAATACTGGAATGACAGAAAAACCCTTCCATGAGTGGACGTGTCCAAACTTTTGACTGCTCCTGTATGCCTTTATCTCGGCTGACATGCCTGAGTGCTGCATTGATTCCGTCTCTCTATATATGAGTTGCAAAACCAGACAAATCACAGCAGAGAGAGCCATCGATCTGTTGTACAGATGCAGTCAGACAGAACACATCTGTCATTGACTCAATCTGCTGTTTAGGGGGCTTTAAATCTGAGATCCTGTGAAACTGTGATCCTGATCTGCATGACGTAGGGGCCTAAAGGTACATGGGCATGTCAGCCAGCGAGCTAATTCGCTAACCATCAACAGCAACAACACAAAGTGAGCATAATTGGATCATTACCATTACTCATGGCAGTGTAGTGTTGCTGAATGAGTCATACCAAAAAACTGTGGAAAAAACATTTTTCATTATTGAATGAAAACCCAGTATTAATAAGATTCCAATCTACTCCCAGGGGACGTGTGAATTTTGGAAACAGTCGACAAACAAATAATACCCAGTTATGCAACCCTGTAAAGGTCAATTACATCCTCAACTGCCAGCTCACAGATTTCAGCCACCAAGAAAATTGGAGGTGCCGTTTTGTATTACCAGGTTTTGGCTTCACTTCAGAGACTAATCTCTCTCCGTAGTCATATGTCACTTTTTATGGGGTAATTAAAGAAAAAAAGAGAGTAAAACTGAACCAGAGAGTGAACGTTGGGGTGAACAGTAGAGCTGGTCACATACACAGTTTAACAAATATTCAGCTTTAAGAAAGCTATTCATTCACCAGTTTGTGTACCATTCACTACATTGTTAGTAGTGAGGGTCAATAAAAGTATGCCTCATCACTGTAGCTGCCAATACTAGTCTGTGAACAAGAGGGATTATTCATTATAATTCTTAATAGAATAAATACAAGGGTCCATCCATCCATCCATCCACTTTATCAGGCTATTTAGGGTCACGGGGGCTGGAGCCAATCCCAGTGTAGACCATGGACAGGTCACTAGTCCACTGCATAGCCAACACACACTCACACCTACAGATAATTTAGAGTGAGCGATCAACCTAACATGCATGTGTTTGGATTGTAGGAGGAAACCAAAGTACCCGTAGTAAACCCACTCAAGCACAGGGAGAACATGCACACTCCACACAGAACTGCCCGGACCGAGAATCCAACCCGGACCGCCTCCTGTGAGGCAACAGTGCTATCAACTATACCACTGTGCCGCCTAAATACAAGGGTGTAAAAGTAAAATGACTTTCAATTACTTTAACATTTACAGCTCATAGTGAAATACATAAAAAATACACACAAAATATGCTAAAAAAAACGAATCAAGTGTAAACACTGTGAAAGAAGACGTGTCAGTGAGTGTGTGTGTGTGTGTGAGTTTGTTGACAGGAGCCTTTGGGTTGCGTTTCCAGGTAATGCAACACATATTCCGTATGGAAATAAACAGTTATTTTATGTGGATTATTGTGAAATCAGTAGGGGTGATGAGTTTATGAGTTTAATGTACACATACAATTTTGTGTATCTTCACCAGGTGTAGTGTTTAATGCACTAGCTAATGCTTACCTGGGCCTCCAAAGAGAAATGCAATAGGTGCTAGTTTCTTTTGTCTATGCCTCTAGTGTGATGTGGGGTGGAACTTCTGGCCCACACCAACACCCTTAACGATCCTCCTTATTCTCTGCGTTGTCACAGGCAGACTTCTCACCGTTCAGTGTTTATAAAAAGCAGCCTTCGAATCCCTAGAAAGCACCAGCGGTGAGCCAGCGCATATTCTGGAACTTATCAGAAAAGAAATATTCCCTTGTACTTTTACTTGTGCATGGGACGTCTGCTTTGAGAGACGCTTCTAGCGCTATCTGATAACATGAATGAAAAATAACGAGAGCAATACCGCCACCCCTATGGCTTGGAGAGGCACTTTACAGTCGTGTATGGGACGTTTCCATCAAACAAACCACTTTCATTATAAGGGAGTTAAGCCCCAGTAATAACTCGACTCTGTATTTCAGCCCGAGACACGGAGGGCTTCGAGTAGAACACCCATGATCCACTGTTTTTCCTCTGCAGCCTCAAACGCATCCATCTCCTAAAAAGCCTGATATTAAGTCTGCCGGGGACCAAATGATTGCTTCTGCAAATATAACTGATAATCAGTGCTCCTCCTCAGCCAAGATACACTCGGCTCAGGGTTCAGAAAGCGGCTGAGCTGCGAGGCCCTGTCATCTCGCCCAGAAAACGCCATTTTTCTGAACTTCTCTAAGCACTTAGACACCACCCCACCCGGCTAGCGCGAGGAGCCGTTCCAGAAAGAAGCGCTTAAGGCTGCTGCAGCATGGCAGAGCGCGCAAAAGCTCCATTTTTCATTCTCCAGAAACTCGCGCGGGAGATGAAACTCCATCATAAGCCATTAGCTCAGCAGACGGGTTTAGTTACTGCACATGGCAAGCATGGCCTTTGATTCATGCGCACAGATACTGTTCATGACCTACGTGATGTCATCAGGGCAATCGGGACAGCATTACATACGACGGCGTGACCCTCTTGAATGTCAGCCAGCCTTAGCGGGCCGCCCTACCAGCCGAGTCTCCTGTTGTCCACAAACGCAAACTGAAGACTCACCTTTTCAGTAATGAACATGAACACTGACTGACCCGACTTTAATGGCTAATGCTGCGAGGTCAAGCTTTACTGTACGTTAGCAGAAACCTTTGCAGAGACCATTCAGTTTTTTGTCCAACTGTGCTAGATTTTCTAGGACTGATTCTTATCATTCAGAATTACGCTGCACATGCAGCACTGTGCAAAGGCACTTGGGGACATTATTATTATATAAAAAGCTATTTTTTCTGACAGGAAGCTTTTATTTGCTCAGCAAATCACTTTTTTAATAATATTTAAATAGTATTAGTAGAGTAAGAGGTGGATTTAACCCTTTCCAAGCTACTCCTTGTGGAAACAACCCAGTATTAGTTACAGTTCTCATCTAATACCTGCTTTGACTGCTCAGTACTTCATTAAGCTAAATCAAGATTGCTGCTGAAGGAACTGAATACATTCACACAATGTCTGGGGCGTCCAGGAGAAATCTGGAACTAGATTTTCTTCTTTAAACTGGCGCACAAGATAAGATAAGATAATCCTTCATTAGTCCCACAATGGGGAAATTCACCGTGTTACAGCAGCAAAGGGATAGCAAAACACTATACAAAAAATAGATAAATAAACAGTCCTGTATATACAATAAAATAAAAATATAAAAAGTCAAGAACTCTTAAGATTGTATTTACAAATAGTTGCTTCTTAATTGAACAGGGAGAATGGAAAAACATTGCACATATGTTACACTGAAAAAGTTCTATTTTCTTTGTAAGAGTTTAAGTGTGTGTGTGTGTGTATGTAGTCCACTGTGTATATGGGAACAGTGCTGGTTGTAGAGTCTAACAACAGCAGGAAGGAAGATATTATCTTTATATCTGTTCTAATGATATCTGGTGAAAATACACTTATTGCTAAGATAACGATAAAGATTTAAACACTGAGTATATTGTTTAAGTCCTAAATAAAACATGTATCTATATTTTCTGGTTCTAATTTTTGTATGTCACACAGTACACAGCAGTCATGCAACATTTAGTGATGACCAGACCAAAATAAATGCTCTTAAATGACTATATATATATATACACTACACTCAAAAGTTTGGGATCACAGTGAAATGTTCTTGTTTTCAATGGAGTATCTTCCTTCCTTAACACAACAATGAACTGACGGGTCTCTAAAGAAAGTTGTTTCTTTCTGGTCATTTTTAGTCGGTCAGCAAGCCATCAACTGCTGATGCTTCAGATACTAAACTAACCTAGAATGTTGTTCTCCCTTTTATACTCACTTATTAGTAGAATGTTTTTCAGCTGTGCATCACAATTGAGCAAGAGTGTCCTAACAACCAATTAGCCCAATAACATCCTTAACTTGGATTGGCAGCCGTACCAGGAGATTTAGACAGAGGACTGAGAATTGCTGATAATAGAACTATATGCAAAATAAGCCTCTATACAAAAATAGGCTTTAATACAAACATTTTTATTCTTTAAAAATCATCTGATACACTTACATTAATTGAGAAATGGACAATATTGTTTGTGAATTGCATGAAAATTGCATAAAAAATGAAATTCTGAAGTGATTCTAAACTTTTGAGCTGTAGTGTATATATATATATACACTACAGGTATAAAATCTTTCTATATTGACTTCCATTAAAAGCTCAAAAAACGTTTTTTCTTTCTCTTATAATTTAGTAATCTGGAAATTTTTTTAATTTAGAACTTCAAAACCTTCAGTATACGTGCAGAATCTTTAACTTCCTCGGATTCTTTGAAGTTTTACGTAAGTCTGGATCCTTAAAATCTGCTAATTAGTTCACATCATTGAAGTTATGCTCTACGGTTGATCATGCTTTAAGTCATGACAGTTCTAGATTTTGATCTCTTTTTAAGAATAGAACAGAGTAGTTCTTTTTGAGACATGATTTTAATAATCAGTACTGTTATAGCGTTTTTTTTTCCAATTAATTATTATTATTATTAACACTAATTATTAACTCCCAACCTCCTGCACGAGTGTAATTTTGAGTGTGAAACAACACACATTGTGGGTGCCCATGGCAATTAAAAGTTTTATATTGATGATAAACACACCATCAGCTGGAGGCTTCTCTTCGAGGGCACTGTATCTGCTGCCAAAGACAATGAAGAACGAAGTCTTTAGTGACCCTAACACAAATTTCTCATATTCGCCCACAGTGTGTGTGATTCTCCAACATTTCATGTGGCTGAATGGGATTCAAAGTAATTCAGTGGGAAATTCAATTTGCCAGCATTCTGTATAAAGCTTGCCCAAACTAAAAGCAGCAGCTATGGAGGATCACATTAATGGGTGGAGCATGAATCTATCGGTATGTTTATTCCTGATGATTGGTGGAGGTGGTTGAAGACATGAGAAATATTATTTGTTATGATATTCCTTTTACGGCTAACCCCTTCGGACATACCTGTACCATCATCCACGTTCTCCACCTCCATCACCTCTGTGTTGATTCGGCCCCGGAACTGATACCGAGGGCCCTCAGTGGCTGCCTTACTGTTCTTCAAACGCCTGCAACAAAAAGGATGAAACTTTCAGAAATAGAATAAACAGAGTTGTAGCAGAGAAGACATGGAGGCCAAAGCAGAGAAGCCAAACTATGGAGGGTAGGTTACTGTAGGACCAGGGATGGGAATTCTTGGACTGTACAGGGAACAAACTCTCTCAGGAATAGAACCTTTGGATTCTGTGGCAGCTTTTTAGACTTTAGAAAGCTTTTTAAACTTCTTATTTACTGTCTTCTTTGTAGAAGCATCCATTAAAAGGTTCTTCAGGGAATCTAAAGTGGTTTTATGGCATCGCTTGGTACAATTTAGCATCTTTTCAACCAACCTTACAGTCTTACAACTACAATTGTTTATTAGCGCAGTGGCAAAGAAGAACCATTTTTGGTTCAGCTAAATGATTTTAATCTAAAGACGCATCCACTAAAAGGTTCTTTATGGAACAAAAATTGGTACTTTATGGTAAATTATCCATCAGGGTACCAAAAGTGGTGCTTCTATGGTGTGTTTCCAAATAAAACCTTTTAGCATCTTTACTGTTCATCTGCTCTGGTTAGACTATGAGGTGGCTGAATGCTCACCTGTTCTTCTTCTTGCAGTAGACCAGCAGGTTATCGAAGAGGAAGAAGACACGCTCCTGGATGTTCCCTGCAGATATCTTCAGCAACACGCCCTGCATCAGCATCTCCGTGCAGCTGTCGGTGATGTTGGAACCCTGAACCACGAGAAAACAGAAAGCATGAGGCTGCAGTAAAGCTCGTTAGCATGCTAACACCGGTCTGCAGAAGTGGGATTTGGCTCTGAAACATTCTCCAGCGCAATAGGAGGAGATTCTGCCAGCTCATTGAGTTCAAGCCACAATTCGTGACTCATCAAAGCTTGGACTGGGGCCGGGCCAAGGCTCTTAACTGTCTTTATCAACGGCTGTGAGTCCCTGCAGAACAATGTTTCACCACTAGACACGTTGTTTTTGGATGGTAAAGCAGAAAAGCATCACTTACACGCAAAAGATAACACGCTAAGTGCTGATAGCACATGTTGTGAGTTGGCTGGACACCACATGCCTGTGAACAGAATGCAGACTCCCAGCTCGCCTTGCCAAAAGAATTTATATTGCTTCTTTCTTTTTTTTCGGTGAATCAGTCATCAAGAGATAAAAATAGAGCTTGACTCAAAGAGCCGGCAAAAGTGCTGAGCTTTACAATACAGTCTGCTTCTCTGTGTCTCCCTCTCTTTTTCTTCTCCTTCTCTAACATATGTGAGGTTAACACTTGGAAGTCTAGAGATATTACTTTTATGTTGTTATATCAATTGAATCTAATTAGTTAAACCACTTTTTTTAATTGCAATGCTGTTAGGACTGTTAATGTCAATCAGAGTTGCCTGATTCACTGGTTCACTGTAGAGAAATGCACTGATTTATGCTTCTCTTTAATGGTGGTGATGGGAACTGGGAGTCAGGACGCCCACAACACAAAGGTAGCCATTGTATTTACTGTCCAAAACCACTAGAAAATCAACATGTTTTCTTAATGTTGGTAACATGATGGTAAAATATGAGCAAATCCTAAAATATTAGTGTTTATTGGGGACTACTTTTTTACAATGCCCAGTATGGATTTCTCCTCCAATAACAGCCAAAGCCTTCTCAAAACTATTAAAAAACAATATCTCAAGTGTCTGTCAGCATATTCATAACCACGTCAAGTAATAACTTTCTGTGAGGGAGCTTTGGAGGCATTAAATGCTTTAGGCGTTTGGTTTCTATCACCACCACTGTGAACAATGTTTGAGGTTTCTGTAGAGTGAGGCATTTCACACCAAACCACCCTGACACATCTAATTTATCTTAACCATTTAATCATGCTTACTAAGGTTAAACATTCTACTACCCCACAGGAAGGAATACACAGCATTTTCTGTTGATATTGGCCCAAAACTGATATCTGGTAATGGATCAATGCCATTTGCAGTAGTGGTTTAAATATATATTTAATTACATAATAATATAAAGAGTTAAAACTCTTGCTGTTTTAAATGAATGCCATCAATTTATAATAAGAACAAGCCAAATTTTTAATAACTTTTGTAAATCTTAATTTCTTACTGTCTCCGCATCTCAAAAACAAACAAAATATTATTGTGATATTAGTCTTTCAGACAGCTCTAAGCCCTCTAATAAGCCCTTTAACTAATCACTGTAAGTTTTCTATTGTGTCAATGGTTCAATTCAAATGCTCCAGATTATATTTGTGTGTTTTTATGATTTGGTCAAGTTAATCTGCAGGTTAATCTGCACTACATCACAATAATAACCAACTAAAGTGTTTTCAGTGTAGTGTAAGTTATATCTAAATAGAGCTATGTAGCTATAGAATCTCAAAATGGAATTCTGAAAAATCCTGTGCAGAGAAACACACATCAATCATCACATAAAGCATCTGTTTCATGAAGCAGCACACTCAGAGAGCAGCGTACACCAAAGCTACCTTCTCACATACTCTGCATCTGTTTCAGATAAATCTTCTTAATCCTTTCAACTGTCACATGAATAACTGTTCTAAAAGCCGCTTCATGCAAAGCGAGAACGCCACACATAACTAAAGCACAAGTGCAGCAACTGCCATCAAGAAAGCACTCTGATGTACGTTTTCAACCTGAAGTTACTATAAGAACAGCTTTCAAGATTTTTTTTTCTCTAAAGACTTTCTGGAGTCTTTTAAAACTGTGTTGTCAGCTATAGTTGGGTTTTAGTCAGTTTCAGACAGAATTTTGTTAGCTATAGTTGGTTCCGACAGACTTTTTGAGCTTTAGTCAGATTTAGACAGAATTCTGTTGGGCTATATTCATATTTAGACAAAATTATGTTGGCCTATAGTCAGATTTAGACAGAATTTTGTTGGGCTATATTCATATTTAGACAAAATTTTGTTGGCCTATAGTCAGATTTAGACAGAATTTTGTTGGGCTATATTCATATTTAGACAAAATTTTGTTGACCTATAGTCATATTTAGACAGAATTTTGTGGGGCTATAGTTGGTTTCAGACAGAATTTTGTTGGGCTATAGTTGGTTCAGACAGAATTTTGCCACCTACAGTCAGGTTTAGACAGAATTTTGTTGGGCTGTAGTTGGTTTAGACAGAATTTTGTTGGGCTGTAGTTGGTTCAGACAGAATTTTGTTGGGCTGTAGTTGGTTCAGACAGAATATTGTTGGGCTATAGCTGGTTTTAGACAGAATTATGTTGGGCTACAGTCAAGTTCAGACACACTTTTATTGGGCTACTGTTGAATTCACTCTAAACTTTATTAGGTTACAATAAGGCTGAAGTTTTAAAAATTTGTCTCCGGCTTGTCAGTTTCTGATTGTAAAGCTAAAAACTGTGGTTTAGATGGAGTAATCTCATGCCTGACTCAAGCTTTGCTGGACTTCGCAAACCAATTTACGGTATGCACATATAAAGTTCCCTTTAAACATTTGTGCGCAAAAACCATGATGGTCAGCCAGAGTGAGTGACCGCAAGTGGGCGACCAGCAAGTCTCTGAGAGGTCAGACAGCCTGCAAACTGTGGACAGTCAGTACTCAAGACAATCAGCCAGCTTTGGACTCCAGGATGGAAAGAATGACGCTGTCTCCCTCTCTTTCTGCAATATCCTATGTTACTCCACCCCTCCACCTACACCCTCTGCATCCGAAGAGTAACACTAAAATAACTCCTAGCATAGAGTTCAAGCTGCTGGGTGAGCTGAAGGTTTGTGACTAATAAAAGCATTAAGACAAACCATACCACTCCCACAGTGTCCATTTACACATGTATTTTCATTCAATCTGAAATAAAGTTCAGGCAAATTTCCATTAATGAACCACCAAGGGCTAAAACAGACATGGGCCTCGCTTCCAAGGGGCCATTCTGTAGTTCATAAAAGTTATTTCAGGAAAATGACAGCACTCGGAACAGCATGTACAACTAATTGATGTCAAAAAAAAAAAGTGCTTCAGAGCGCTCTCCTCACTCCATGGAGAAATTCATGTGGCAGACTTGGCCGCACAAACCAAATGTTCATAATTTCACGCCTACAAGAAAGGGTGTGTTACTGCTCCTAAGGCGTACATATGCTGGAAGGAAAACCATCTTTCACAGAATTTTTATAAACGTAAAGCGAAACAAAGCCAGCCTCATTTTCAAAACCATATCCTCCATAAGTCACTCCAGTATACTTCTCTTGTAAAAACGTGACAGGCTGTTTTTGATTCCGTGGTATGTTTTTACAAGGGTTGATGTGGACGTGGCTAAGATCGTTTCAACATGCGCTGACATTACATGGCCTTTTGTTTTCCGCCGCTCAGACGGCTCTGTGCGTCTATTTTCAGACATATTTACAAATACCTGTGGTCAGTGAGACAAGAACACTTCACTAATCATGTTGTGGTGCTTAATGTGATTGTTCAGCAGAAAATCAAATGTACCCATTTATCCCCTTACTCCAAATGTTCAAACCTCAAATATGTTGGGCCACTGGGTGAAATACAAAAAAAAAAACCCAACAGCAAACACTTTCACCTGTATTAAAATGAAAGCAGTGTGAGATAATGTCGACTCATTCTAACATTGACAACTGCAACATGTGCCAAAAACATTGGGCCCATTTAAGATAAGCAACTTTTTTTAAAACAGACAGTATAATAATCATGCTTAAGTATAACAGGAGCATCCAGTACCAGCCTAGTTCTGTGCTCTATGCTCTATAACTCCAGAAACAACACCAACTTCTGCAGGCTCAGGCTCGTCTGGAATGAATGGATGCACAGTGGAAACATGTTTTATGGTCTGAAAGAACATCTCTTAAAATTGTTTATGGAGACAGTGGACATGGTATTCTCTGGGCCGGAGAAGAAAAGTACCATACGGTTTTAAGGTCTCCCATTAAAACCGTATGGTGTTTTATAAAGCATAAAATACAACAGCGACTAAAAACTGTGTCTGTTGGTGTCTTGAGTCCTTCCAGAGCTTTCGATCTGATGTTGCAACCTGTCAAATTCTTACTCTAAACAATAGGGAGCAACATATCACAAGAAAATACATAGTCCCTCCTCCTCCCCATTCAATTCTCACCACTTTGGTAGAAATGTTGAAAGTTCAACATCAAATTTCATTCATTTCCTCTCCAAGAGTGTCTCAGGGAAAAAAGCAATGCCAATGGTAACATTTGTTTTTTTTCTTCTATTTGTATTATTTCCTTTTTTGGCTGCCAAATGTGGATTCTAGCCAAGAGCATGCAGCAGTGGTCGTTATAATAGTCTTTGCCAAAAGCTTCAGCCAACTTTCCTGAAGTAATTTAATCAGGAGCAGAACTTTTAACGTGATTAGCAAAAGGTTTGAATACGCCGTTGGGGCAGCACTGCTCCATCATTCTCTTATGATAATATTAATTTCATATCTTTTACTTTTTATATTTTTAAAATATCAAAACTACATTAAGCTATAATGACTTGCTGTAATTAACAAAACTGATGAAGATGAAGCTTATTTTGTTCCCTCATTTTAAATGGAAAATCTATGATCGATTAAACTGATAAATCACAAATTTCTTTTAAAATGTCACACAACCATAGTTAATACATGTATAAAGAAATTAATAGATGCAGTTGTTTGGCTAAAATTAATTAAGTATCCACAAACAACACTATAACTGTTTAAGTTTCTTGTTGAATAACCCAACAAATAACCCAACAAATAACCCAACAAATAACCACGCCCGTTCATGGTCTACTTGAGCGTCTACAACTTTTCTGAACTCTTCAACGCATCCCAGACAGCTCGCTTCACAGCCCGGGAGGACCGTTATGTAACTCCCCCACAGTCCACGCTCAGCCTGCACCCAGCCAGCACAATCACCATCATTGTTAGTCCCACACCCGGTCACCCGTTATTAAGTGGGAAAGTTGGACAGAGAAGAGTGAAACTGGAGAATAGTACAGCCTCTGATACAGAGCTCTGGTCTGCTGTACCTGCTGCAATCTGGCAGGTTACATTCTCTCCCAAGCTCATTTTCTTCAATTTCTTCACTCAAGCAGAGAGAAATTTGGGTAATAGTCTGTGTTAAATCTACACTATAATACTTATTTTCTTACATCAGGGTAATAAAGTCTGGGTTATCTTACTCAGTCAAATGGGCATCATTACTGACCAGAACTGAAGCATCAATTAAAGTGAACAGACCATTATAGAATACAACCAAAACTCTTCAGCACATTCACATTTCCTTTCAGGGCAGGATTTGATATTTTTTTATATGAAAAACTAGAAAAAGATGGTTTATTATAAGGAGTGAATGAAGTTTAGCTGATGTCCACACCTCCCATCCTTCGATGTGGGACTGCCACTCCTCCAGCACCTCCAGTTTCTCCATCTGTCTCTTGGCTTCGTTAATGCTGGAACACACTGCCTTCATCACCTGCAGCGCCTCCTGCACCAGGGGGTAGTCGTTGTGCTTCTTTGGTGTTCTCTTTAGAAGCTCCTGTACACAAAAACATGTCAAATACAAACATTTTTGCAAGTTTATAAGGCAAAACTATCTTGTATCTACACCTATTGGCATATTGTTTGTTACTCTGTTTCACTAGCTAGCTTATTTTGTTACTTCATTTCACTAGTTATCTTGTTTTGTTACTCTGTTTCACTAGTTAGCTTGTTTTGTTACTTCATTTCACTAGTTAGCTTGTGTTGTTACTCTATTTCACTAGCTAGCTTATTTTGTCACTTCATTTCACTAGTTAGCTTGTTTTGTTACTCCAATTCACTGGTTAGCTTATTTTGTTACTCTGTTTCACTAGTTAGCTTGTTTTGTTACTTCATTTCACTAGTTAGCTTGTTTTGTTACTCCAATTCACTGGTTAGCTTATTTTGTTACTCTGTTTCACTAGTTAGCTTGTTTTGTTACTTCATTTCACTAGTTAGCTTGTTTTGTTACTCCAATTCACTGGTTAGCTTATTTTGTTACTCTGTTTCACTAGTTAGCTTGTTTTGTTACTCATTTCACTAGTTAGCTTGTTTTGTTACTCTGTTTCACTAGTTAGCTTGTTTTGTTACTTCATTTCACTAGTTAGCTTGTTTTGTTACTCTGTTTCACTAGTTAGCTTGTTTTGTTACTCTGTTTCACTAGTTAGCTTGTTCTGTTACTCATTTCACTAGTTAGCTTGTTTTGTTACTTCATTTCACTAGTTAGCTTGTTTTGTCACTCCTATTCACTAGCTAGCTTGTTCTCCATTTCCTTAGCTTGTTTTGTTACTTTATTTTGCTAGCTAACTTGCTTTGTTCTCTTTCACTAGCTAGCTAGTTTTGTTACTCCACTGTACTAGCTTGTTTAGTTACTCAATTTCACCAGTCAGCTTGTTGTTTTGAACCTGGGGCAGGGTTTAATGGAGATGTACACTTTCTTGCAGAAGGTTTCATAGCATTTTTGTTACAAGCATTTTCGTGACAAGCTCATGTCAGGAAACTGGCTATTGCCGAAGGACTGCAGTGGTAGCAAAGCCTTCGCCTGGAGGTTTACTTTTCTGCAGAGTTAAGTCCAACCTGCATTTGAAAATTCTGGGGAAGTTAATTCGCTGGCTGAGGGTGGTTAGAACTACTCTCTGTTTGAAGTTAGATCTCTAAGTGTTGGTGACCAGTGGGCTGGAAGATGGCTAAAACCAACAGGTCATCAACAGATTTCAGAACAGTGGTAAACATTTTTAGAAACACTGCATAAAATGTAAAACTGCATTCCTGGGATGCCCCTCGAAAGGTTGGAGTTCTTTTGGAGAATTGTTATTCATGAAGCTTGTTATCTGGGCAGCCACTTAAAAACTTTAAATAGATAAATAAACACAGGGCACATCTTCAGACCCTTCTTTATTTTGCTGTACAGGCATCACACTGAGACACTGCTGTATCATATGAGAACAGATTTTGAATTTCGTGTATTGGTACACCACAAAAAGTCATAACAGGCATGTCTACGCTAAACAGAGTTTTCTTAGGTTTACACAACATTTTTAATAACCCGGCTACTGCATGGCATGGTCTGCTGGAGAAGATTCCAATCTCTAAACCTTGTCTAAACACCAGGACTGTGGCCGTCAGCTTAACTCCAGCTCTGTGGTTTACGTTGGGGAGCTATCTGAGGGAGTGCAGATGGCTATCACTGGCATTCAGTGAGAATGGCCTTGGCAGTTCCAGCTGTGGGATCTCAGCTGGAAAAGGCGAGAAAGAGCAAGAGATTGTGGCCTTGTTATGTGAACTAGCGCTTGTGGGTGTTTACCATGAAGTGGAACAATTTCAGAAAAGTTTCTGCTTCAAAAATAAGCTCGGCATTAGCAGGACTGTTCTGTTTGGCTCAAATGTAGTGAGCCTGACAGGACTGTTTTTCTCAGTCATTTTCACATTACATTGCCAGGCTGTGCTTGAAGGAGCAGAAAATAGATGAAAAAAATACCCAAATGTAGTTTAGTCTGACACTATATGACATACTATTATCTTCAGAAAGGGAAAGTGCATAGCATAGCTTAAAACTGTATACTAATAAAAAAGAAAGTCTTACTTTTACAATTTTGAAAGAAATTACTTTTAAAAAATTTACTTAAAACGTTAATAGAACAAGAATTTGTGTTTTATGCCCAGGAACATATTATTTCAAGTTTAAATAAAACAAAATTTTGAAGCCTCACTGAACTTATTTAGGGTTACTCACCTTTTTATATATATTTGTTGTTTTAGATAACAGTATGTTGTACCGTGTCAGAAACGTCGTAGAAATGTCTATTAGAGATGGTTTAACTCGAACCAGTAAGTGATCATTTCGTCATATGATTGGTATGATGTGGGTAATAACTGGCTCCCAGTATTTGTGAGCTCTATTAGCAGCTCCATGCACAACTAAACAACCTTTAGAAACAAACTAAGCCTCAGCTGATCAGCTACATAAGAAATATTGAAATATTCCTTTAAATCTGAAATATAGTAGAAGCTATACTACAGTATGGCCAAAACCCTATCCAGCTGGACTGGTTTTACTTGGGGGAGGTAATGTAATTTCAATGATTACTGATGAGAACTGTGATGAGCAGTGTATCGTCTATAATACATCAGAATCTGAGCTTCTTTAGTAAAAGTAGTTTTTTTAATTCATATATTAATATAATAACAAATTCTGATAATAGACATAGGCAGTGCAGGTTTTGGCAGTCAGGAGACGAGGGTAACCACTAAAATTCCTCAGTATACTTTAGCAGCCTAATCCTATGTAATTCCTGGTAAGGTATCAGGTATTAACAGTAAGTACTTAGCTATTTGTTTGTTAAGTCAGTTTCATTCTAAGCTTAACACTGAAATAAACATCTGGGCTTTTGGTTTAGGATACCTTGAGGTAACTTGGAGAAACTGCATAAATACCAGACACCCTTTGGGGCTGGCTTTACATGGTGAAACTTCCATGCCACTAGATACATGTGAGTGATATATCTGTGCTAATTTATTATGTTGTCACTGCAGTATACGTCTTTTATCTATTGAAAGATTCTTCCTATATATTTTTGAACCTGTTCTGTATATGTCTTTGAAAATGAATGTTAAAAGTGCCCTTACATGTTATGTCTTATGGAAATGTCATGTTATGTGTTAGGAAATTGACCAAACTTCCAACCCAGCAGGACGTCAATCCTGAGAGCCACTTTTGCAGCTGCCCAATAAAACTTCTACTCATTGGGAGTTCAGTTTACTTTCTAGTGACCCAGTGAAATAAACTGTTTGAAGCTGTGTCATGCTAATGCTTACAACTGTTATGGCCATTTAAATGCATGCTGGTTTCAAGCAACTAAAGATGCATACAAGTTTCACTGTGTAAAGCCAACCTTGCAAATTACATTAGCGAACCTCCTTAGGTGAAACTAATCCTGACTGAACAGAGCTTTAGTCTCCTGACTGAGACCGTATAAGAAAGTATATTATAGCTACGTAAATAGGCAGTAGGGGGTGAAGAGCTGTTAAGGAGGCGATAATTGTTTTTCAAAAGTAGCTTCCACACGGGCCACATTACAAGGAAACCTGGCTACAGATGAAAACAAAGTACAACTATTTCTGTAAGGTTTTCGAAAAATGAGAGTAATAACTGCGGTCAGACCATCAGTGAGCCATCGCCAGAGAAAAGAAATGAGGTGAACTCACTCTGAGCAGCAGGGGGTACTTGCAGATCCTCTGGATGGGAGCCACCAGGTAGCCCTCCAGTGGCACCTCCGTGTTTTTCCTTCCACCGAGCAGCATGCAGTTCTAACAGAAAGGAACCAAAGACGTTTCACAGCTGTCAAGAATGTCCTTGAAACAAAGTCATTCATCTGCACTGTCTGAATACATTTTTGTCAGTCACTTTCATATTTTGTACTTTTTCATGCTTTTGAATGCATGTGGGTTAATGTGAAGTGGATATATGCCCTCAAAATAAATGAAATACAAAGTAAAAATGTCTATAATGTCAATACAAAAGTGACTTTGTTTATGATATTTGTCAAACTGTAACAAATAAAATGCTTTAAATAAAAAAGATGAAAAAATGTTAAAAGACTAAAGTAAAGAAATACTTCTGTTCTGTTCTGTTTAATTAAATATATTGGTAACATAGTAACTGCTCAGAATAAACAGAAATTTATTATTATTACTATTATTATTATTACTACTATAGTAATAATTGCTAATCATAATTATGTAATTGCCACATATGCATAAATACATGTTAGCCTTTAAATTATTAACCTCCACGTAGCGAGGTATATAATAACCAATACTTATAGGCAGTAATCTAATTACTAATAATGATTATGTTATTTGATAATCAGAAACCAAATAACTTGAGATATTAACATTAACACTGTGTGAAAAAACGCATCAACTTAATTTTAAAATCAAAACCAATACCAAAAAACCAGATTAAAAAACCAATATAAAAAGCTTAATAATTATTAATTGGGCTCCTTTTGTAAAGTTGTAACCTCAAAAAAATACTAATATAATATAATATAATATAATATAATATAATATAATATAATATAATATAATATAATATAATATAATATAAAAAACATTCATGGTGCTTTAGTTACTTAATTAAAAATGATAATAATTCAAATGCTAGTACTTATTAAGGCAATAAAGTATTAAAGTTTATATAATTAATAACATGGATGAACTACTATTAGACAGCAAATTAGTTGCTACTAATTGGAGCTTCTTTTAATAAAGTCTTACCAATCTATTAGTCCACTTCATTATTAACCAAGAAAAAATCCAACTGCCAAAATTACCAGCTATCAGAATTTTGAATTCTCAAAATTGATACCAGTGATACAAGTTTGTATCGGTCAGGTCCTAATGAGAACAAGCATAGTCCTCAGAGCTGCAGGTGCTGCTGAAGCTGGCCAGGGGAAACTCAAGCTTCGTCGGCTTCTCAAAACGTCATGGCCTGCTCAAGGTCAAGGCCATAAAACGTCCATTAAATCAAATTCAATTAAGACATACCGTTCCCAGCCCACAGCTCAGAGCCACACAGCAGCACTAAATCACACAGCATATAGTTTTCCATTACTGTCCTCCAGCTATACCGCTCTGCTCCCACTGCACCTCCTCATACACTATATATGCACTGCATACGAAAGATACACTCGGGAGAACACAGGTTTGTATTTTTCATCAAATCACAGAGGAGGGTCTGCAAATGAACTGATTTTATAGAGTTTTGAAGCAGGAGTGAGGGACTGCAGCACTCTACATGTATGTGTGTACGCTGGCAAGGTCAGTGGCATAATATTACAAAGCAGACGATTCATGCTACACTCTTTAAGGGGCTTTCGCTGCCCCCCAGAAGGTCAGGACATGCAGTCCCTCACTAGCAAGCAGTTCTGACAAACTGTTAACACTGCAACAGCAGCTCAAAAGACTATCTGTATTGATATAGATAATAGAATAATATGCAAACTTGTATTTTGTTTTAAGTTGACATTATTGAACTGATCTTAAAATTATGGAGTCAAGAAAAAACGTCTGCTTCCTTTTCTTAAAAGATGAATTTAATTTAATTATACTACTAGGTATATAACGAAACACTCTACTCAAGATGCAGTGCGATTCACAATGCTGGCATTGCGATACGATTTTTTTAACAAAATCAAAATGAACAAAAATGATGATCCACAAAGTTTCCTTTTTTTTTATTTATCTATAATAAAACCACAAAATGCTGTATTTTGCTTATCTTACCTTTATCAAAGTAAACTGAAGAGAAAATGGGCTCATAAAAAGTGATATTAAATCATTATTAAGTGAAATAAATCAAAGTTTTAATCTAACTCTGCTGTCGGTGCTCCTCTTCCACCATGTTTGTTGTAGTTTGAGAGGCTGTTCGTAGTGAGCGGTCAGTCACGAAACCAGGTGCCATCAGCCAACAGCGTTTGCCCCATGTCCCGCCCTCAAACTATCAAACCCACCCCCTCTGAAAACTCGAGCGTGGAAAGCAGACAACGGTAGTGCACTTTGCGTGAGAAAAAATATCAAATCGAAAGAGAAAAACACAGTAAAGGATGTAAAAAAGACAGTTTTATTTGTGGTTATGAAAAATGCCCCTGTTAGGTTGACGGGGTTGACGACTCTAAATTGCCCACAGGTGTGAGTGTGTGTTGGCCAAGCAATGGACTGGCGACCTGACCATGTTGTACCCTGCCTTCGCCTGATTGGCTCCAGCCACCACAAAAATTAGGTGCATGCATGGGGTACAACATGGCATAAACGTTACTATGACAACAAGCATTAAGTGAGTAAGACCAGTAGAAGTATGGTTCCTGGCGTGCTCCTGTTTTCAATTGCTTTAAAAAGATGGCGGACTGAGGAAACCATCCTTCACAGGTACTTATTGAAGAAGAGGCGAGAGGATGACGTCAGGTCCAACACCGCTTCTATCCGTGTTAGCGAGGGGTCGATGTCCCATGAATTCATCCATAATTTCATAAAGCTAAATTTTAAAGCTTAGTAAGCCAATGTGTAATATTTTTTTAAAAAATAATATATGTATTAATTTACTACTACGACTGTTACACTAAAAGAAAATGAATTAAAAGTATTTAGATTTTTATGTGTATATTAACAAATCATTTATTGTACTTTAAGCAGTTTAAACTGTTTGTTTCACGTGATTACGATGATTCCAACCTTGAAATAAAAGAAGTTAAATGTACATTTATGCACAGTATTGAACTCAGGACCTTCAGAGTGGTAGGCAGTTTGTTGTCATTGCAATTACGGTTTCAAAAGTGATTTTAAGTCTTGATGAATTCATGTTTGTATAAATACGTGTAGTGTCCATGCATTGCACATGAACTTCGAGTTAAGAAGAACTTAGCGAGTTACGAGTGGGTCGGATTACTCTTACATTTACGAACGACTTTACGTACTACGTTAGTTGCAAAGGCTTTCGGGAAACATTCGTAATTTTAAGAATGTTCTTAAGTATAAAGTTACAGAGTACTTAGCCTTTTTAGCTTTGAAATAAGATTATTTGTGAAACTTATTTGTGAAACTTAACTTTACGGCCATCCATCCTGCGAACTGTTTTTAAATCTTTTAAGGTTTGAAGCATGAACTTTTTCTCTTCAGAAGTCCAGTCGGAATGAAATCAGACTAGTCTATTGGGATTGAGGTGTATACATGGACATATTCTATTCCTATTGAGCTATTAGTCGGATTATTAACGGATTATCAGACTGCGGGTAAATGTAGCTATTTTTGAGGTAGAGAAAGTGCCATGTTTTTTATGTAATCAAGCATAATTTTTAGCATGTTGGCAAACTTATCACTGATGTTATCTAGCGTAGCATAGAATTGTGTAATGACCCTGACCAAATTAGCAGCATCACTTCAGCAAGTTTTGACTAAGTTCTCTTTGAATACTCTCTTAACACACTCGCCATCATAGTGTAGGTTTGCACAGTATAATAAACAAAAGCTCTTCGCTGAAGGTGCTATATGTCAACACTGTGTGTGTGTATGTGTGAAGTTGAGGTGATTCTTACCAGCAGACACGTGCGAACGCTTCTGATCTTATTGAGCTCCAGCAGCAGCCTCTGGGCCTTTTCGTGGTTTCCACAGTACTCATCATAAATCTGAAATCTGTCTCTCTGAGGACACACACAAACACACACACGCCGGTAAGCTCCTCTGAAGCTGCACTATGAACAACCACTCTGCCCATGACTTCACAGTCCCCTCACGTGCTGACCATACGGACATTTGTGTCCAGGATGTGGAGCAAAGTCCTGGAACGGAAACGGAAAACGCAGACCAAGGCTAAAGCAAGCCCCTGAGTTGTACCCCCACTCATATTCAGAATATAAATCAACTGTACACCTTGTTTCTTTCACAACTATATGATTATATAAGCACGTGATTACATTTCACTGATAATCAATTATCAATTATCAATTATTATTACTTCTGAAATAGTTGAACTTAAAATAATGGATTAAGAGAATATAAAGCAGATGTTCTGTTGAAGGGGAAGCCATGTAAATGCAAATTATTGTCAGCTCAGATTTCTTTACAATGGTGCTTATAGAAACCAGAGCCACCAGTAAACCTACATATGATATTTTTACTTGTTTTGTTGATGATGGTAACAAATAGTGATAAACCTTGACACTCTGAGGACTATTTTGCCTCACAGCATCATACGTGTACCTCTCCTCTATGAAAGGCTTTTAAATATATATCTCTTAGGCCAAATAATTACTGCGAAACTTGAATAAAACCATACACATCCATATGTGCATCCATAACCATTTTACATAATAACTTTCTGTAAGGCGACTTTCAGAAGCATTACAAGCTTCAGACGTCTGGTTCCTATTACAACCATCTTAACAGGTTATTAGTGACTGAGGAAACGTTGGCCTGTAGCAGAGAAAGCATGCAGGCTTTCACTGACCATGCTAAACCTAGAAAAATAGGAGTGGTTTGGGGTCATGATTACTAAATAAAGTTTTAAATTACAGCTGGCATTAACAGACTGGAGCCGTCATCTATTCACAGGCCTACCACAGCAGAAACGTCCATTTACCCCTGGCTACATGCTGTTATTATCATGCCTGCTGCCTTTACAGGACGTCTAATAGAGAGAATTACTGCATAGAAAATCTACATGAATACGATATTGTAGATTACCGTATGTTAATACAGCGCCAGACCATCATTAAGTGATGAAAGGGCACGTAATCCACTCTTCTTCAGTAATATCTTGTTGCGTTTGCATTCATTTTGAAATGTAAAGAGCAGGGTCTAACAAAATGTGAACATTTGTCAAAAACACAAGAAAACACATGAATTCGAATGTACTTCACACCCAAGTGGGCTATTATTTTCACTTGGATGGAACAATCAGTGTTGCCACTGTAAATGTGATTTACATTCTGAATGTATCTGAGAAGTTATTGATGTGCCTCCAATAATAACAGTGAATATAGAAGGAATATGACTGGAAAGCTTACAGCAGACTCAAACAATGAGCTGCATTTTGATGTTTATTAGTAACTGACAGCTCCCAAAGGCCATGATACTGTGATTATCAGAGCAGTTGTGGCTTTGAAGAGGCCAGCAAGGGATTGTGGGGCTCTCGCAGTAATGATGCAATTAACTAACGCTATTATTTTGCCAAAAGTCATTTTCAAAGTAAAACATATTAGACTGAAATGTGCATGCTGGGACAACAGTTCTAAGCGTGCAATTGATTCACTCTGTTTTAAAGCACTGAGAAAGTTCAGAGAACGTTTCCTAACCGCATGCTTTACTAATTAGAAAGAAGAGCCGAACTCAGCAGTTCTTGTACTATATTTAATGTTTGTTTGTGTTTATTCATATAATAATCATATAATATCATATAATGTAATGCTGGCTGCCAAGATAAATGGTTTTAAACCATTTTAATCACTAAGACTTTGCCAGTCTCTGCTGATCACCTATTCTATACACGCACAAGCACGTTTGAACTGCCTAAATTCGAAGCACTGTTTGTATTCAGTCTAACTGAGGGCTTAAGACAGGGACGTGTTTTATTATACAGCTTCTGAGAGCTAAACTACATACATGTGGAACATTCCGTCTGTGCGTTTTCACACAAAAGAACACAACGCTCCCAGGGGAGGCTACAAAGAGGGCAGGATGAGAGGAATGAGGCCCAGCAGAGGGACAGGAACCGGACAGCTGCACCTACAAATCCACTCTGCTTACACTCTTTGTGTAATAAAACATGTGGCTATAGCTCTGGATTCTCACTCGCACCATCACTCACTGATAAACACAAGCAGTGGTCAGCACGGGACAGAACACATACTAGTTTATACATACTGTAAAGAGTGCACCGTCTCATCTCGATCTGTAGTGCACTCTGTGATAGCTGTGCTGTTATGAATGAACAGTAACTTGAAAGACACAAAAAGCTGTACGTCTTTCCTGTTTAACTGCTGTCTGTCCATAAAACACGGCTGTGGATGTTGGCCTGGTTTCATAACGATAACATGGCGGAACAAATCTTGTATCGACCAGAAGGACAAAGAAAAATGTTTCTTAGCTTTTAATGGAACTTAATGTAAACACATTTCATATTTTTATTTTTAAGTTGTTTCAGACAACATTTTGGTACATTCATTATAATTTGACATTGCATACAGAGCAGCTGACATGTATATATATATATATATATATATATATATATATATATATTGTTGGATAGATTTGTTTTAAATATGTCAGCTGCTCTGTATGCAATGTCGAATAATAGAATATATATATATATATATATATATATATATATATATATATATATATATATATATATATATATATATATTAGAGATGGACCAATCAGGGTTTTTGAGGCTGAGTCCGATCACGGTTCAGCAAGATCGGCCGATAGCCGATACCGATCCAGGGCGGGGCCATACGCCAGAGCAGGGCTACATGTAGTTATTAGCGCGAGCAAGTAGCAAGTCATGAAACACAGTCTAAACTGGTTTATTACCATTTTTAATGAGCTCATGTAAAACAGTATCATATTTTTAACAAACTTAACACGAAATAAACAAATTAAATCAAACAAATATCCCCAATACTACAATTATTAAGTTTAGAAAAAAGCTAATTAAATAAATGCAGTAAAAACTGCAGTAATTAAACGCAGACTCTGTTATTTTAAACGACAATCTGTAATCATTAAATGTAGATCTTGAATTGTTGCTGCTGTTCTGTTTGTAATGGTCAGATCTGGTCTGCATGGTGTTCTGGGTTGTTTGTTTTGTGTTAGCTGTGTGTGCTAGCTCTGCTGTTTGTTGATACTCACTGTATTCAGCCGCGTGCAGTGCTGTATCAGATTAGTAGTTAAATGTCTTTGTTTCCCCACGAGACACACAAATTTTACACGTTTTAAAAACGGCCTGGATGAGTCTGAGTCACATACAGTAAAACACTGCCAGACGGACGACATGTTTTCTATCAGCGCATGCCTTTTTCGCGAGGCCGCTGCTTTAGTCAGTCTGTCTAAAATGAAAGGGTATGTATTTCCACCTAGTGGTTCAGATAGGAATTGCAGGGAGCTGGCCGGAGGGGGTTCTCCTCTTGCTGGATGAAACGCTAGCTGGAAATACAGAAATTAGGCTCATTTGTTTAACGCTATTGATCGGCCAATCGATCCTTCCATCTCTAATATATATAATATATATATAATATATATATTATTAAGAGAGAAAGAGAGAGAGAGGGTTTTATTTATTCAATAAATGTTTAATGATGGAATGGCTAATAGAAATAGTCTAAAATTACATTACTTGTACATCAAGAGTTAAGAACATTTTTCCTTCTCCCATAAGGTCACCATTTATGGTCAGGATGACTGTAACAAAAGAAAGACCACAGACATAAAAGCTTTGAGAGAGAGAAACAGAGAAAGAGAAGCAGGGAGAGAGAGAGAGACAGAGAGAAGGACAATAAGGAGGAGACTGGATGAGAAAGAATGGAAGTGATAGAGAGAAAGAGAGAATTAATGAAAAAGGAGATAGGGCAGATGAGAGGGAACGGGTCTAATGAGAGGGAAACTATGAGACAGAGAGACAAAGGAGAGAGAATGAGACAGAGGTAGAGCGAGTGAAAGAAAGACAGAGAGAGAGGGAGAGAGAGAGAGAGGAAATGGAGAGAGAAAGAGGCCATGTGTAAGAAGGGAAAATGAGTGTGTGATGTACGTGGACTCACAAAGTGCAGGAAGCAGCGTCCCACTTCATGGTGCGGATGGGGGTCCGGCTGCAGCAGCTCCTCCACCATGGCCAGGAAATCTCTGTGCACACTCAGGATCTCTCCCAAATTAGAGAACAGCACCTACAATGATGATTCGACCAAACAGCTAATGTGCACAATTTCAACAGGACTGTGACTGTAAGACATCTGCATCTGTTCTGAACTACAGCACATCATATACTTAACAGTTACATCAAATGGTGAACTTGTCCTCACCTTTGTACGTTTTCATACAGAAGAGTGTCATACAGAGTGAAAAACCACATAATCAAGTGTGATGACATGCAGTTTGCATAATTCTAACTGGTGAGGTAAGTGGCCATGTCTTGTTAGCTACATTAGCCTCACAGCTCTGGTGCAAAGCTAACAATGCAAACTTCAGACTTTAAACATGTCTTGTCTAGTTGACTACTTTACCACAGATCACAAATCCAAAACTGACAGAGTACTCTGAATACTGAAAAACCAGAACCTAAAAAAAGATACTTAATTAACTTAATGTATGTCTTAGCACAGCTATAGATAACCCATTGTAGTCTGGGGGAGGTTTCAAAACAAGCAACATGGTGATTAGGACCAATCAGAGTTAAGGGAAGGTTACAGGATAAACAACATAAAGTTTAGGACCAATCAGAGTTAAGGGGAGGTTACAGGATAAACAACATAAAGTTTAGGACCAATCAGAGTTAAGGGGAGGTTACCGGATAAACAACATGAAGTTTAGGACCAATCAGAGTAACGGGGAGGTTACCGGATAAACAACATGAAGTTTAGGACCAATCAGAGTAACGGGGAGGTTACCGGATAAACAACATGAAGTTTAGGACCAATCATGCTCAGGGGGAGGTTTTAGAACAGAGTTACTACTGAGTGATCAGGACCAATCACAGTCAAGAAAAATCTCTAAACAATAAACAATGCTGTGATCAGAAGCAGTGACAGTCAAGGGGAGGTCTCAGAGCAAATAATATGTTAATTAGGACCAATCACAGTCAGGAGGAGTTCTCACATTAGATCACATAATGGCTTGCGACTCAGATCTCTTTCTTTACCTCCCCCAATAAAATAAATCCACCTCAATTAAGGCTGAGAGTTATTACACTACTCATAAAAACCAACTTTTAAAAAAACAGGTTTTGAAAACATCTGTCAGAACCTCAGAATTTCTCATACGCTAAAGCAAAAAGACACACACGAGTGAGTTTTAGTTATGGAAAAGCATGAGGGCCCAAATCTGACTGTAATCCTGTGAAACATCATAATGATCATTACAAAGGCTTTAATTAGCCTATGTTCAAAATTCAGCACATCTAGCTGAAAACCTTAAGCTCTCTCATTGGCTCTTGCTGGAATCAGTCCTACTGAGCGGGCTGTAAAAATCCAGCCTGCTTGAACATATTTGAAGGCCACTTGTCGCTTCAGAGCTCAAAAGATGGCCTCATTTTCTTTCTCATATTATTTCTAAATCTTCATTATCAATCGCTAATAATTGAGCTTCCGACCTAAAAAACATGGTGAAACACATGGAGAAAATTAGTCGCAAGGGTCAAATCAGGTTTAAAATGGGCTAAAAACGACTCTAAATCAGTTTATTTAGAAAAGTCCAGTGTGTGGGGGGTGTAGGGCGGCAGTGGAGTAAACCAAAGTTTCAGACATCAGAGACTTTTATTATGGCAGTTATGAATGGACGGGTTTTTTATGTATATTCATACAGAGAGCAGACATCAAAGTTCATGTAGGCTGCAAATTTGCCTCGGCTTTCGTGCGCTCGGGTTAGTAAACCAGAGAAACTGTGGGCGGAACAGTCTGGCACTCCAGCTTCAGAGTCCGTAGAGCAGCGGAGGCAGAAAAGCTGAGCAGATAAACTGATGACCGTGGCTTCTGTCCAATATCCCGGCCTTTCGACTGACGCACAAATTGGCCAAACACAGAACGAACCATTAGATGCAGTGGAGTTGTGGTCAGAGATGTGATGACTGTAACTTACAGGCTACATCGGACTGTGTGACTGAGCAGAGTGCCTGAGCTTACAACCTGACACTGACATACAACCTTAAACTGCAGCATCTGAACCTCAGTCCTGATTAGCAAGCTCCTAACAAAACACTTGTTTTAACAGTAACGGCGGCTGGTCCTTTTATGAACGGCTAGCAGAAATGCATGCGGTCCTCAGATGCGCCAAAGCCACCAGCACTCCGTTCCATGTTTATTCCCCAAAGTAAGCTAGTCCTAACACTAAGCGCCCCCAGCACTCAGCCCCCCCTTACAAAAAAGAAGTTTATTCAAGTGTGCCATTAGTATACTTCTTTTAAACTAAAAATAAAAAATATTGTTTTCAGATTTCTTTTTATGTACTTCTCAGTGATATACTAAACACAGTTATACTTAAGTGTACTTGGGTTATACTAGATACTATATAAGTATATGCGGCCTTATATTATTTATAAAGATACAAATATGTTTCTTAATCTGAGTACGTCTTGTTAATTTTATGTGTGTCCGCTAGTAAGTAAATAAATGTTAAAGTAGAAAATACCCTTAAACCGAGTCATATACTTAAAGGACACTTACACGTATACTTTTGAAGATAAATTAACAAACTAGTAAACTAACATTAAACCCATAAGTTTACTTTTAGTCTAAATGCAGCACAAAAGATGTAAACTAGTTGTGTACTTGAAGTTTACTACTCTTACACTTAAAATAAACTAAAATAAACTAAACTCTCATAAACTAAAAAGTGGACCAATTTAGTCCCAAGAAGTATTAAAATAGTACATATACAAGTGTACTACTAGTACAATGGTGTTAGTATAGTAACTACATAAAGTATACTTGGAAAATATACTTTAACTTTACTCAAGTTTATTTAATAAAATGAATTTTAAGTATACTTATTTTCTGTAAGGGCTGGCCTTGTGTTGTATTCTTCTTCTCCTCAGCCTCCCCAGCCGGAATAAGATATAAATAGAGCATGTTTACAGCTGCTTCCTGTATTGGCCCTTTTTTCTCCCTTCATTCAACATTTTTACTATTTAAAGCAGAAAGAGCCTCTCAAACGAGCCAGGGTTTGATTCGGTCCCGACCATCATTTCCGGCCTTTTATTGGATTACACTGTGAAGCACGCCACTTCTGTTATGCACGGAGCTAAAAGAAGCCACCTTTAATGTGTGGTTTTCTACACAGTCCCATTTCCTGCATGCAGCAGCAAAATGCTCACCTTAACCGTCTCTTCGGTGATGTTCTTATCAATTTTAGCCGCCGCATACTGGTTGAGTCGATGAAGGAACACCTGATAGAAAAGAGAAGAAGGTAAAACAGGGTTAGGTATCAGATTTGTTTGATTTATTTTAGTACTAGTACTCAGAACCTGCAGGTTTATCGACTGTATTCATGGAAATGAACACAACATTCCATTCCATGACACATCTGAAAAACATTGTGATACTGAATTTGTCATTGCCGTTGGCTCAACCAACCACAGAGCTCCGAAAATGTGGAGAAACAAGCACTTCATTAACACTTATAACTGTGACTAAATTGTGAATTTCAGTGTTTTTCATGCAATTTTTCATTGTCACTTAAGGCAGTGGTCTCCAGCCCTCGTCCTGGAGGACCTACTGCTCGGCACGTTTGCGAGTTTTCCACACTCCCAACACACCTGATCCAATTCATCCACTAATTAACAAGCCCTTGCTGAGTTGAAGTGGAAGTCTTTTGGCTGGAAAACACAAAAATGTGCAGGGCAGGGGGTCCACCAGGACCAGGGCTGGGAACCACTGACTTAAGCAGTGAAGATGTCTCTGTCTTGTTGACCTTACCAAGTAGGCAAGACTTTGCAGAACACAGAACAGTAGATTTAGCAAAGACAGAGAGTTCAAAGCACAAAGACAGAAACGTAAATGTCTCTGAATTCTTTATCCCGGCAAACAGTTAAAACCATCAGTGACTGGTTTGGCAGTAGACCATTTCATGTATTTGCAGTTGGAAGCAAAGCGAAGCCTTGCTAATCTAGTTATTTCTAGTGTGGCTTTTAGTTGAAGTTGGTTGGCTGGCTGTAATTAACTGGTTTAAATGGATATTTAAGTTTTTTCAAGAGAATCTGACCGACTTTTCAAAACATCTGAATAATTAAATGGTTAAGATGATGCGTTTGATGTAAAAGGCTCAAACTGTTCCCTGTGCTGGCGATAAAATCCAGGCATATGAAGTCTGGTTACTGTCACTTTAGTTTACTTTTAGAAAGTTGTTGCGTGCAATGGTTATGTATTCACTGCCTGAGGTATTTTTTATGTTAGTTTTAGGTAAGATGTATTTTTTTAAATCCATTAATGGCAGAGAATACATGCAGTGGCAAAATAGTGCCTGAATGAAACTAACTAATATTATTTTTCTACATGTTATTTTTCTAAAGATGACAGATGCCATTAACCTGACGAAGTTGCTATTATGGACACACATTTCTCTTTGGACGGTGATGGTATAAAACTCAGTAGAGCTCTGTCAGTTCATTGGTGGTTTAAAGAAAATGGATATATTTGTGTTATGGAAATTGCTAACCTTGGTTCCCATCAACACCACTGTAAAGAAATCTGAGTCTCTAAGCTTCTTTACAATAAACCAATTTACATCAAACCATTCTGAATGTCTATATCAATTCCCTTTTAAATCTAAGGCACCAGGAAACCAGCAATTGTCAGTAACAACACAGTTAGAACCAAAATAGCTGGGAGAAAAGTCAACTTGTCCTGACACTGAAATGTGCAGAAAAGCCTGCAAACTGAAAACCTGACACCAGCCATAGCAAACACAGTTCATTAAAGTTCCTATACAAACAGTCTGAAGCAGTAGAAGGTTCCAAGGTTAAACGTTCAATATTTAAATAACAAATTAAAGATATTAAAGGTCAAAACATAATAGACAAGAAAAGAAAATGGACTAAAAAAAATAAAAAACAAGCAGCAGAAGCATAAAAAGTACAAATCTGAACAGAAGGGTATATTTAACCAAAGCCACAGAGGAGACAAAGAGAGAGAGATGGTATGAATATAAGAAATATCCACCAGTTCTGAATAATAAAAGGACCAGAGAAGTGCTGTCTCATTCAAACAAATGAGTCTGTCCCCAAGTCCAAGAAGTCAGACAAAACCCATTAAAGTACGCTTGAATAAATCACTTCACTGAGTCAAATCTTCACTTCTAAAGGAGAATGTTGACAGGAGGGTGCATCCCATTCATAGCTTATCAAGTCCATTCATATCTGCACAGCCAGCAACACATCCAGCCTGCTGTTTTATCATTTAAACGGCCACGGTCAACTGAGTCATCATTTTCAGGTTATAAATATCTCAAAGGAGGGGAAAATAGTCTGGTTTTTTTTTCTCCGCTGACCTTTTATAAATATCAGGAAATGTAAACGTGACTAATTTGGGAATGCTGATACCACAAACTGGAACAGATCTGATCTCTAAACTTTAGAGGAAAACAATCAAAAAGCACACTAGATACTATATTAGTAAACACTGCCTGAACCAAAAATGCCATATAAACTTAATAAGCAAATGCGCAAGAGTTCTTGGATGGTTACCAGAGCGATTCAGCCGGCAGCAAGTCATTTAACCATAACTGATGCAGGGAGTAGATTCTCATTGGCTAGACAGCCATGTGGGAAGACGTATCCCGTGGTCATGGAAAAGATGTTGACCTGTCTCAGGCAAAGAAAACAACTAAGAAGACACTGAATTGACTGGAATTGGGTTCAGAACTGTCCAACACATTTTTAACACCTGCCAGCATAGTGGAGAGCCCTAAACTATAGAAATGTAGATGGAGATCACATGATGGGAGATCACTTAGACACATTGTGAAGTGGAATGGTAAAAAATCAAGAGTAGAACTCACTGCGGAGTTCAATAGTCATTTCCACATGACAAGAATTCACAGCACTGGGACTAAACAGCTGTGCAGACTTGTTAGTGAGGCTAATAAGAACAAAAAGGTTATTATTTGTTAGGGAGAATTAGGATTGGACTCTGGACCGATGGTAAACAGTTTTGTGGTCTGATGAGCGTACAATCACTGTGTTCTAGAGTGATGGGCGCATCAGCGTCTACTGCAGGGGTATTTAATTAGAGTTCAGTATGGTTCACCTAGAGGAGATTTTCTCAGGCCAAGGTCCGGACCGTCATCATTTCTAACTTGTGTTATGATTCAGTGGCGTATCCTGTATACTGAAATAGCCTAGTATCAGCATCTTATACCATCAGCTACTGAAACACCAACACATCACACATACTGTTCAGTATATTTCAGTATATTTACTGTTTAAATGCTGAACTAAAATGCTGAACTTAATATAAAGACTACATTTAAAATGATTTTGAAAAGAAGTGCATCATAAAGTATTATTTATAATAAAAAAGGGAAATAAAATGTTTAGTCTTGTTAACTGAGTTTCACATCTTAACAGTTTATCTCCCTCTTGTATTCCTCCACACTTTCTCTTGTTTAGTGAGAGAAGTGAGCTCTTGGTGGTCCAGCCTGGACTTTAAACCTGGGCTGAAATTGTATTAGGACCATTCTCACACACATGAGATATCCGGGCCGGATAAACACTGTCATCATTAAATCATTCTCAATAGATTATCAGTTTGTGTCTGAATTTGACAACGTCTGGGTCTGGACCCGGACCGGGGTCCGCCTATTAGTGACCTCTGGTCTACTGTATAAGCGCCTGGAGGCAAATTTAGTAACTCCAAGAAATGATTCTGTAAACTAAAATGAAAGTAATATGAAGGTTATATAGGTACAAGTTTAAAGAATTTGGAATCCTCCCCAGCTGCTTGATGCCTAAGGGTTTTAACCACGCACCATATTTAAAGGCAAACGGTTAAGCAGACAGGACGTCCGTTAGAGATCTAATGAGCTGAGACGCATCATAGCAAAGCCGGAACACGTCACGCCTCCTAGCACATCACTCCGACTAACAGGGTCTGATAGCATGTCTATCAGCCCGGGGATGAATCTTAACATGATTTACATGCACTGCCATATAAATAGCCAATGAGTGTAGTCTAAATAAGCTCTCAGGACGACAAATGAAATGCTAGCTGTTGCGTTGGCTGGGGGTTGTTACTGGATCTTGCGGCCCTGTCCATAGCCTTAAAGGAATTCTCCAGTATTTTAAGCTAATCTCTGACTGTTATCAGATAGGTATCACTAAATATACGTTTTCTCTTATATAAGTACAAAGAAATTATACAGTTATACCAGTTGGCTAATTAAATCACCTAGTAAATGGCTGGCGAGAAAAAATATTACATTAACAGGCCAACATTTCAGCATATAACTCATAACTCATGGGTTTAACTTAAAAGGACATTCAAGAGAAACTTCTTGAGAGTCAGAACTGATCAACCTGATATCATTTAAGATCAACCTGATATATGGAGACCCTTAGTGATGGTCGGGAGGGTCGAATAGGTCTCAAAAAGGCCCTGTTGACTCTGTAATGTGGGGCAGGTGTTAGTGGTTTACCAAGCTTAGAAATTCATGCAAAGCCTGGAAGTGGAATTTTAAGGGTAGGCTTTCTTGCAAGACAAGCTGTGGGCACAACATTCTAACTGGGGTGGCATTGCCCCCTCCTGTCCCCCATGGCCTCAGGGCTGTGCATGGTAATCATAAGTATGTTACAGATATGGCAGATAGAGATGAACTGGCTTGTTCCTTTAAAGGCTGATAAAATATTTTAAAAAAGAAAGCAGTGAGAAATGCTTCTCTGATTTACCCCCTACAGCCCACTTTAATGACACTAGAGTAAATGAGGCATTTCCTGTTAGCGTGTCAGGCTAAGCGCTGGTGATTATGGCAGCATCGTAAACAGCTCATCCAGGCTTCGCAGGGGTGGGAGCCATCCCAAAAGCTGAATCCAAGCGACAGGCTGCAGCGCAGGGCCAAATAATCAGGGACAGCCTCTCGGATAGAACGCTAATTACACAGCGTTGATTACACTGATTACAAGGGCGAGTCTTAGTCGCTTACATAGTTCATCAATAGAGATTAAATTGTTTCAGAACACACTCCAAACCCTAATCCAAGCAAGGCGGGCAATAATAGAATAGCTGAGGCTTTGGCTTCTGATTACAACAACTTGACTAAATAATATGCACCTCGGTAGCAAAGTCTTTGTGCTGATTGCTCCTTTGTGACAGTGCTACGTGGCTAAGTGGGATATGATTAGTAAGTCTAATTCCTGTACATGGCCTACAAAATATAGAATTTTTAACATTGCACTTTCATGTGGTCGGAGTTTCTGTTCAGCTGCAAATCTGAAGACTTCATAAGCAGGTCCAAAAGTATGTGGACGCTCCTCCTAATTACTGAGTTGTTTCAGCATCGCTAATTGCTAACAGGTGTATAAAATCAAGCACACAGCCATGTAATTTCCATAGACAAATCCTGGCAATAGAATGGGTCGTACTGAAAAGCTCAGTGACCTTAAACTGTCAGGGCATTCCATCTTTGTGCAAATCGCTTATACCTTCCCCAGACACTCCTCCTGACAGTCACAAAAGGTCTCCAGTTATCAGTATGATCTTAAATGATGAGCCTCCCAGATTATTCTCTGGTGTGGGGTGTCTACCATCCAATATTTACTCCTCTGATCTACTCCCAGTCCAGTCACCCTCATAGTAAATCATAAATATTAATCATGTTTAATATTTATAACTCAGAATCTGTCAGTCTGATGGATGAAGCTAGGTTTAAGAACCGGAATACATACTGCCAACAGTCAAGTTTGGTGGTGGAGAGATAATGGTAAATTCTGTCATTTCTACTGAAGGGTAATGTTAATGCTACGGCATACAAATACATTTTAAACAATGATATGCTTTTAAGTAGGCAGAGGACCCTTTCCTGTTCCTTGGTTGGAAAAGTTTGGTGCGCAGTAACTTAAGTGGCCTGCATACAGTCCTGACCTCAACCCCACTGAACAGCTTTGGGATGAACTGGAATGTTGAATGGGAGCCAGACCTTCTGATTCAAAATCAGTGCCTGACTTTATACAATGCTCTTCGAGAATGGGCACAAATACCCAGTGGCACAAACCAAAACTCTAGAAGAATGGAAACTGCTATAGATAATGGGAAAAAGGCAACTCCATATTAATGCCTTCGCAGAAGATGTTATAGGGGAGACAATTTTTGTTTTTATTAACGGCCATAGTTTTGGAATAGGATGTGCAACAACCTCCATGTGTAATGATGAAATGTACCCATACTTTTTGAAACTACATAAAAAGTCTATTTAAGACTATGAAATGATGCTACATGTTTTTTGGGGAAAGTTCCCAGGAATCTGGGCTCCATAGGTTCTATATTCCCAAGGCCCCATGTTCAGCTTTATATATAATTCATCAAATGACAAAATGTTACATTAAGGAAAACTTTGAAAAGGTTCCCAAGCATGGCTTAAAGTTTTGGGGTTATTAAAGGTCATACAAGAAACAAAGGGGCATGTGGGAATGTTGACCTGTGAATATAGCCTCAACAAATAAATCGATTCTCATGGCTATTTATTAAATTCTCCAATACATCAGAGAGTAGAATCTATACATTTCTTGGATACATTTTGTGGGATTTTAAATGTTACCCTATTTTTATGTTACCCTATGTTAGTTGTGCAGCCCATAGCAAACTAACTAAGCAAATTATTTAGTAATAATGTAACAAACCTGAGAAGCTAGCAGGGATGGTAAATGGAGAGGGTGACCTACTGAAATTAAATATACTGAAGTGGAGGGTAGATATTGTCTTTGGTAATATTCTGCAGCATTATTCATATTGGGGAGGTCTAATAAAATTATAGCTGCAACAATTAAATGCTAACTATTACTGAATGAATTCAGTAGTCAGAGTGTGTTTTATTAAGGCAATCTGATTCAAGACGGGAGCATAAAGCTATGGTCCATGAAAATATCAAAGAGGCAACACCGGGCCCTGGAAAAATAGGGCTGTTACCAAACTTGTAAAATGCAAACAAAGGGCCTGGGAAACACAGAGCTGGGAAACATAGGACCCTGAAAACAAAGGGCCTACAAAATTTCAATACAAAAATAAAGGGCCTCAGGGGCGTTGGAACCTGCATGATGCTAACAGGTCAGCTTCAACATTAAAGTAAGGATATCTGGGCTTATTCACTACCTTTGGGATATGGGAGAAAGTGTGTAAACATGAATTTTGCTAAACCATTATTGTAATCTAGACCTTCAAAAAGTCTTCTAAACATAAGCTAGTGCAATGCTAGTGAGGCAAATCCTTGCGGTCCAAAGAAAAACATGTCCAAAATGGCAACTTCACAGGAGGTGATTTTACTTTCAATATAAGTCAATGGAACCAGAATTTTTTATAAGCTACTACTGGCCTATTCCTCATAAAATTGTAAGATGAGATAAGATTCTTTTTTAGTACCACAGTGGGGAAATTATAGCAGCAACACGATAGTAAGGCACTCAGTACAAAAAAAAGATAAATTAGGAATACAGTATATACAATATAATAATATAATGAGTGTAGAATATTATGTACAGATACTAGAGAAGAATATTATTTACAGATAATTGCACATTGACACTTGGAGATTACATGTGTTTCTTTGGACAGTGCTAAAATCCCCCTTAGCTCAAACATTGAAATTTCCTAACTGGCTGCAGTTACTTTTCTTAGCTAAGGGACATACTTGAAGATCTACATGTAGTATGTCCCACAGTATCAGAAACCACATAAGCAAGTCTACTTGAGATTACAACCTTTTCAGTAAGTGACGATTTAGGCATGTGGTTTGCACAATGCTAACAGGTAAATGTAGGCTTACTTCTTAGCTAAATTAGCATCATAGCTTTACTATGAAACCAAAGAAGGTACCAAATGTCTTGAATACATTTGGTAATGTAGAAATTATTTAAGTGAACTTCAACATCAAACTAACCCAGAGCAACGCTACGGTGCTCTAATCACAAGCTACTTAGAAAAACTTCATAACACTGGGTTACGCCATACTCCAGAGCAGCTCGTGAACTCTGGTAATTAAACAAGGCTCACTCAGCTACAAGCTGAAGCTTACTGATTACATGACTGACATTTGTCTACACGTCATTAAAGAATGAAGCTTGTGACTAGTAATCAGTGGTTTTGGTTCAAAACCACTCAACAATATCAATTAAAAAGCGCTGCTGCGCTAGAGGAAGCAGCTGTATCCAGTTCTGTGAGGAACCGCACTATAATCAGTGCTGTGACTTGAGCCACAGTATGGAGACTGTGGTGAAGCCGAGCAGCACTGTCTATTGAGCGCCGCACAACATCTGAGGAACGATAAGAAACACATGCTGAGAAATGTCTTCAGCTGTGGACGGTTCAGAGGCGAGTTTCATGACCGGATGCGCTTTGTGCAGGAAACTGCGGACGTCTGAGCCTGGCACAATCAGAAGCAGGCCTTACAAACAGCACTTGCTGGGACAAGTCACGGTCTCGGAATGTGGAACAGGGAAGCAAGTGACAGACAGATATTTTCAAGAGAGTGCTGGAAATGTCAGACTGGAATACATGTAATAATGGACAATACTTCATACTGTGGTCTTTTTAAAGCAATAGTTTTCTCTCACCTCAAGCCAAGACATGATTTGTGTCCCTGGTACAATGCTGGTGCTTCTACCAAAGTAGCTGCCACCAGCTCCTCCTCCCTCCCTTCCTTTTCTACTACATATTTGTCTTTTTATAATACTAGTGCTATTGTTTCACATGTTAATTGGTTGCAGGTGGGATTACTTAGGATTCTTTATGCAAGTGATTTTTGGGGTTACTGAAAAATGAACCACTGGACTCACTGAAAAACAACTGAAGACTTTAGATAAAGTTTTTTTTAGATACAGTGCTATCAGTACTGGCAGTGTGGCAATGTACAGTCATACCTTCAGTGGTCCCCTATGTAAGCGATGAGTCTGTAACAAGAAACTGCTGTCAACAAACGCAAATCAGAAGAGTACTTATAGCGAACACAGTATATTGTAGCATCCCCCTACAGGCTCACTCTGCCATGGAAGTATTTGAGGCGAGGCAATGCAGATTGGCCGTGTGTGCGGAGGCTCTCGGGAAATGCCGCTGTAAAACTGTTCTAAAGATGAACGCCGTGTTAGGGTAAGCACTAAGTGGCGCTTCTCCCCTGCTGCTGGGTTTTAACAAAAGGGCATTTGCTTAAAGCACTATTACTCCAACATTGTATTCAATGCCAATGTGACAGTGGTGTCAGAAGTGGGGCTGCACCACCCCTTCTTCCTCTTTTTTATGGCCTAAAGGAGACTGGCACTACCACAGCAAAAGCAGCACAAGTATTACTATGGCCCTCCAGTGACAATCTGAGCTTGGATTAAAGCTCAGCTGCGATAGTTAGGCTGGCAGTGCTTTAGACAAATGTAAATGTAAATTTACGGCAGCGTGGGAGGACTCGACAGGGATCTAAAACCTAAAACTGCCCCAACCCAGCCTTTAAGTGCTGTATTTCGCCACAATGTCATGACATTTTTTTTTCTAAGGTAAAGGTCGGTTATAACTATATACTAGAGCAGTTTGTAGAAATGAAGCCTTTGCGTCAGCGTTCATGGGAAATTTACAATCTACAGCTGCATAAATGGGTAAGTTTGTAAAGATTTGAACTGGTTTTGAATTGTGCATCTGATCTTATATAGTCAAAAGAGTTTTGCTTCGACAGCTAAGATGCATTGGTTTTGAGAATGTTACCATTTAACTGATATTAATATGGAGCCAATGCAATACATATTAATAGCACAAAGAACTTGTACACTGTGCCACGTCCCCCATCAGCTTCCAATACCAAACCAAACGCTACGGACTCCATTACCCAGAACTGTTCTACCAGTCACATGACTCCCGACCGTAGTCATGTACTTTACGACCGGTCCGGGAAACTGGATTATTGATTGGGGTCACCTGTGCCCATGTCTATTTACATCCTCTGCTTGTCTCTGTTCATTGCCAAGTTTTGATTGGATACCGTGTATGACCTTATTCTGTTTTTCGACTCTGCCTTGTCCTTTTTGCTGGATCTTATGGTTTTTGGATACTCGCCTGTTACTCCATCTTGTCTCTTTGGTATGTCCCTCGGTTCTAGTTTTGTTACTCGGGTTTTGACGTGGACTGTTTTTGACACACACCATACATTAAAGCTTCTATACTTCTAACTCTGTGCTTGTCTCAATTCTGTTGGATCCTGGCACACTGTTAAAACACATGAGCAGATTTATATTGCATGCTATATAACTATTAACTATTATACAGACCCAATTCAGTTTTCAAGATGTTTGTATCCATGCAATGTACTTTTCTTCATGCTTACACATAACAGTATGTCATAGAGGGCCAGAAACCACACGAGTAAGTCTATTTAAGATAGCTAACAGCCTGATTGAGGGAATAGTGTGAGAACATACAGAAGCAATTAGCACAGTGCTTACATGTATTATTACTTGTTAGCTATATTAACCAGTGCACAAATACCGAAGCAAACTTTAGGTGGCAAACATGTCTTAGCTGACTGACTATGTTTGCGGTAAGAAGGAAAACTCTCTAAATCTGTTGCTTAAGTTCTCTCTTTTGTTTTTCTTTCTAAAGAAGGCCCAGTGAAGAATAGCAGAGCCGAGTGCAGGAGATGGAGAGAAAAAAATAACCAAGGAGCTCTTAAAAAAAGCCATCCAACAACCATCAGCACCTAATGGGCATTCTATACAGGCCAATACTCAAGCCCTGATACACACACACACACACAAACACACACGCCGGTGCCCTCTATCTCCTCGAGTTGACGGAGGATTGCAGCAGGAAATCCAGGGTTTTTTAGACGGAGGAAATGTCTTAGAACTTCGCCAAACTCAGAAGCTTTTCCCAGACCGGTGTCAAGTCTCAAAACAATATCCTAAAATAAGTGCTCGAGAGCATTCATAATGCAAAAACCTGGCTGCCTTTAAAGGCATAGATTGGAAAAGCATGAATCATTATGTTGTTAATCTTCTAATCTTATTGATCCTGCAATGATCTTCTAGGAAATATACAGGGGAACTGCTTCTTTTGTTGTTTTGATAAAAAAGTGTTATATTCTTCAGAACAGTGTGTAATGTGGGTGAAAAAAGGTTTAAGTGCTTAAAGCTTGTATAAATCTAACTTTGGCAAACATTGTAAATATGCGTTCACTACTGCATCTACAAATGCAGGTTCAGACTGTACTATGCACTGTAAAAGCCACACTTCAAGAATGTTCAGAAACACCACTGACTTCTCCAGATTTAAGCTCATCTAAAACTGAAGCATAAAACATTTATTGTGTTTTGAGTTAACCATTCAGATTCTTTATGCAAATAATTGAGTTAACCATTCAGATTCTTTATGCAAAGAATTGTGTTAACCATTCAGATTCTTTATGCAAATAATTGAGTTAACCATTCAGATTCTTTATGCAAAGAATTGAGTTAACCATTCAGATTCTTTATGCAAAGAATTGAGTTACCATTCAGATTCTTTATGCAAAGAATTGAGTTAACCATTCAGATTCTTTATGCAAATAATTGAGTTAACCATTCAGATTCTTTATGCAAAGAATTGAGTTAACCATTCAGATTCTTTATGCAAAGAATTGAGTTAACCATTCAGATTCTTTATGCAAAGAATTGAGTTAACCATTCAGATTCTTTATGCAAAGAATTGAGTTAACCATTCAGATTCTTTATGCAAAGAATTGAGTTAACCATTCAGATTCTTTATGCAAATAATTGAGTTAACCATTCAGATTCTTTATGCAAATAATTGAGTTAACCATACAGATTCTTTATGCAAAGAATTGAGTTAACCATTCAGATTCTTTATGCAAATAATTGAGTTAACCATTCAGATTCTTTATGCAAATAATTGAGTTAACCATTCAGATTCTTTATGCAAATAATCGAGTTAACCATTTAAATTCTTTATGCAAATAATTGAGTTAACCATTCAGATTCTTTATGCAAAGAATTGAGTTAACCATTCAGATTCTTGATGCAAATAATTGAGTTAACCATTCAGATTCTTTATGCAAAGAATTGAGTTAACCATTCAGATTCTTGATGCAAATAATTGAGTTAACCATTCAGATTCTTTATGCAAATAATGAACGTCCAGATTGTTACCAGTGTAAAGTTTAAAGGTCCGCTGGCTGGTATTACAGCATATTCACACTTGTCCCCAATTCTTGAATCCGCACCCAGGAGCGATTCTGGGCCCTTTTGCACAGGCGTTCATTATTGTTAGTGTTCTTGTACATAAAAGAATTCTATTCAAACCTTGAAATGATGGAACAATCCCATACATCCCTTTGCGACATAAAATGGTAGCCACTATCTTTATCCTGCTGCTGATGAAGAACAGCTTTTTGTCCACACCAACTCTTTCCCTGCCGTCCCAACACTTGAAGAGTACCGTGATAAGTCAAAGCAGTCACATTACAAAATGAACCAAGCAAGCCACACCACTCCACATGCGGTCGTGAATGGATAGCTTCTACATGCACAGTGGACCAAGCCAGAGTAACCTGGAAGTGAAGCCCAGACCAGCGGTTCCAGGAGGACCAGTGATCGGTTCTCTGGATCACACGCAAACATACCAAACTTTCAGAGCAAGTGGTCCTGCTTCAATAAAACACATTCCAATATAGCCAAGACAGGAACATATTCACCAATGTGTTCCATCTCCTTTAGAATAATCATACACCGATCTTCCATACCATTACAGCCACCTCCTTATATCTTCACACACTGTCCATTTTATCAGCTCCACTTACCGTATAGTATGTTTAATTCTCTTTCTTTTAAACATTTGTATATTTCTTATCACTTTTAACTGATTTATTTTAATGCTTGGTTTCTTATTTCTTTATTTCTGTAAAGCACTTTGAGTTGAGTATGAAATGGGCTATACAAATAAACTTGCCTTGCCTTGCCTAGGAGAACTTTGTAGTTCTACAAGTACAGACTGTGGTCCATCTGATTGGCTGCATACATTGTTTATTCCCTTTTAGACTGTTCTTTAATGGTCAGGACCGCCAAAGGACCACCACAGAGCAGGTAACTATATGGGAGGTGGATCATTCTCAGCAATGCAGTGACACTGATATGGTGGTGGTGAGTTAGTGTGCTGGTATGAAAGGATCAGCGCTGCTGGAGTGTTTAAACACCTCAGTGTCACTACTGGACTGAGAACAGTCCACCAACCAGCAACACCCAGCCAACAGTGTCCTGTGCACAGCATCCTGTGACCACTGATATAGGACTACAGAATGACTGTGCAGCAACAGATAAGCTATCATCTCTGACTTTACATCTACAAGGTGGACCAGCAAGGCAGGCGTATCTAATAGAGTGGACAGTGAGTGGACACAGTGTTTAAAAACTCTAGTAGCACTGTTGTGTATGATCCAGTGCTGGATTTAAAGTTTGTATAACATTCTGGTTTAGCATTTAGCACTAACATCTGGCTGGTTTACTTGTTGTACAATTATGGCTATTATAGTTATTTCTTTGTTGGCTGAGAATAAGACATTAGGTTGCCCTGGGGGTCCCTGTATAAGGTCTGATTAAATAAACAGCTAAATGAAATCAATTAAGTTTCACACAGCACATATGGCAAGTTAAACAATCAAATACAAACGGCACTAATATTCTAAAATGAACAGAGGGGCTATTTAGTTCAGTCTTGCGTCTGCCTGCATTAATATTCTGTGTGTGCCTGTGTCAGTAGAGTGATGGGGGTAAAGCAGAGTGGGTCCCAGGTCCTGATTAACTGCATACACATTAAAACCCCATTAAACCTCTCAGCAGGTGTTTAATTTCAAGACGTGTGAGTGCAGCTGCAGGAAGAAAACCTTTGTGCAGGTTTCCAGGGAACGGTCAGTATGTGACTGTGGATGTTAAAAACACATGTTGCATGAACATATACGTGGATCCAGACTCCAGACTGAGCCATTCTTCACACTAGGGCTACAGATACAAGCAAAGGTGTCAAAAGTATTCACAATTATTATTCAGGTAGAAGTATAGATACTAGGGTTTAAAAATACTTCTGTAGAAGTTGAAGTTTCATTGTTTAATACAATGTAAATATATTAAAGAAGCATATCTGTGTACTACTGAGCATTAACATGTGTCTCATGGAGCTGAATATATGATGACTAGTTGTCTATAAGTATTGTAATGGTGCACAAAGTCAAACTTCAAAGGCATGTTATCAATAATCTTTACTGGAAAGTAAATGTACATGAATGAAAATGAGCTGAAATGAAATAGGAGTACAGAAAGTACTGATAATGGAGTGTAAATGTAAGGAGTAGAAAGTACTGATAATGGAGTGTAAATGTAAGTAGTAGAAAGTACAGATAATGGAATGTAAATGTAAGGAGTAGAAAGTACAGATAATGGAGTGTAAATGTAAGGAGTAGAAAGTACAGATAATGGAGTGTAAATGTAAGTAGTAGAAAGTACAGATAATGGAGTGTAAATGTAAGGAGTAGAAAGTACTGATAATGGAGTGTAAATGTAAGGAGTAGAAAGTACTGATAATGGAGTGTAAATGTAAGTAGTAGAAAGTACAGATAATGGAATGTAAATGTAAGGAGTAGAAAGTACAGATAATGGAGTGTAAATGTAAGGAGTAGAAAGTACTGATAATGGAGTGTAAATGTAAGGAGTAGAAAGTACAGATAATGGAGTGTAAGTGTAAGGAGTAGAAAGTACTGATAATGGAGTGTAAGTGTAAGTAGTAGAAAGTACTGATAATGGAGTGTAAGTGTAAGTAGTAGAAAGTACTGATAATGGAGTGTAAATGTAAGGAGTAGAAAGTACTGATAATGGAGTGTAAATGTAAGTAGTAGAAAGTACAGATAATGGAATGTAAATGTAAGGAGTAGAAAGTACAGATAATGGAGTGTAAATGTAAGGAGTAGAAAGTACAGATAATGGAGTGTAAATGTAAGTAGTAGAAAGTACAGATAATGGAGTGTAAATGTAAGGAGTAGAAAGTACTGATAATGGAGTGTAAATGTAAGGAGTAGAAAGTACTGATAATGGAGTGTAAATGTAAGTAGTAGAAAGTACAGATAATGGAATGTAAATGTAAGGAGTAGAAAGTACAGATAATGGAGTGTAAATGTAAGGAGTAGAAAGTACTGATAATGGAGTGTAAATGTAAGGAGTAGAAAGTACAGATAATGGAGTGTAAATGTAAGGAGTAGAAAGTACTGATAATGGAGTGTAAATGTAAGTAGTAGAAAGTACTGATAATGGAGTGTAAATGTAAGTAGTAGAAAGTACTGATAATGGAGTGTAAATGTAAGGAGTAGAAAGTACTGATAATGGAGTGTAAATGTAAGTAGTAGAAAGTACTGATAATGGAGTGTAAATGTAAGGAGTAGAAAGTACAGATAATGGAATGTAAATGTAAGGAGTAGAAAGTACAGATAATGGAGTGTAAATGAAAGGAGTAGAAAGTACTGATAATGGAGTGTAAATGTAAGGAGTAGAAAGTACTGATAATGGAATGTAAATGTAAGTAGTAGAAAGTACTGATAATGGAGTGTAAATGTAAGGAGTAGAAAGTACAGATAATGGAATGTAAATGTAAGGAGTAGAAAGTACAGATAATGGAGTGTAAATGAAAGGAGTAGAAAGTACTGATAATGGAGTGTAAATGTAAGGAGTAGAAAGTACTGATAATGGAATGTAAATGTAAGTAGTAGAAAGTACTGATAATGGAGTGTAAATGTAAGGAGTAGAAAGTACTGATTATGGAATGTAAATGTAAGTAGTAGAAAGTACAGATAATGGAGTGTAAATGTAAGGAGTAGAAAGTACTGATAATGGAATGTAAATGTAAGGAGTAGAAAGTACAGATAATGGAGTGTAAATGTAAGTAGTAGAAAGTACTGATAATGGAGTGTAAATGTAAGGAGTAGAAAGTACTGGTAATGGAATGTAAATGTAAGGAGTAGAAAGTACTGATAATGGAGTGTAAATGTAAGGAGTAGAAAGTACTGATAATGGAATGTAAATGTAAGTAGTAGAAAGTACTGATAATGGAGTGTAAATGTAAGGAGTAGAAAGTACTGATAATGGAGTGTAAATGTAAGGAGTAGAAAGTACTGGTAATGGAGTGTAAATGTAAGGAGTAGAAAGTACTGATAATGGAGTGTAAATGTAAGGAGTAGAAAGTACTGATAATGGAGTGTAAATGTAAGGAGTAGAAAGTACTCATAATGGAGTGTAAATGTAAGGAGTAGAAAGTACTGATAATGGAATGTAAATGTAAGTAGTAGAAAGTAATGATAATGGAGTGTAAATGTAAGGAGTAGAAAGTACTGATAATGGAGTGTAAATGCAAGGAGTAGAAAGTACTGATAATGGAATGTAAACGTAAGGAGTAGAAAGTACTGATAATGGAGTGTAAATGTAAGGAGTAGAAAGTACTGATAATGGAATGTAAATGTAAGTAGTAGAAAGTACTGATAATGGAGTGTAAATGTAAGGAGTAGAAAGTACTGATAATGGTAAATGTAACATTTAAACACTGTCGGTCAAATGACATGTCTGGATTAGAATCCATTGGAATGAAACCTTTTTACATGAACTTGAAAGTAACACTGAAAGTAAAGAAAGTTTTTGGCTTCTCTTGTAAAGTTACTAATTTGGAGACACCTGTTCATTTCTGGACGGTCCGTGCGGTCAGTTCAGCTACTGTAGAATGTTCATAAGCATTTACTTGAAGACTTGAGTGTCTGCGCTTTGTCTGAGACGGACAGGTCATTGTTTTGGAAGTTATGCAACACTGAAGTCCAGGACTGATCCCAGCCAACGCTCGCATCGTAACAACATAATGGGCGGAAGGCCTTCAGTCTTTATCTGTGTCTCTCCTTTAGAAAACAAATGCGACGCTGAATAGAGTTCACACAAGATCTCATTCACAAACACGCTGAGTTCCCTTTCCTCACACGACAACATCCACCCGGCGCATCTGAAGGTTCATCTGAAGAGATAATGTACTGCGAGTGACAATACATTAACATCTATTTTTACTTCTCCGTTAGTTCCCCACTATGGAGCAAACTATGAGAACTTGTTGTGTTCAAGGGAACTTTGCACCAGAATACCAAAGAGACAGAGAAAGAGCGGGAGGTGTTTTAAGGGTTATATAACCTGCTTTTGTGAGTTATACCAGGATTGATGAGCTGCTACTGCAGTACATTCTGTTTCCTAGCGGTGAAAAATACACATATTAAAAAACCTCTTCATCCCAAACCTCATAAAACCATTCACCCCCTTCTCTTTGTTGTTGTAATTAGCCCAGGCTGCGATCCTGTGTCAGATAGTGATGTTCCCGAATCTCGGAGGCTTTTCCGGAATTTAAATACAAAAGTCTTTCGAGCTGAAATGAGTCCGTTATGCATGGTGAGGAAAGCATTTAAAGGATAAAGATGTTTAAGCTGATTTAAATGTCTGAGGAGATAACAGCTTCACCCTCGTGACTTATCAGAATGCAGCCGGAGTGCTTTGCTCGGCGGCTTGATAACGACAACGGCCCGCGTCTGCGCTGCTCAGTGGAGCGGTGGACTGTGAAAACAGGCCAGACAATGACGCTAACGAGCGCACTAGTCAAGCTCGTGACGCTCCCCTTGTTGAATCCGTGCCCAGCCAATGAAGTCTTGGAACACATACAGAAGAAGAGGCTAGTCGGAGGCCTGTACAGCTACCGTGGCATGTTGCCAAGTGGGAATGGAAAACCAAATTTCACTCAAAGGAGTCTGATGTAGTATGCAAACAATGTCAAAGTCCAAATGCACTGTTTACTCCCAAGTCCATGCTGCCCGTATGTGGAAACCACACTGCAAAAACAGCCTGCTTCTGCCATGATAGTGAATGCATTTGCATGTATCCATCTATTTAGGTTACAGCAGCCCAGCCCCACCTACTCTACAGGAGTGTTTCAGCCCGGACTGCTTTCCACACAAGGCATAATACTGGGCAGCCAATCATATCGTCGCTGTCCAATGAGAAACATGCATCTCCATTTTTGTCGGTTTTTAGTTTTCTACATTGTCTGAACACACCAATGGTTGTTTACATTGTTGTGCCAATGTCATGATGAATGGACCAACAGAAGTACTCAAAAATAGCTTGGAAAAGATTCTGCTTCCATTGACTTACATTAAAAGCAAAGTAAGTTTTTGGTCTCTCCTGTAAAGTTGCAATTTTGGACATGCTTGTTTTTCATTGGACGGTGACAATATACTCATTCAGCCAATTCACTTATATGTATACAAACAGCACACTAACAAACCCAGCCCTTTAAACTGTACCTAGCAAAGAAAAGTAATGTAAAAGTGAATCATGACTATTATGAGAACATAAACCAACACCAAAAGCAGAAATAGTGGAAAACTATTAAACACAGAAAGAATGTAGGACATGGGTCCTAAACTTTAGTTCAGGTTTAATATTTGTCATTACATTGAAAGAATATTTCCAAAATTATTCCACCTATTTCTTCCTCATGCATAAATCAAAACGTTCTAACCCAAAAGAAATCGGATGGAAGGATGGAGGCAAATGATAATTGAGTCTTCGTCTTTACACGAGGTGGCAAGTCACTAATTTCACCCCCAGGTTTGTCTCTCTTGTGACAATTCTTAATGTTACTTAGAATGTGGGACGCATTCTAAACAACAATTCAATACCATGTGGTCAGGAAGGACAGGGATGCAGTCTCACTTCCTACTCTGAAATACAGGGGTGTGGCTAAAACAAGGCTCTTCCAGATCAAAACATTTTAGTGTTTGGGTAGTGACTATGGTGACCATCTCCAGACAGACAAAATGTGGGACAAGTAGCAGTTTATGTGGGACAATGTGGGACAGACGTAAAGACTTTAAGCTTAAGATGAAATATTTATTATAAATATATTTCTTGTCTTTCAACCCAACTGCCCAAAAGATTAAAACACTACTTGACTCAAAAGATAGACCAAAGTTGTAAGGTACAGGCCTATACAAGACAAAACACTAATTTTTTTTATTGGGACTATCAAACTAGCCAACGACCAGGTATTATCCAACTAAAAGTATGCTCTCAGTCATGATTGAATTCATCTTAAAATACAAGGCAATACAAGTCGGTAGAGCTTGATTGGCATACGACTCAGCCTGTCGATGGCTGCTTTCTTAGCTCTCCTCTGAGCTATTGGACAAAAGTCAAGAGTATACCTATCCATGGACGTGTCTGTGTTTTTTTTCAATTAGGGAGGGACGAATGAAAAAGCGGGACAGAATGCTCAATTTGCATGACGCGGGACAAAGTGTAAAAAGGCTGTACAGTACAACCTAAAGTGGGACAGGTGGTCACCCTAGTAGTGACATAAAAACACGGGACAGGACAGCTACTACAGATCGTTTAAACACTGCGTCCACTTACTGTCCACTCTGTTAGTCACTCCTACCCTGCTGGCACACATTGTAGATGTAAAGTAACCAACTCATTGCTACACAGTTTGTGTTGGTCACCCTGTTTTCCTTCATCAGTGGTCACCGGGTGCTGCCCACAGATGGGTCGCTTTGGTTGGTGGACTATTCTCAGTCCAGCAGTGACATTGCTGTGTCTGATCCACTCATACCAGCACAACACACACTAACACAGCACCATCAGTGGACCTCAAATAATGTCTTCCTTATGGTGGTCCTATGAGGGTCCTGACCACTGATGAACAGGATAAAAGGGGAAACAGATGCAGAACTACAAAGTGCATCTCTATAGTAAGAGGAGCTGAGTGTAGAAACAAGGAGAGCTTATAAATGTGAACTCCGTCCACAGCCTTCCGTACTGAGCCGCTCGTGTACATATGTATTGCAATCGTGTGATCTCACTGTCCTCGCACGCCCACATCAGAGAGGAAATGGCTGTTGATATTCTTCCTGCAGAGGAAAAACTTCATTTATCAGCCCTTTTTCTGTACTGCATCAACACACGCATCCAGTTGAGCTCCCTCACTGAGAGAGGGGGAGGGTGTCTATAAGAAGCTACACACTATTTTATAAGAAGGATATACATACATGGACAAAATTATGTTTTTAAGTTAATGTCAACAGCAGGACCTCTCGGCCTTCGCACGGCTCGACTACAGCGCTGGGAAACGTCCACAGGAAACCCACTTTAAACACAGCCTTAAATGAGCTCGGGCTGTCCTGGGACCTGCTAAAACCCATCTGCACGTGCAGAACAGAGGCCTGCTGGGTGTGCGCTCTGTAGGGGTGGGCGATACGGCAAAAACAGTAATGATAAAAATCATAATGATGATTCTGGAGAACTTATACAATCACTTACATCTCATCATCATTTATCATTATAGAGATAATATATCGTGCTCGCCTAGCCCTCATCATTTCTCAGATGAGTCTCAGATGTCGTTAACTGAAGGTTTAGGTCCTGAGAGAGACCGAATCCCACTATGCTGAACGCTCTGCAATATTTGTTCTAAAACAATCAATAACCTGCAATTGGATGTTGCTATCCAGGTAAGTAGTTTACACTGCTCACTAAAATAAAGAAGTTACTACTCAGCAGTCTTTTTATAGGCTTGCATACAAGCAAGTACCTCTTTAAACTTTGATTATTACAACAGTACAACAGCAGAGACACCTCAGCATCATGCACAATTTATGAACTACATGAAACTTTGTAAGTCAAAGCTTTGTAAGTTGATAAGGACCATCCTACCAAGTTAGGACCAAACTCAAACTGTGCCCCTGAAAACTGTTTAAACATTCAGTTAACTCAACTCAACTGAATACGTATATATATATATATATATATATATATATATATATATATATATATATATATATATATATATATATATTAGAGATGGAAGGATCAATTGGCTATGTATCGGTATCAACCGATTTAATTAAAACATGTGATCGGCGATCCTTCCATCTCTATACATTATACGTCCATGTAATGACCATAATTCAATCATAATTCCTTTTTCATTGTGCATGATGTGCATTTTTTTTTACTTTTAAATGTTTTAAAAAACATGTCACCATTATTCTGTTACCTTTGACTTACTTAATGTGGTCCAGTGTGGATCTTGCTAGATTATTTTAAAAAATGAAACCAATAGTCACATCTTCATTTTAAACAGCCAAAACTATGTCCTTCATCAAATTCATCACACAAAAGTCCATCAGCAGAACCTTTAACGTCACCTATACAAACAGACACTGACAAAACTTGATGTGTACTTGGTCCAAGGTTGGGCTAAAAGATAAATCACACTGAAATCAAAATGAGGTTGCATGCAATTTTCAGATCACAGAGGCTACAATTTAATTATAGCCCGCAAGTTATGAAATGGGGAAATTTAACCTGACATGAACCGCCTGTAGATGAGTTGGAGCAATCAAACGAAACCAAACACACCCATCTGACGCATACATTACAACACAACACAGCCACAGTTAACAGCCGTCTGGCCCACAAGACCCATCTACTGCAGTGTTATGGCGTTGGGGTGATCACTGCAGTCCGAGAGCTTCTTTGCTGCTCAGTGTTTGGCGTTAGTTTCAATTGTCATCCCGTCTCTCATGCCACCTACACGTTTTCTCTCTCAAAAGCTTCAGCAGGTAGATAGACCTAGGGGCGTGATCGTTTCATTACGCTGCTGTACTCCAATTACCCTTTACAAAGAGCCATTAATGACCAGAAAACGTGCAGCGTAATAGAATTCAGGACAGTACTAAAGCAATTATTCAAATTGGTTCAGGGCACAGTATATCAAATACGCAACTGTAAAGCAATAAGCTACTCACGGCCATGTATATAGGGGCTTTGTAAGAAAACCCAATTAAATATACAATTTAAAGGGTCACTTTAGCCGAAATGAAACATGTAAGCATTGTTACATCAGTTTGAAACATGGCTTCTCATGAGCTATAGGGGTCCTGCGGTGCCACAGAAGCCTCAAGAGTGAGATTTTGCACTTTAAAGGCTAAGATAACTCAATTATGGCGATGGCAATACACACTGTTATTATGCTAAATTGCATGCTGTCTCAGCTCCTCTGGCAGCAGCACTCGCAGGAGGTGCCCTGGCATTAAATCCTACTGCCCCACCTTTCCAGTTTGCCCGTCCACTCTTCAGGAAGCAGCTGCCCAGATGACCATGCCCCAAGATCAGTGCTTTCCGATATTCACCTTTGAGTTAACTAAAGCAGTGTTCCTCTGCAGGGGAAACGCTATCCCACTTCTGACACCAATGTGGCACTGGTGTAAAAGATGACTTGGGAAAATCTGTGTTTTAAAGGAAGAACGCTCTTTTACTGAACATATGCAAGGGAGATCCAACACAGTAAAGTAAATAAATTAACCTTACTAAGCTAACACTAAATAAGCAATGAACAATAAATGTCCTACTGCGAATGTGCCACCTCCTGGTCATGCCTCCCATGCTCCTACGGCAGTGTGAGCCAGTGTTGGGATGCCATTCTACTAAAAGCAAATTTTTAAGTCAGAATATTCATTTAATTCTGTGACTCATCTCTTCTGCCAAGTAACGGCAGTTACTCTGATACCTAATAGTAGAAACTGTCAAAGATTATTATCTGAACAGCGCAAACCATTTTTATAAGATTGTTCAAGAATGCAAGGATTTAACTGTATGCAGTAATAGGTGCCTATTTTAAGTACAGCACAATGGCTGCAAATGTGGTTCAGCCAATCAGAGTTTATTATATTTGCCTCAAAGTTGAACATGCGTCAGCATCCCAAAATCCCATGACTGCCTGGCGCCTGGAAGCTAAGCATGGAGCCTAAGCTGAGTTTTCACTTCTAAGCCTTAGTCAGTCTTCACCAGCACAACAACTATCACACACGATTGTGCCACCGATTAGAACCTTAGTAACGACGAATGCTGGCCAACTTTTTCTTGGAGCACTCTTTGAAATCCTTGCTTCTTTCCCCCCCAATCTCCAAAACGAAATTGGACGCCGTGAGTGGAAAAAAGACCCCGACAACTTTGTCTTTTCTTTATTTTTTCCTTTTTTTTTTTTGGAGGTCCCTAGAGACAGGATTGAATGAATGAAAAGGGCTGGCCAGAAGTGCCCCATTTGGAGAGCTCTGGGATCAATGCCATCTTTGTGTGAGGGAATGAACGGTGGCCCTCGCTGACCCCTCCGGCTGACAGAGACCAGGCTGCATGTGGATGGCACCCTGCGACGCTAACACTGAGCAGAGAACGACCTCAATGGGCCTTCCTCCCGTATCAGTCCTGCGCCATTGGTGATAGAGCCAGTAGTTAAAGTGAAGATGGAACTTCGTTACTAAAGAGGTGTTACGCAATCTCAGCATCTCAATGGGCGCCTCTTATTCTCTTCTCTCTCTTTTCTCACTGTTTTAAAGGGATTTGACAGTTTACAGGGCTCTACTGCCACTCACACTCCCAAACTGCAGCTACATGCATACTGATGATTTAGTATTAAGGCAGATTTTCACTTCTGTCAAGATGCAGCTAATCACATCTGCATCAAAACACAGAGCCAACAGACACTCACCGACACCTCCAAATCTATTACACAACGAGTATTGTGCTTGTGATATTCAGATGGATCGGGAGGGAACATAGAAATTTAAAAATGGGAATCTCATATATGAAATTTGCATCACAGGGTGGTTCAGAACGTTGGTACAGTTAGCAAGCTGGCTAATTCGCTAACAGCGAAACAAAAGTCAGCATTATTATAACCCATGCTTATACACACATAGGAGTATAGTGTTGCACACTATTGGTGTGTTTGGTGTGCAGTGCCTTATGTTTATATGCGGTTAGCCTTCGTGCGAACATAGCCTTTAGCATGCTGGCTAACTAGTATATATCACAAAGCGTATAATCAGAGAAATAAAGATAATAATATAGTCTCCTGACTGAATGTGTATCATTTAGTCTCTTAGTCATGTGTTTATTTAGAGACAGTTGGGGAGAAATGGTAAAAGGTTAGTACTGAGACACTGGTAAAATGAACATTTCCTCTATTTCACAGGTTCAGCTCTGTAGCCTCAGAGCTCGATACAGTGACAGGGTGTGAATTTGCATGTTAAAATTGACCAAAATAGAATTTGGCATTCAATATTTAACTGACCTGTGACACAATATCACTCATTCATTAACAATCACAAGTATTACTGGGCCTTAAAGGGGGTGATCTACATTATAGATAAGTCGGATTATACTGGCATGCATGTGAATGAGACTATGAAGGAACTAGCGGTTTACACAACTCTGCCCTCTGAACCCAACGTCTAGGTTTGATTATTGAGAACTTAGTGAGCTCCTTGAATGACTCAAGATCTTAGTTGCTTTGACACACACGCTCTTTTACACTCATGTGACATTAGCAAACAACATGGAATTTCTGTCCATGTTTGACTTTTCCAGCAACAGATAAGTTAATGCATGTCTTAACTTTGTTGAGCACTTAAATAAACTTATTGTAAATGACATTTGATCATATCCATCTTTAATTTCACAGTTATTTCCTTCATTACTCAGGCTCTATAATCTGCTCAACGGTTTCTACCAGACCAATGTGCTGCTACAAGCTAAAATATAGCTGTTTTTATGTTTTGATTATCAGCCTAGATTAAACAATGTAGTAACAATACTGAAATATACTGTTTCTAGCTAGAAACCTGTAGTTGCCGATATAGCGCTGCATGCTGTACGTGTCTATTCTTAAAAGCTGCATTAACTAACACAGGGGCGAATTTCATGCAGCATGGTGCAACATTTGTCTGGTGTAAAAACACTAAAACTGAAAAACCGATAAAAATGAGAAGATGCATCATAATAGCACAACAAGACAAACTGCAGCCATGAGAGCTCCAGCTGCTAATGGAGAATAGAGAGAGTCTATAGAGTATTAGAGTCCCCTAATTCAGGAATTAGACTCTGAGTGTTCCCACAGCCTCCAGTATGTAGGATTGGATGCATGCTAATACAAAATGAATACAATAATGATTTATAAATTCTTCCAAATGTGATCAGCCAGGACAACTTTAAAGAAGTTTTCTTCTTTAGTTTTGAATTGGAGCTTCCAAAGAATTAAGTCTTATCAATTATCATCACATTAACTGTGTGCTTAAATCACATACCTGCCTGAAATCATGTCGAGCTCTGAAGTACTTAATGGTTAATGGATACTTAACAACTAATCTTTGTTGCTCATCCTTGTTTATAATCTATACTGCAAGACTCTGCCTAGTCCAGAGTCTTTTAGAGTTATTGCTTTCATTTTGAAATACAGTTTAAATGAAATTATATATTAAGACAAAATTTATTACACAGTTTGCATTCTGTATCTGTATCTGAGAATATGACCGTTACCTATTAAAATGCCTATTTTTACAGGAGTAAGATTTTACAGGAAATCGAAGAAAGCTATCTTCAGACACCAATCGTATCTCGGCCGATGCACATAACCAGGAACCAATAACTGTAAATATTCACCCCTATACTATAGAATAACACCATTCCTATATTAGATGAAGTCCATTACTATGGCCAAATCGATCCATGAATAGAATGTAATGTGCTAGAAGGTCAGAGGTTCGGTACAAAGACTCACTTTCAGGTGGTGGACGACTTGGATGACAGACAAGGAATCCCCTTGAGTGAGGCCAGGAGGCCGGGGGTGTGGTGCATGCCAACCTCAACACAGGGTTCTTGTGTCAGTGCCCGTTTTACATGGCATGTGAGCCTCACAAGTGGCCATTGATGCCCGATACCCCTCTACGTGGGCACTTGTCACACGTACACTGGTTTCGGAAGGGCAGCTGGCTCAAGAGAAATCAAAGGCACTCTATTCATCCACCAGGCTAAAAGACCACATGTCTGTGGAGAAGTTACTTTTAAGTCTAAATATATATCGCAAGCAATATCACAACTGCAGTACGCAGCAACACAGTGAAATATATGACATTTTGACTGTGGCATGTTTTATCTATAGCATAGCTGCACAGTAGTTAGCAAATACTTCAATTATAACATAAGTAACCGGCTTAATAACTGAATCATAAGCCCAGGGATCCAGGGGGTTAAGGATACAGATGGGTTCCAATTCATTCAGTTCATCCACATGTCTCAGACAGAGCCTTGTGGAACCTTGTGGCCCCTTTGCCAAAGTTGTGGAATGGAGCGACGGCACAGGAAGCCCAGAGCACAATGTAAAGCAGGGGAGGGCCAGGAAGGAAGGAAATCCTGCTCGCTGTGAAACAAAAGCAAAAGGAACTCACCGGCTGGAGCCCTCTAAAAGCCCTCGCTAGCCCGGCACATTCACAAACATGACAGCCCGAACGCTGTTAGATGAAGACCACTGAAAGTACCAGGGATGGAAATAACCTATAATCAGTGCTGCTCACCTACTCCAAGCGTGCTTCAAAGCTCACTAACTCACCGCCTTCTTTGATTTAGTGGTTATGGTTACAGGTGGGCGATATGAAAAAAGGAGAAACTTCTGTGGCACATAACCTGTACAACAATTAACTTATTGTACTGTTTGCAAACCAAAGATCAAATGCAAAATGCAAAGTTCTACGTTTCTAAAAAGGCTGAATAACTTTGTGTACAATGATATTTTAAATAGAAATAACCAGAAGAAAAGCAACTAGAAATAAATAAATAAATAAATAAGGTTATGTCATAATGGGCTGCCATTCAGCCAGCAACCTATAACAATACAGTTTGTGCACTTACTGTACACTTGCTTGTTTCAGGCTCTCTATAACAGGTCTAAATTTGTTTTTTGTTTTTTTTATTATACATGCAGCTGTTCAGTGTTATGATATAACCAGAGTATTATATGTATTTTGATTAAATTTATAATGATAATGACAGCATATTGTTTTATTGCCCACCTCAATATGGAAGAATCTTGCACAAAAAAACCCAAAACAAAAGACAGCAACATTTTATAACCTTTATATCGGACCATCACATTGCCCTTTGGTCATGACAGGTACTGACAACTCTTATTTAAACCCAATTTCATTGAAGATACGTGTATAAAATGATTATACAATTAAATGAATTTCTTAGACGTTTCAAATAGTTTACAGACAGTTTTGTGTTAGATCCCACTTTTTTTTATAAAGCTAATTCCTTTTAGCACTCCTATTGGCTATCTACGTCAGAAATAACATAACATTGGTGCACATTAGCTTTTCGGACAGTTCTAGAATGGACTCTTGAGGTTTCTCTATTATTGGAAAGCGACAGCTGCTCTTCATATCCTGTGATAATTTCATGATAAATGGACCAATAGAAATGCACCAAAATCACTTCTAATAAAACCTCTTAACATTAAGTTACATTAAAAGTAAGGAAGGTTTTTGACCTCTTCTATAAGTTTCTATTTTGGCGATACTTGTTTTGCTTTTGTGGATAAACAGAGTTGTAACTGATTTATAATAATGGCAAAATCTGTACAGCAAGCAACTTGCCTCATATTTGAAAACCAATAACCAATTCTTGCATTTTAAACAGCTATTCATAGCATTCCTGAGACAACAAATTCAAATATACAGAACATTATAGTTTATTACTTAGTAACACTTTACTTTGTTCCCAAACTACTGTGTGTAAATAAAGCTTAATCTAGTTTTACGCCTAGACTATTGCATGTAATTGCATGTCAGAATCAGAATCAGAATCTGACTTTATTTGCCAAGTATGCTCACACATTAGGGCTGGGTATCGCCACTGATTTCCCCGATCGATTCGTTCCCAATTCAATTCGATTCAATTCAATATCGATTCACTTAGGGATTTTTCAGTTACAATAATATGTTTTGTTTAAATATGAGAAGAGATTTTCAGAGAACTAATGTGATAAATGTACAAGAACACTCAACCTACCGTTAACACATACTAAACATTAGTGTTTATATGTTTATATACTGTCATGGTTTCTGAATCCAAAATGTAGCCAGACATTTGCTTTCAAGTTCTGGGGCGCCTTCACTTGTGCTCCAGCCATGCTTAACTGATGTGCGCCCCAGCCTGATCTAATTTTAAAGATTTATCTCAGGTTTATACGAATCGATATCGGATTATTCAAATGAAGATCGATTTGAATTGAAAAATCAATTTTTTAAACACACCCCTATCACACATACAAGGAATTTGTTTTGGGTTACAGTAGCTCACAGTGCACAATAACTGACATTACAGAAATAACAAACACACCCAAACTAGCCATCCTCCTACACACACACACACAGACACACCTGTAAACTTAACATGTGCAGTGTTGTATAAGGTAAAGTGCTGAGTGCAGCAGTAAAGGACAGTGCAGAGTGAATTAAATAGATATAAATATGTAGAACAGAGGAGTCACTGGTTGAGACGGTGGTAAAGAGTGTTCTGAGACTTTTATTAGTTAAATAAAAGTGCAGTACAAAGAAAGAAGAGTGAGAGAACATCTGGAGATGGATGTGTGATGGCGTGTGGAAAGAAGCTTCTCTGTAGTCTGAAGGTCTTGATTCCTAACTGGCTGAAACGCCGACTGAGGGAAGATACTGGAACAGGTAATGTCCAGGGTGTGATGGATCACGGACGATGTTCTCTGCCCGCTTCCCGGTTCTGGCCGTGTGCAGGTCCGGTAGGGAGGGTAATTGCATGTATCTACATTCTATGTTTTACTGAATAACAAATATTATTACTATCATGATAAGTGACCCCAAATTTTGAGTGACAGCGTAGCCTTTGAACTGACAATGTCCCACCTCTATCTGCAGATACTGGCATACAGCCATCATCACCATGTTGAATTTGGATTTGTTCATATTAATTCAGAGACATCATTGCTCTTCTGATCCTGGATAGATTTCCTATTACTGACTCTGGACCAATACTGACTTATTCTTTGTTAATCCAGGGCCATCGTTAATCCAGGATCAATATGAGAATATGAAGATGGTGGTCCTAAATCTAATTAAGTAAGTGCATCTAAAATTCTAATTAAATTGATAGCCCTAAATCAACATTCGTAAGTCTATCCAGGATCAACATAAAGACGTTGGTCCTAAATCAACATTATCAATAAACATAAAGATGACAGTCAAAATCTCAAAACCTGCAGAGCATTAATGGAGGAAGGACTATTTAAACTCTGTAATGACATACGACATCATGTTGCCAATACATATAGGTTGTTTAGTATATTTCTGGGTGGCATCTATTCAGCATAAACACAAAGTTGATGGTTTTGAATTCAACTAGTATCAAAATGAAGATGATGGTACTGGATCAAAATCAAGAAAACCAGCCAGGATCAAGAGGAAGATGATGTTTCTCAAGCACCATTAGTGAATATATGCAAGCTCAATATGAACATGGTGGTCCAGAATCAACATTAACACATCAAACCAGGATCAACAGGAAGATGATGGTCTTCAAAACCCGCAGAGCATCCAAATAGGAGGGATATTTTCATCATGACAAAGACATGTGCCATCGTGTCGCCCATCCCTGGTTATGGCTTAGTATATATTTCTGGGAGGCACCAACCACATCATTGGCCCTCCAGGAAGAAAACAAAGCATTCAACAAATGTTGTTTCAAGAAATGATAGAATCATGTTGAAAAAAAAAAAAACATTGAAATACTAATGACGCCAGTTTAGTCGAACCTTGGCCTTTGGTTGTGAAAATTAGTAAAACCCTGAATTAAACACTCAGGTGGCGCGAGCGTTATCAGAGCCATCGAAAGTCTCCCTTGCCACCTCTGGATTTTGTAGGGCCAAAAAAAATCTTGCAAAGTACAAACAAGAGGGGTTAGTGGCTGTCCCTGCAGAACCTCTAGTTCAAATACGCTCTGACACCTGCAAAACGAGGCCTGACATTCTACGAGGCTCTTCTGTGGCTTTAGAGGAAGTTTGGCTTAATGAGAAGAAATCTTGAAGTTTGAGGAGATTAGAAACGTCTGCACTTCATCTCAACAGAGTGTGGGTTCAGAATGGGCCGTCTGCCTGCTGCGAACCTTAGGGAGGTAGTTAAGCCCTTTCCAGTGAAAGGCAATGAGAAAGAGAGAGAGAGAGAGCAGCGCAATGCTGATTAACATTTTAGACTGCAAGGAGCTCCTCTAGGCCTCAGAGTGGAAAAAGCAAATGCGAACGTATTAGCGAGATTAGAATCTTAATGATCTTCCACACAGCAAGTGGAAAAATACTGCTTTTTTGTCAACAAAGTATTTGGAAATAATGGACGGAACATATGCAGGAGGAGTAGCCTGTAGGGGTTGGAAAGTGGGGCGGGGGGCAGTGTTGTTAGAGTTACAAGGGTCAAAGATCAGGATGCTAGCAGTCAACCCCATCTCTTCTCTAATTACAGAAGACAGTCTTATGACTTCCACCCACATCACATTACTGATTCTCCAACTGGGGAGGGGCATTTTAATGGTTTGAGCAAATCAAATATCCCGACATGACTGTTAGAGCCCACCTTTATCATAATGCTAATTCCTGCTAGCATTCCTTCTATTGCTGATCTACGTCAGAAATAACGTAACATTGGTGCACATTGGCTTTTTGGACTGTTCTAGAATGAACTCTTCAGTTTTCTATATTGTTGGAACACGACAGCTGCCCTTTATATTCTGTGACAGTTTCATGATGAATGGACCAATAGAAATGCACCAAAATCACTTTTAATAAAATCTTCAACATTAACTTACATTTAAAGTAGGGAAGGTTTTTGGCCTCTCCTATAAATGAAGTTATGAAATAACTTAAGTTTAAAAGAAGGAACAAGTCCAAACTCCTCCTCTCCATCATTACACGCTCTATATAAACCACTCCTCTGCCCTCACCTTCTCGTGACGAAATTCACACCCCATCCTCCATCTCTTCCAAAATCTTACTCACACTTCGCTTGGCAAGGGGGGGGCTGGCTTCAAATCCCAGCAGCCAAAGCCACCCAGAACTTCCCTCCTTGCCCTGCCTTAGTGGTCCACACTTCGCAAAGTTCCTATTTTGCCGATACTTGGTTTGCTTTGGACTGCGACGATATGTGTTATCTGAACTTTGTTATCTGAACAGTCATATCTGACCTTGTATGGATCCATTTCACAGAGACTTTTTCAGTATAGGGTCCTGCCATAGAGCCGCCACCACTGTTTTCTATTTCAAACAACTTGACACAGTCATATCTGACCTTGTATGGATCCATTTCATAGAGACTTTTTCAGTATAGGGTCCTGCCATAGAGCCGCCACCACTGTTTTCTATTTCAAACAACTCTGGGTTGTTTGCAAATGGAGCAAAGGAAGTGATGAACAGTCACAAGCTCTAAAAATGCATATGTTATGCATCATTACAGTTTCCCAGAATTAATAGAACCATGAGGAGCTTTTATCATGTACCAAAAATGTTGCTTAATGGAGGCAATGCAAAAAACTGGGCAAAAAAACACCACCGGCTTGCGAACCTTCGTTTGTGGTCGTGATGAGTTATCTTTCTATTCACCAGCTTCTTTTTTTGCATGTAGGAGTTAGTGCTGTTGCTTGTAGTTCTTGTTTTAAATCTCGAGTGCACACCCACAGAAGTCGGTTTCTTATTCATTAGTTTTTTCCGATTCCACCTTAAATGTTGCAGCAGGCATCAGAATGTAATCACCATTATTAGATGCTGACTTCAACTATAAGCAGTCAGAAGGAATGTACTATCTGGACAGTTGTGGGTTTGGGTTTGGTGATAGATTAAAAACCTACTCTAAGTGAACAATCGTAATGTTAATGTTAATGTGGAGAGGCGCTGTAGAGTTTGATGTTAGATGTTGGTTGCTGGTTAATCTACAGGACATTACAAGAAACTGAGCGACAGTCACTGTGGAGCACTTTGGTACTGAATTGTATGCCTCAATACTTTTGTATGCTTTCGTTTGTAGAAGGACTTCTGAAGGAGAAGATAGTTGCTTGTATCTACTGCCTCGATAGCACCCAGCTCTTTAAAACAAGTTGAACAATTGCTCTCAAGGACATATTACCATAAGGTTCACCTTCAACATATTTTGGGATGTTCTGTGTATATCTTTCTCTAATTTGCATTTCACTTCCTGTTGTTTTTTGAAAATGTTTTCTATCAGAAAATTGCTAACTGAAACATGATTGTTTGATTCCATTGTCAGCCTCCAATTATGCTGGTGGTTGCTTAAATGTGTAAATCCATTGCTTTAGCTCCTGAAATCTAAACCAATGAGAGAGCTTGGGTGTATGTAACTGGACACCACAAATAAAAACATCACATATGATGATTCTATTGAAAAAAGTGAAACTAAAGACGTGTTTTTTTCCCTTTGAAGCTCTAAGCATAAGCTTTGGATTAAAATGTAATTATAGAAACATATATTTATAATTCAATGCAGCCAAACTTTTGAGAGGCCACTAAACAAGCCTGGTGTTTACAGGCCAGAAGGAGAGAAGACTGGAGATTAACAGACCGGAAATAATAAAGGACGAGTGGGGGATGGGGGGTGGAGGTCACTGTCTGTCTGTTGAGAGCAGGGGTGCACAGCTCTGGTCTTAGAAGGTCAGTGTCCAGCACAGTTTGAGGATTTACCTCCTTAAACACCTCCTATGATGAGGTTTTGTTGGTGTGTAGGGAAATCTCTGAACTGTGTTGGGAACCAAGCCTCCAGTTTTGCATTCCTGGTCCAGAGGTTATGAGCCCCATTTAGCTCAGTACTGACCATGTGTCCCACCAAATAACAGTAACGGGCATGCACAGTAAACAAATGCCAGTGTGAGAATGTCCAGGGACAGCATTCCAGACCCCCACATGAAGTGTAGCTCTAGACTAGGATTTCCAGGGAAGAGTCACCATTAACAAGGAAATGTAACAGTAAGGCTCCAGACTGCATATAAAACGACTGCCAGCAGTGCAGCACGGCAGCTAGACTTGCCGCAATAGCGCATAGCCGCAACACTCTGCTTTCTAATCAAGATGTGTCTGACGCCATCGAATTCTGTTATACTTTAAAGTAAACCACAGTAAATGGCAGTAAATGGCATTTCTCTGACCCCTGAAACCCCCCGGCAGGAAGTCTGTGGTTTCACATTTCAGCGTCACCTCATTTATTTGCTAGTTTTGGCCTTCGCAGTTACAAGGACAGAGCCACAGCCCAATACCTGCAGAATAACTTCAACTAAAAGCACAAACCGTCACTCATCCAATACCTTGTTCACAGATGAGAAACCTGCACTGATGTCCCAGTGAACTGAGATCTATGGTGTCGAAAGTAAAGAGTCTGAAATTCAGTGTTTAATTAAAAATTTTCACTACCAAAACACATATTCTCTATGTTTTCTTGCATTTGAATAGCAAATATTATGATTTTATGTTGGTTAGCACTGTCGCCTATCCAGGTTATATTCTTCTATTGTATTTAAGACTTATATATGTGTACATACTACAAATTTCTTTCTTTTATGTTGTAAATTATTATTAGAGTGTTTATTCTTCTATATAACCGGCTGCTACTGTAAAAACTGCAATTTCCCCCTGGGATCAATAAAGTATTTCTGATTCTGATCTGATTCTGAGGTTTGATTCCTGGTCCAGGCCGTTCTGTGTAAAGTGTGCATGTTCTCCCCGTGGGTTTCCTCCCACAGTCCAAACACATACATGTTAGGTTGATCGCTTACTCTGAGTAGCCCGAAGGTGTGAGTGTGTGTTGGCCATGCAATGGACTGGTGACCTGTCCATAGTGTACCCTGCCTTCCCCCGATGACACTGGGATTGGCTCCAACCCCCCTAGTGTCCCCGACTAGCATAAGATAATAGATGGATGGATGTATATTCAAACATGTTTTGCTGGATCATTGATTGACCAGTGTTTTTAAGTTCTCTTTAAAAATTAGATATTGGTCAGTAGTAGTAGTCACTACTGAAACTAATGGCAAGGTTTCAGAGGTATTATTATTGATTTGGTAGTGACAAAATGAAAAGCTACTTAATTTTATAAAATAAACAGTAAAGTTCAGTATAACCATCCATAAACATATATCATAATAAAGCATTTAAAATGTTAAATATTATTTATATAATTTTATAGCACTACACAATTAATGTAAAGGTTAGTGCACACAAACTTCATGTATGAGCACTATGAGCTGACTCCTGAGCTGCTGAATGCTGTAGTTTTATTGGCTCCCTTCTGAAATATCTGCATTAGTTATGCAGTCTTCATGTAAATGATATGTAAATGAGGTCCTCACTGATTTCAAGCACTGCATCTGACAAACATGCCCTCAACCACACAACCACCCCAAAACCAGGGCTGTTTAAAAGGTTTTTCATCACATTTTCATTTATGGCATTCAGCAGAGTCCTATCCAGAGTGATTTACAATTTACATAAACACAGGAAGGCAGTATGGTAGTGTTAGGAGTCTTGCCCAAGGACTCTTACTGGTATAGTGTAAGGTGGTAGCCCAAGTGAGGAATGGAACCCCAGTCTACAGCATTGGGGGGCAGAGGTGAAACCCACTACACTAAAACATCACATCTATGAAATCGCTTCTCCAAGAAACCAGGCATTAAAAAACGAATCCTCTACGCCACAATGCGCAAAGAGCCTGTGAACATTTCATATGTCCTCCGTTTCACAATACCGATTATGGATCACAGAACATAGCAATGATTAATACGCTTACATGGGAAATGATTTCCTCAGAAAAGGAATAATGTCTCACTGGAGACTATATAAAACAGGGCACAGCGACATGAAAGAGTGCAAAGGCCTGAAAGGAAAATAAATCCAGTTAAGCCTTTATGGTGCAACAATTCATTTCCTTTTTTCAATTTTTATTATCAAGGTTCAAAAACATGACTTTGGGTGGTCAGTTCTTCCAACCCACAAACCATTGCAAAGGAAAATGCTGCAGAGGGACCACTTACTGCAGTGCTGAGGCTCGGGGGAACATATTAGACCGAGCAGAGGTTCTGTTTTTCTGCAGAAAGTGGGACATGAAAGGATTCCCATCGCTCGCTCTCTCTGTAGTATTTGTACTACATGTGCTCATCCATTGGACAATTAAATGTCAGATGCTCTGGACCAATGTAACAAACTCAAAGTAGCTCCCCAGCGTCAACTCTACAAAAAAAAAAACTCAACCAAACCCATTCAAACTACACTTTACAGTGTCTATGTTCATTTCCCTCAGAGTCTTTTCTAAAGGGGGAGCTGTCACTTTCTTGGCTTCCAGCTATCGAAGATAAACATAACTATCTAAACAGCTCCCACTATCAAGATCTATAATGAGCAGTTGCATAAGCCATTCTAATCTCAGAGACAGTCCTAAAGGACACTTCCTCCGTCTCAGGAACGGAGCCAGCAACTGTTCTTGGCTCATCAGAGACCGGGACACAATTGTGTAACCTTTTCATGGAGATCTATTCCTTAAAGGGGAATTCCACCACTTTTTCAAAACTCAAAATGTAATATTTAACATATAAACAGTCGATCAAAGCGGTTTAATGTGAAATGGTTACTTGTGCCATGTATCTGTAAGATAGATTTCTTACCAGTGCTGGTGTTTGGGACCAGAGGTCATAATATATAGAACATATATATAGTCAACCCCTCCCAGTACAACCCCCCAGTACAACTGACTGAAATCCCCCAGTACAACCAAAACCCCTCCTAGAACAACCACAAGGCCACCCGGTACAACCAAAACCTCTCCTAGTACAATTGAAACCCCTCCCAGTACAACCAAAACCACTTCTAGTACAACTAAAACCCCTCCCAGCACAACCAAAACCACTATTACTACAATTGAAACACCTCCCAGTACAACCAAAACCACTCCTGGTATAACTTATATCCCCACTGTACAACCAAAACCCCTCCCAGTACAACTGAAATCCTCCTAGTACAACCAAAACCCCTCCTAGTACAACTGAAACACCTCCCAGTACAACCAAAACCACTCCTAGTATAACTGATATCCCCCCTGTACAACCAAAACCCCTCCTAGCATAACTGAAATCCCCCCAGTACAACCAAAACTTCTCCCAGTACAACCAAAAGACCACCTAGTACAACCAAAACCCCTCCTAGTACAACTGAAATCCCTCCCAGTACAACCAAAACTCCTCCTAGTATAACTGAAACACCTCCCCGTACAACCAAAACCACTCCTAGTATAACTGATATCCCCACTGTACAACCAAAACCCCTCCTAGTACAACTGAAATCCTGCTAGTACAACCAAAACCACTCCTAGTAAAACTTAAATCCCACCCAGTACAACCTAAACCACTCCTAGTACAACTGAAGCCCCTCCCAGTACAACCTAAACCACTCCTAGTACCACTGAAGCCTCTTCCAGTACAACCACAACCTCAACTTATACATCCAGAAACTCCTCCACAAGCCTGTACATCACTGGGCACGTGATCAGTGTCTGTGAAGAGGTTGATCAGGCAGGACACACATGGTTGGGAAGCAGATTAATCAAAATGCTTAACAGCAATATGGACCCACACTAACGTGGACAACAAACTGCAGACGATGGAGACTGATCAGATAAACTATCAATGCGTGCAGCTAAAATCTCATCAGGATACAATCCAGATACCAGTGATTAGTGAAGTGTAACCAGAGTCTTGCAGTAAACAGGGTTTAGGCATTACTGTGCTAACATTTGACAACACTGTGCTCCGGCCTACCATAGCCTTCCAGTAGAATTTAAGTGAACCATTTCTTTAACAAGTATCTCATCCACATCATTTCAAGCATGTGTATGAAGATGATAGCAGGTTTCTCTGGGAACAGTTCAAGTGATTTTGACTTCTAATGTATGTTAGCACTGTTAGCCTAGCAGCACCAGTTCTGAAGTAAAAGAAGCATCACAAACTTTTCAGATGGACTGCCTTTGGGGAAAGTGGGAAATGCATAAATCTGACTGATCACTAAACTATTCCTTTACCCGGCAAGACCAATGCATAGCATCAACAAACATTCGAGCCGAAGTATGGGGCCAGCTTGTCCGCCATTGTTCCCTGCACTTTTTAACCTCTCAGGAATTCCTCCACCAGGAAATATGCTTAACAAGTGAAGGCACCAAGCCCAGGCTCTAGCGTCAGAACCCCCCGCTGGCAATATCTCTCAGCCTGTCCCACCAGGGAGCCATATTGTCTGGCACAGACGCCCTCCACCCAAAGCTAGCGCATACAGAATGCCCTGTGTTCAACATGGCACAAATTCTCTGGCTCCTCCAGGCAACAAAACAGAGCCCTGCAGTCAGCCATTGTTTTCAATAGGGCAACCTCCACTCGCCTCGTTACAGCCCCCACAGGTCTTCAGGCGGCTGACTTGGGCTGCAAATCTCTAACTTTATTAATCATTTCCAATCAGAAAAAGTACATTACTGTAGAATACCACTCTTAAATATGAATGAGTGGCCACACATTAGCATAAGATCACTATGCTCAATGCCAGGGATCAGTTAGAGGGGTATATAGCCCCCCAACATTGGGCATTGGAGCAGTGGAGCTACATTCTCTGGAACAAAGGAGCTCAATCCAATAGCCTTTGAGATGAGTTGAAGTTATTATCCAACATAGACCTAATCCTCCAACATCAGTACCTGACCTGACTAGTAGTCTTGTGGCTCAATGCAGTCAGATCCTCACAGCAATGTTTACTATGCCCAATGCCAGGGATCAGTTAGAGGGGTATATAGCCCCCCAGCATTAGGCAGTGGAGCAGTGGAACTACATTATCTGGATCAATGGAGCTCAATCCAGTAGCATTTGGGATGAGATGAAGTGATTATTCAACATAGACCTAATTCAACATAGATCTAACATCATCTAACAATAATCTCACTGGTAGTCTTGTGGCTCAATGCTTACTATCTCAATAAGAGTTCGATTTCAGAAGAAACACTGCATGAGCAGGTGTCTACAAACATTTGGACATGTAGAATACTTTACTGAAAACCATCCTAGATGATGAGAGCTGACTCCTCAGGTGAATTTACACATTCTGTCAAAACTCGTTCGAGTTTGAAAGTGATCAGGCTCAGGTTTTAGGCTAGAGACTTTGATCCTAAGAAGCCCGAGTGACGTTTTCCAGAAGACTCTGGCTGATAAGGGGAAAATTCTTCTTCTCCTGGTCGGCTCATTGTGCGTAGGAGGACATAACGCGAGGCTTTAATCATCGATAGGAGTGTGCAGATAGCTAGCGGTTTCAAAACCGCCACAAAAGAGAAAAAAGAAATTCACATGGATGTGTTAGTCAAATTGGAAACAGTTTAACTTTGCATGCAGCGAAGCAGAACGTTATGCAAAACCTTTAGAGCTAAAATAGCAAGAAGTCTTAAAAGAGCGAATCGCAAAACCCTTCAGCTTTGGCCAAAAAGGAAGTCACTCTAAAAAATATTGTTTTTCCAGCAACATATTCTAAATAAAATACGCTACGATAGCCCAGGGTGGTGTTCTAATGTATAAATATTTCATCACTCAGGGGGCTGGTTTCTTAAAATAAAGCCAGGCTCTCTCTGAAGGCTGATGATATAACTCTGGATGGGACCAGATGACATGTTTCTAGGAAAAGCGGCAGTTTCGTCAGAGCAAAAACAATCCCCTCTGTACCTACATTGGAACCATCTGTGGCACAGGCTCCGACCGAGGAATGTGCACATACACGCATGGTGTGGGAAATAACCTCTTTAATGACACACAACACGGTGCCCTTAGCCCTGCTCCACTGCGAAAGATTTCCAAAGCGCTTAGGAAGCTAACCGGTGGGAAAATAATGGGGGGTGCGGAGGGGGGGTGCAAGTAGTTTAGCAAAACTTGGATGCCAGTCAGAGAACAAGGCCCAAATACACTGTGTGAATTTTCAGGGGATGGACAGAAAGTGTTTACATTTACAGCCTTTGGCAGACACTCTTATCCAGAACGACTTATATTATGATCAGTTTCGCGGAGGAAGGCCAAAGTAGTATTAGCATCCTTGTCCAAGGACTCTTACTTGTACAGTGTAGGTTGCTTGCTTGTACTGGGTGGGATCAAACCCCAACTTATAACATGTGGTGTCACCCACTACACTACAGCAACCAAGTTTACTCACCCTTGTTGTGGTAGGAGTGGTCACATAAGGCAACAACATTTCACAATATGCAACCATGGGAGACTTGATATACTGTTATCACAACATCGTGCTCTCAAGCCCCTGACACATCACGCTTTAAATGAAACATACAAAAAAAGTATCTCAAAAATGCCAACTTTACAGGAGAGGACAAAAACTGTCTTCACTTTCAATGTAAGTCAATGGAACCAGAATTTCTTACAAGCTATTTTGCAGCATTTCTAGTGGTCCTTTCATCATGAAATTCATGAGTGTTCTTCAGGAATATTGTGAAATAAGTTGATAAAAATTCTATATGTCTAAACGGCAGCTGCTGCATTAAATTCATGTAGTAAAATAGAATTCATCAAAAATGAAGATACATGCTTTTCATTGGACAGGGATGATATAATATATAATAATATACACTATTATATACAGAATTTTGTGTCTGGTAATCAGCAGGGTCCACAAACAGAATAAAAGCACAGTACATAAACTGAAACCAATAACCCTTAAACATCCATAGTAGTGCACTGTCTGCAGTTGTGGCCCTCTTGTTCACATTAACCTTTCAATGGCTTTTAAAACATTGTTCCCCTCACAGGACATTTAACAAAACAAAGGGAAAAGCTCCAGTTCCCCTTGAAGGTCTGCACTGTGACAAGAGTTCACAAGATGAATAATAACGAGAGACTACAATCACAGAAGGGTTTAACCACTGACAGTATATATATATATATATATATATATATATATATATATATATATATATATATATATATATATATATATATATAAACACTCAGTGCCTGGAACATGCAACCGTTGTTACTGTCTCTGTTACTGGACAGCTTCAAACAAAACTGGTGATCAGTATATACCTGGCATACCTTAAGCTACCATATTTGAGTGATTTCCTTATCGAAGGCCTGGAAACGGCTCTTTTGTTTCATACACATAGTTGCATGGTTGCATTTCTAAGACCATTTCCTCTCCTTCCTGCCTTTGAATCTCTGTTTATTCTATAATACCATTAAGCTTATGCCATTCATGCTGTGCGGGAGAGGATTACAGCCTTAGGCCTATACAATAGACTGTAATGACTCTAAGGCTGTAATGGACAATGTGTGCCGACATAAAAGCCTGTAATTCAGAATTTACCTGTGCAATCCCCTAAAGGCCTATTTGCCACACTTACAACATGCCACACTCTTCAGGCCCATACATGGCCAAGCCATCCAGCAGACATCCCAGAACCACAGCACCTACCTAACTCTACCATTGCTTTTCTCCATTAACAGCCCACGACGACGTGATTCCCAGAAGAAAACCCAACCCAGTAATATCCATACAAAACACAATAACCGTCCGATTATCTGCACACAGGGCTACCCAGAGTTCAACTCTGCTCTTTAGGGGCAAATCCATGCAATTTTTACCCCATGCATTAACATGCGCTATCAGTGGTGGGATCACTTTCGGACTTCACGTGATACTTCACAGGAAAAGTCAAGTGCAATCACTCAAACCACATTCGGGCTAGTCAGAGACGGACCTCAAACGCATCCAACACAACGCAAAGCTCCTTCAGGATTGTGTTCAATTATGAGAGAGGAAATGCTGTTGCTAAGCACCAATAAAAAAAGGAGTCCAAGATAGAGGATACGCAAGCTTCCCAAAGCAAAAGCCCTCTCGCATTCCAGGCGTGTATTTCACAAAGTAGGATTTCTCAGTTTAGCCAGATAACTGATGTCTAAAGACAAATCTGTCCAATAAGAAAAGAGCCTAGGGGCATTGCTATTGACCAATAGGCTCTTTTCCTATTGGACAGACTGTATGAACTCAACGGATTGTCCTCAGCCTTCAAATTAGCTCTTTTTTTTAACCCAGTTCAATTAAAACACGCCCTAGTCGAACTTGTCAACTCGTAAAACAGAAAAGGCAAAACAGAAAGTGCTGACGTGGTATAAAGATGAGAAATACACAATCGGATCTCAGCTGTTCACAACAAGCATGCATGAAATCCGGCCCAGGTTTATGCACATGTTAATAACAGGTGTAAACAGACTCATTCCCTCAGAATTTAGTGTTAGGAATCTCTGTAATACCATTATCAACACTACATGTAAAACATGTATTAACCAGTGGTTAAAATGGCTAGACCCCTGGTTCTTATCCACACCACTGTAGACAAACCTTCCTTTATAATTCCTCTACCATGCACTAGCTCACATGAAACCACCCTCAATGGCATTGATTAGGTCTGCACAACTTAAATGTAGTAGAGTACTTGTAAAAGAAATCTGTGTTCTTCCCATTAAAGGAATATAGCGCCATGGAACTTACAGCATCACAGAGACCTCGATCCAATTATGCACCTAGCTACTGTTCAGTGTCAAGTATTCCCTGCCCACAACAGACCTGATCCAACACAGAGGCCTTGGTAAAGAGTAAAACTGACTTTATTCAAACATGGCCATCATTCCTATATGAATAAAACATGCTACGCTGGCACTGGACTAAAGCTAAGCACTCCTGGCTGTTTGCTAAATTCAGTTGTATACATACAACAACCACAGATACGAAGAAATTATACCTCCACAGAATAAATTAGCACAGAAAAACCAACTACTAGAATTCTGCACCAAAGCCTGCAGGAAATGACTGTAAATACGAGGACACTAATCACCAAACACACATCTAATGTACTGTAACTATTAAAAAAGAAAACACACAATAGGGTCTGTGCAAACGTAATTGGCATGTTTCCAAAATGTTAAACACAGCGAATAAATCGTCACTGTCCAATAAAAAACATGTGTCTCTATTTTTGATTTTAGGTTTTCTACATCATTTTAACACGCCAATGGCCCTTTACACTGTGTACCAATTTCATGGTGAATTGACCAATAGAAGTGCTCCAAAGTGGCTTGGAAAAAAGTCTGGTTCCATTGACTTACATTGAAAGTAAAGTATGTTTTTGGTCTCTCCTGTAAAGTTGTTCTTCATTAGACAGCAACGAAATAAAAAAGGTGTACTAAAAATTTCAAGTGTACTATCTGTATTTTGACCAGGTGCCCTTTGGCATATGACTGTATTTCAGTTGCTGTCTTTACCTGCCCGTTAAAACCAGTGAAGAGAGTACATTGCAAGTAAGCAAGTTCTTACTTCTAGACAACAATGAAATCAGATAGGAAGACAAGAGAGACTACTGCTGCTCCTGCAGCCCGTATGAGAAAAACAGCCCAGCAATATGTCCCATGTACTGACTGAGATACTAAACCCAACTAGTCTCTCATTTCTCTTCTCATTTGTTGTATCTCACGATTCCTTTCTGTCCAGTTCTATTTCTCCTAAGGAATTTTAGGAGATAACACTATTAGACCAATGAACTTATTCCCTCCAGACTGTTTGCACTCGCCACTATATGCTGCCTGTTAATGTCGTGCTGTCATTCTTGCAATCTTGTTACACAATATGTCCATAAGTTTGTAGACACCCCTCTTTCATGTGCACCAATCGCTGACACAATTGTTCAATCAGGCACTCACAGCTTGTACAACCTACATAGTATAGCAGTGCCAATTTAGTGAAATGCTCTGGTGCAGCAGCACACAAGCACCGAGTCACCATGCACAGCCCCAAACCTTATGAAGCAGCAGAAAGCCCCCCAGCATAGTCTGTGTGTATCATACACACAATCAGAGTTAGGAAAGTGATGCAAATTTTAAAGCTTTGTAAATAGCTGCTGACCGCTCAACATTTAGTAGCTGAGAATAAGTGAGAATTTAGTAGCTATAAGAAGGTACCAAAGCGTTTTAGTTCCTTGTTTCCTCGGTTCATAATGTGATTAAAAAATGGCAGTTAAAAGGAACAATGGAGGTCCAGTAGAGAAAACAATCAGAGAGAATTTACACTGCCGAAGACCTTCAGGAAGATTGAACAGATACTGGACTGGTAGTGCACCTTTTTGTGCAAAGAATGATTCAATGTAATACCAACAAATTTTGGAAGCAAACATCATAGCATCTGTAGAGGATGTACATAAAATGCAGAATTCTGCAACAGGATAATGATCCTAAACACACCTTAAAATCCACATACGTGGCCTGAAAGGGTGGCAGCCATTGCCTTCACCCTCCCCAAATCTGTTGATAGATTCCAAATGGACAATGCTAGCAAGACAACCAAGTAATCTCACAGAACTAGAAACTAGAAGAAGGAAGAAGAAGATCAAATCCTCAAACAAGCTCTAAACGGCTGGCTACAAAAAGTGTTTACAAGCTGTAAAACTTTCTAAACAGCATGTAACTAAGCACTGGCCATGTGTGTATATAAAACTGGAAAACTAGAAATAAAAGTAATCTTTCTCAAAATACAAGAAAAGTATGTCATCTTTATTTGGACCAGGTGTCCACTGCATGACACTATATATATATATATATATATATATATATATATATATATATATATATATATATATATATATATATATATATATATATATATATATACAAGCACAGAGTCACCATGCACAGCTCCAAACCTTATGAAGCAGCAGAAAGCCCCCCAGCATAGTATGTGTCTAGTAGTGGAACTGTCTTTTGCAACTGATGGAGCTCCATCCAAAACTTTTGGATCCTGAACCAATCACCCAACCTCTGTACCTGACCTTACTTCTACTCTTGTGGCTAAAGGCAACCAAATTCTCACAGCAATGAGGGGCACACTTACTATTACTCAGCATACACGCCTGATGAGCAGGTGTCTACAGACTTAGTAGTGGGAGTAAATAATACGTGTTGGGCTGGAAAGTCAGAAAACTACTGTACTTGTTGCACTCGGACAGTCCAGTTAACCTGGTGCAGCAAACAGCAGCAGGTTATTTGCATGAGTTTAATGAATGGACAGTGGCGTCCAGTCACTGGTAGCAACGAACATACTGGACTGACAGACTCCTCTGGCATCGAAAGAGGCCTGGCCGGGTCCTTCGTGTAAGAATAAGTGTAAGTGGACGGTAGCTTGTGTTTATATTGGACAGTGAGACCGACATACCGAGAGAAACTCCAGCGTGTGCACGTAGTCCCGCTCCGTCTTCAGGAGCTCCCCCAGCACGCAGGCGCGCAGACGCAGCTGCTTCTCGCTGCTCTCAGTCCGCTGCTCTCCTTTGCCTTCCTCAGTCATTATAATTCCTTCTTTTCGAGCTTTAAAAGCGTCCAAGTCACTCGTGTGAAATCGTTTCGGTCCAGAAATTACAAATTCGAACCGTCCGGCGACCGCGTCCAAGTTAAAACCATGCTGAGAAACGCTGAAGACCACCGCTACGGTTTACCACACAACAACACGAACCAGGCTAAAGCTGTCCTTAAGTCCAGTTCACTGACTTACTGACTTTAGTTTGGACGCTTCGAACTTGGGTGAAGCAGTAAGTCGCAGAGAGGAGGAAAAACACAGCAACAGTGGCTTGTGGACATCAGTCAGAAAGTTTGACTCCCCTCAGCCCTCCATCCTCCCTTCATCCAGCCCACAGAGGAGCTGAGGGGAAACGCTCCTGCTATGGGGGGGAACTACAGTCCAACACTTTCCCACACTCAGACAGCACTGTACATCTCTCTCATGTGTATATACCCTCATTATATATATTACATTAAATTCATGTAATTAATTAATATATTTATAATGAAGTAATGTATATATTAATGTACACATTAAATATATATGTGCATACATATGTATACATAGTCTTTCTTTTATCTTAGCAATAAGTGCACTTTTACTTTTAACATTAAAACAGATGTAAATAAGCCTGTAAGTCAGTTTATGAGCAAAGTGTAGTTCCAGATTTCTCTTGGATGCCCCAGACATATAAATGTGTTACATTCTTCAGCAGCAATCTTGATTTAGCTTAATGAAGTACTGAGTAGTCAAAGCAGGTATGAGATAATAACTGTAGATAATACTGGGTTGCTGCCCAGAAAAAAAACTTTGGAAAGGGTTAAATAAACACACAGACTTTAAAGGGTTAAAAAACACTGCTTACTGTATTAATACTATGTGAATATTTAAGTAATAAAATGTTTTGCTGAGCAAACAAAGGTTTCCTGCCTGGAATTTTTTAAATAGCAATAATTTCCCCCAAGTAGTCAAAAAATCTTGCTGTTATATGATATCATACACACAATCAGAGTTAGGAAAGTGATGCAAATTTTAAAGCTTTGTAAATAGCTGCTGACCGCTCAACATTTAATAGCTGAGAATAAGTAAGAATTTAGTAGCTATAAGAAGGTACCAAAGCGTTCAGTTCCATGTTTCCTCGGTTCATAATGTGATTAAGAAATGGCAGTTAAAAGGAACAATGGAGGTCCAGTTGAGAAAACAGTCACAGATAATTGCTAGAAAGGCAAATCAGAACTCCCTTTTCACTGCAGAAGACCTTCAGGAGGATTTAACAGATACTGGACTGGTAGTGCACCATTCTGTGCCAAGAATGATTCAATGCAATACCAACAAATTTTGGAAGCAAACATCACAGCATCTGTAGAGGATGTGCATAGAATGCAGTCTTCTGTAACAGGATAATGATCCTAAACACATCCTTAAAATCCACAATACATGGCCTGAAAAGGTGGCAGCCATTGCCTTTACCCTCCCCAAATCTGTTGATAGATTCCAAATGGACAATGCTAGCAAGACAACCAAGTAATCTCACAGAACTAGAAACTAAAAGAAGGAAGAAGAAGATCAAATCCTCAAACAAGCTCTAAACGGCTGGCTACAAAAAAAAGTGTTTACAAGCTGTAAAACTTTCTAAACAGTGCATGACATTATATATATATATATATATATATATATATATATATATATATATATATATATATATATATATATATATATATATATATGTGGAGATTTGGCTCACATCAGCACTTCTTTTCCAGTATTCTGCATATTTCCTACATTAGGCATCTTTTGCATGTCATTAGACATCAATAAATAACGAGAGAGGAAATGTTGAATGGGATGAAATAGTAGTTCATGTTTTATTTACAGCCATTGTGTGGGCAACTTTCGTAGACAGGCCTCAGTAAAAAGTGCTGAGTTAGACAGAATGAAAAGGCCAGTATGAGCGGAGTTATAACATTTCCAGTGTAAGCTCTTTAACATTCTCAGCTGCATATATTTAGCAACATATGCAGTTCTTTTAGCTTTAAAGTCACAACAGAAGTAGAGGGTGATATGACGATAAGTTCAGGAATCACAAACTATTGCTATGTATGGTGCACATTGTGTTCATTACATTTCTTGTACATTCATGTTAATTATACATTATATCAATTATGTTTTTTTTTATCTACTATGGGATCCAATAGCAAAGTCTTTGACTTCACTGTTGAAGAGTAATGTCAAATAGGCCAGTTCATGGTTTTATAGCCATGTTCATGGTTTTTACTTATATAGCAAGACTATATGGAACTGCAGAGTGAACTATAATTATTAAATAAGTAAAACTACATTAAGCTCTTCAACTTCCAAAAAATGTAGTTCTCTATAAAATGAGCTCTGTAATTGTGAAGACTATTTGCATTTCTGCTTTGACAGAAACATGGAGGATATTAAAAAACATTATTTTATTGTTAATGCATTAAATGTTAATAAAATATTACAATGAAAACATATTACGTCACTGGGCAGTACATATATTGATGTAATATATTTTACATGTGGAAATTTGATTAGCACTTCTTTTCCAGTATACTGCATATTTCTTCTCTAACAGGAACATAAAAGGACTAAAAGGAACACGTGTCACTAAAAGGAACATGTAAGAGATAAAAAACATACAGTGGTACATAACTATGTTAACTGTGTTGGATCAGAACCTCAAAAAGTCCAAACCTGGACACACTGGGTGATCCCAGGCCATCATTTCACTCTAAACAACCACATACTGTGTCTAACATTCACCCAATTCCCCTCAATATGCTGAGACTGCTGAGCTGTTTCTTGTAAAATAAAGACAGAAAAGCAGCCTCAGCTACCTTAAAGCAAACAGCTGAACCCCACTTTACACTATATGCAGTCAGTGGAGCGTATCACTGGCTGTCAGTGTAACAAATAGGCCATAGTGATGTTGGACATGAGCGGTTATCCTCACAGACCATGCTATGAAAGATAATTAGGGCTCTATGATTGTCAATTCCACAAACTAATTTGATTATGCAGTGTCATCCTCATTTGCACTTTGCATCACTGCAAAGACTAATAGAAGCAAGGATTACTTTCCTGTGGCTTTTCTATTTGACAGTACAGTGTGAGTGAAATCCAGTCTTATTGAACAATGACATCAGCAGCTTTCTGACTCCACTGCACTGACTCCAGCACTTACCCTCTTAATGTCGGCCAAGTGAAAATAACTCACTATATCAGCACAGTCAAATATCCATTATTCAATGGCCGGCCTCTTGCCAATTAGAGAACTGGACCATTAAGAGCGGTGGACGGCTGCCGAATAGGGCCACTGACCTGCTGACGTTATGACTCGAGATATAATATACAGAGAAAAACCATGCATACCCACATACACAGAAAAACATGTCACACAACAATACTAATAGTAATAGGTTTTTTTGTGTTAATAGCTTATTTGATCTATTTTAAATAAATAAGAGACAAATACAAAACATATATATGCAGACAAAAGCAGGGAGCAGCTGGCAATGGATCCTTGTTAGACACTGCCCTCTTGTGGTTATTTATATGAACGCTAGATATATGCAACAGCACTAACAGATAAGGGTTTATTATAATATAATATAATATAATATAATATAATATAATATAATATAATATAATATAATATAATATAATATAATATAATGTTCTTTATCAACTTCATCCTTTTCTAGAAACATTTCTGGGACATAAATGGTTCTTTAAACTTTAAAAGGGTTTTTTCATTTTCACACATTTCTCACATTTTCAACTGCACATCAGTTCTACAGTCTATTTATTAAAGAACAAAACTTTCAACTTACGAAAGTCTTAAAAAAATTTTTCGCTACTCTATTTACAAGACTGTGTATATTATATTTTAATATTTAATGTCAAAGATAACATGAATGGTTATTTTATGTCATTACCCCATGAACCCTTTTTATTGTGTGTGTATATATATATATATATATATATATATATATATATATATATATATATATATATATATATATATATATATATATATATATATATATATATATATATGCAGCAGCTGCTGTTTACATTGTGGAACTTCATGTTGCATGGACCAATAGAAAAAACCTGGTTTCACTGACTTACATTAAAAGTGAAGACCTAGTTTTTGTCAGATTTTGTAAAGTTGCCATGTTGGAAATACTTGCTTTTCATTGGACATGGACGTCCATATACATATATCCTTTGTTATCTTCGCTGTGTGCTTAGGGTCGTTGCCCTGTTGGAAGATGAACCTTCGCCCCAGTCTGAGGTCCAGAGTGCTCTGGAGTAGTTTATCTTCAAGGATGTCTCTGTACATTGCTGCATTCATCTTTCCCTCGACCCTGACTATCCTCCCAGTTCCTGCTGCCGAAAAAACCCACAGCATGATGCTGCCACCACCATACTTCACTGTGGGGATGGTATTGGCCAGGTGATGAGCAGTGCCTGGTGACGCTTGGCATTCAGGCCAGAGAGTTCAATCTTTGTTTCATCAGACTTTTCATCAGAATTTTAGTTCTCCTGGTCTGAGAGTCCTTCAGGTGCCTATTGGCAAACTCCAAGCAGGCCTTTTCCTGAAGAGTGTCTTCTGTCTCACCACTCTACCACACAGGCCTGACTGGTGGAGTGCTGCAGACATGCTTGTCCTTCTGGCAGTTTCTCCTCTCTCCACAGAGCAATGGTCTGTCAAAGATCTGTCAGAGTGACCCTTTCATTCTTGGTCACCTCCCTGACTAAGGTCCTTCTACCCCGATCACTCAGATTGGCTGGGCGGCAAGCTCTAGGAAGAGTCCAGGTGGTTCCAAGCTTCTTCTAGTTATGGATAATGGAGGCCACTGCTCTCATTGGGACCTTCAGAGCTCCAGAAATGTTTCTGTAGCCGTCCCTAGATCTGTGCCTTGATACAATTCTGTCTACAGTCAATTCCTTAAACATCATGGCTTGGTTTGTACTTTTTCATGTACTGTCAACTATGGAACATCCTATAGACAGGTGTGGGCCTTTCCAAATCATGTCCAATCAACTAAATCAACTAAAAAAAGTGGACGTCAATCGAGTTGTGGAAACAGCTGAAGGATGATCAGTGGAAACAGAAGCACCTGAGCTTAATTTTGAGTGTCTGTGCATGCTTATGTACATGTAATCTTTTAGATGTTTTTGTATACGTAATGCATGTGTAAACAAACGTTTTTGACTTTGTCATTATGGGGTATTGTGTGTAGAATTTTGAGGGAAAATAGAATTTAATCCATTTTGGAATAAGACTGTAACATAACAAAATGTGGAAACCGTGAAGCGCTGTGATACACTGTACGTCAGACTCCAAACATCATTCTCCAAAGAACCTTGACTAGATTTGAACAACCCCTGCTGACCTTGTTGTCATTCTTGACAAGCATATTTTGTTGTATAAGGAATATTTTGCAGTAGCACTGCTGTGTCTTATCCACTCGTACCAGTATAACACATATTAGCACAAAACCAGCATGTCAGTGTCACTGCATTTTATGCCATTAGCTTCACTTCAAAAGGACACAGGACCAAGAGCACATGCCCACAGTTTGTGTTTTTAGTTGGGATACTGGTGCGGAGAGGCTCTGTTGGGGAAGTCACCCAAACGCACCCCAGGGACTCTGCTCAGACGGGTTCGACCACTGAATGGAGGACTGTGTAGCATCTCACAACTGGCATGTGCAGCTGTGGACTAATTTGACTGTAAATAGTTGTCGTTGGTCAGATGTCGACATCATATGTGGTTGCATGTGCTAGGCCACGCTGGTTGGGTTGGCTGTGTGGCTACCAGAAACTGGAGTGGCGGCTGTTCGTGATCTCTCTGCTTCTCCACTTTCTTCACCAGCGGCGGTTCTCTCTGCTGCTAGTTCAATTAGAGAGCACTATGTTTCCAGTGTTGTCTTCTTCTACGCCAAAGCCATAACATTTCTCTACAGACTACAGCAATAAAGTAAGCCTGATTACAGGCGTAGCAATGGTTACGTTATATGGCCAGATATATTTTATACACATTCTCATTCTCCAAAACAGTAGATGTTTCAGTGCTTGTTGTAGTATGATGACAAAGTACAACCTGCTTATAAACTAAAATGGCATAACAGTACAGTCCCTCAGTTATAAATGTTTTCTCATATAATATTATTTCATTTATGTGGCTTTGTACTGAAAAAAACGCATCAGGGAGAACATACTTCTGAGTGATGAAAATGATCCACCTGCTCGGTGGTGGTCCTGAAGAACATGTCTGAAAAGCAGGAAAAATGTATATAGAGAAACTACAGGACTACGGTCTGTAATTGTAGAACTACAAAGTTCTCCTATATGGTGGGGGAGCTGATAAAATAGATAATTAGAATAGATAACTAATGATGTGGGGGTTCAGTGTGGCAGATGCTGAGTTATAGAGAATAACATAACACTGTTTTTGCTTTATTCAGTGTGAAACGCTGACTAAGATGACACAAACAAATGTACATTTTAAATTATATTTAAATTTATGCCATTAGTAACTTACAAAAGGGCTTTGTTGTCCCCTCAGAGAATGTATCCTAGCAAGTACACAGGGGTTTGAAGTCCAAACTACCTTTCATCAACACATTGGCAGAAACAAAGGTCAGGGCTATAAAGTAGAAAGAAAGAATATTCATGAATCAGTTTATTATTAAACATATCTGAGTTATATAAGCACTTAAATCTATTAAATTATATTAAATGAATGATATATAGGAAATGTAGCTATGATCAGCCCTTTCTAACAGTGATAGTGATACAGACACCATGCAGTAAAGTGAATGCTAGGAGGTAATAGGGCCTCTTATACCTTAACGGAATACAAAATGCACCAGATCTGTAAAATACAACAACGTGCATACATGTATCTCAAATAGAGAAATGTTTAGTGTACTGTTCCTGATAACATACCCATATTACTCACTAGGTTCAGTCTGGATATAAAATGTGAAAGATTGGGGTGCAAAGCAACTTCAGGCCACTCGGTGGTGCTGTGGTATATATCTGCAGTTCCATGGTCCAAGGCTTACTTGTTTTCCATCTCACATACAACGCTACCCAAAGTCCTTAAATGTATATTATCCATCCATCCATTATCTTCCGCTTTATCCCAAAAGTTGGGGTCACAGGGCGGGCTGGAGCCAATCCCAGCATCATCAGGCGAAGGCGGGGTACACCGCACTCACACCTACAGGCAATTTAGAGTGACCAATCAACCTAAGATGCATATCTTTAAATTGTGGAAGGAAACCGGAGTATCCAGAGGAAACCCATTCAAGCACAGGGAGAACATGCACACTCTACACAGAACAACTAGAATCAAGGATTGAACCTGTTTCTAATTGCTGTGAGGCAACAGTGCTAACCACTCCTCCACCATTCCACCTAAATGCATAATATATATAATACCCCAAATACATTTTACATTTAAACCTGCAATTAAATAACAAAATGATCTGCATTTTCTCATTTTAAACATCTCAGTGTCACTGCTGAACTGAGATCAGTCCACCAACTTTTCAGCCAACAGCGCTCTTTGGGCACCATCCTGTGGGCACTGATGAAGGACTAAATAATGGCCAACGCAAACTGTGCAGCAAGGCATGAGCTACCGTCTCTGTCTTTGTCTACAAGGTGGACCAGTAAGGTAGGTGTGTCTAGTAGAAGGGACAGTAAGTGGACACAATTTGAAATCTGTGGGGGCTGACAAAGTATGCAGGGAGACATACATGAACCACAGTCTGTAATTGTAGAAGTATGAAATGTTCTTATATGGTAAATGGACCAAACATGCCTTACACTAATACACCATAAAACTGACTGGTGGTGTCAACCAAGCCGACTGCTAGCTTAGACACTAGCCTGTAGGCCTATAAATACAACCAAGCTAGCAATAGTTGTCATTCGTTGATGACTAACCTTGTAAAGTTTACCTCAGTTGCCAAAGAAAATTGAAAAGAAACCTGCATGTCCACTACTATGTGAAGTACTGGACACAAAGTAAGAGAAATCCTTTTAACTGTAAAGTGTTGTTGTTGGTCAGTTGTAGACATTACATGTGCTTGCAATGTGCTATTTTGTGCAGGACTTATTTGATTGAAGGTGCTGAGTGGGTTGGTTGCTGGGGAGCACCATGGCAGTGTAATGGCATTGACTGCTTCCCTTTAATGATACCTCAAGCTGAGGCCAGTAGTCCAGAGGACACATGCAGCACTCACTAGTGTCTACAGCACAGTCAGCAGTGATCACTCAGCTTCACTTCAGAAGAACAGAGCACCAAGGATGGACTGGTGTCCCATGTGGCCAAGAGCACATGCCCACAGTTTGTGTGTTTAGTTGGAATACTGGTGCGGAGAGGCTCTGTTGGGGAAGTCACCCAAACGCACCCCAGGGACTCTGCTCAGACGGGTTCGACCACTGAATGGGGGACTGGGTAGCATCTCACAACTGGCATGTGCAGCTGTGGACTAATTTGACTGTAAATAGTTGGTCGCATGTCGACATCATATGTGGTTGCATGTGCTAGGTGATGCTGGTTGGGTTGGCTGTGTGGCTACCAGAAACTGGAGTGGCGGCTGTTCGTGATCTCTCTGCTTCTCCACTTTCTTCACCAGCGGCGGTTCTCTCTGCTGCTAGTTCAATTAGAGAGCACTATGTTTCCAGTGTTGTCTTCTTGAACGCCAAAGCCACAACATTTCTCTACAGACTACAGCAATAAGCCTGATTACAGACAGAGCAATGGTTACGCTGGCCAGATATATTTTATACACAGTTTAATTCTCCGAAAACAGTAGATGTTTCAGTGTTTGTTGTAGTATGATGACAAAGTACAACCTGCTTATAAACTAAAATGGCATAACAGTACAGTCTCTCAGTTATAAATGTTTTCTCATATAATATTATTTCATTTATGTGGCTTTGTAATGACAAACATGCATCAGGGAGAACATACTTCTGCAAAGTATTAAAAAGTATTTAGCGCTGGCTCTTTTTCCTTTTTCAGTCCTATTTCTCTCCATTGCTTTTCCTGGAATCACCACCGGCCTGTAATCACACACATCAATATTTTCATGTAAATGTTTTTCACATAACTCCACCGTTAGAAGACAACAGTACAGTGTAAATTGGGACATTTTTCATTTTCTTGTACCTTTATTGCTTTTAATGTTTTGGCTGAACACCAGCCAAAACATTAAATATAAATATAAACAAACTTTGAAATAAAGAGTTTTGAGAATATTCAAGGCACACTATTCCACAATATTCCACAATAAGAAGATGATCTGGTATCTGGTCATGGCTGGGAATACATGTCCCCCAACCATTCAGTCTTAGCACACAGTGTTGGGTTCCACTTTGAGTGAGAGCATTGTCAAACAGTTCAAAAAGATCTTTTCTTGATGCAGGATTGCAAAGAATTTAGGCCTTCTATGTCTACAGTACCATCTATTGTGCTTTCAATATCACTGCAATAAGAAAGACGTACACCGATTATATTCAGAAATGTGTTATTTGGGCACAAGCTCATCTCAAATAGTCCAGAACACAGTGGAAATGTGGTCAGACGGGTCCACGTTTAGCTAGTTATTGGGAAATATGCACGTTGAGTCTCCAGAGAAAAGGGACCATCCATGGGTTTATAAGAAAATTGTAAAATAACCAACATCTGTCATTGTATGGTGGTGCATCACTGCACTCCCGTGGCATGGGTGGCACACGTGTGTGAAGGTACCATTGTTCTAGAAGGCAGCATAACCCTAGCAGCATAACCATAGCCGATTGGAGACCACTACCTGGTTATGTGTGTTACTAGACGTTCATAGATAGAGGAGTTAAGCCTGGACTAGGGGTTCTAGGGGTTTAATAAACATAGAATTTATCAGAAAATTCCTGTTTTGTCTAGATTAGGCACAGATCCAGAGTGACTTAAATATTATAAAGAATAAAAAAATTGGGGTGTGGGGGATGGCATGGTGGTGTAGTGGTTAGCACTGTCGTCTCACAGCAAGATGATCCGGGTTGGATTCCCGGTGCAGGCTGTTCTGTGTGAGTCTGCATGTTCTCCCCATGCTTGAGTGGGTTTCCTCCGGGTACTCCGGTTTCCTCCCACAATCCAAACACATGCATGTTAGGTTGATTGGTCACTCTAAATTAGGTAGGTGTGAGTGAGTGAGTGAGTGTTGGCCATGCGATGAACTGGTGAACTGTCCACGGTGTACCTCACCTTCGCCCGATGACGCTGGGATTGGCTCCAGCCCCCCGTGACCCTGACTAGCGGATTTAAGCAGCAGATAATGGATGGATGGATGGATTTTTGGGGGCTGAAGCCCTCCTAAAACTGAACAGTAACACCCTTAGTCAAATGATATATCATGGTGCCCTTTCTCTTTGGAAACAATTCGACTACTTCCACAGAGAATCTTTGACCTTTTCCTCTCACATTCTGAACACAAGAAGAATTCAACAAGTAAATAAAAGATGTTTCCATGACTTTTGAGCATCGTTTACACAACAGTTCCATTCTCTCCATTTCAGTCTCATTCACCTACAGGCCTGTGGACCCCCTGCCTGCACAGTTTCACCGAATCCCCCCAACACGCCTCATCAAGCTCAGCAGGTCATTTTCAAGCCCTTCATAAGTCGAATCAGGTATTTTGCTGCCGCGAATAGATGGTTTTATGCAGGCGGCCGTATAATTTTTATTGCATATACATGTTTACACAACAGCTTGAACTGTTATTGTGGTAGACTTTAATAAAGGACTGGACTCAGTGCTGGTTAGGTGCTCTGGAGGGGAAGTAGTTCTGCGAACAGGATGCAGGTTGCGGGTAGGTCTGTCTTTACTTGAATCCCTACTCGGTCAAAAATTCCTACTCGGCCAAACAGCTCACAGGTCACAGCTCAGCACATACAGGGCAATGAGGCATAACAGGCTACTTTACCCAAAGGGCCACTTTTTTATTTATAGTCAATAAGTTACTATTAGTGCTACGCCATTATCCACCACTCATATACAGTATACACTGACCGTATTTCAGACCTCCACTAGCCAATACTTAACTTTTGATTGCGTAGCAGATACAATACATAACAGATTACAATGATGTCCAAATCACTTAAACCCTATATTTATTTGAAAATAATACAAAAAATAATTTGTTAAAAAAAAAAAAAGTTAAATAATAGTAAATCATTTTTAAACTAACAAATGTTATAATTTTTTGAAAAATAATGGCCATTTTAAATTTGATGCCAGCAACACGTTTCAGAAAAGTTGAGACAGGGGCAACAAAAGACTGATGCCGTTGTGTAATGCTAAAAACAGAACACCTAGTAGAATAGCTCACAACTAATTATGTTTATTTGTACCAAGTCAGTAATATGACTATATGAATATAAAAGCATCCCACAGAGGCTTAATCAACATTCTCCAGACTGAAGAGGGGAGCGGCCTTCCACCTAATTATCAGCTCACTGTTCAAAGGCCAGCATCTGTAATGGTTAGAGCACATGGTATGGGTGAGTTTGGGCACCTTTAATGGTGAAGGTTCAGGTTTATGTATATAGTTTGTTTATATGGTTTATTTATTATATATATATATATATATATATATATATATATATATATATATATATATATATATATATATATATATATATATATATATATATATACACTACCGCTCAAAAGTTTGGGATCACAGTGAAATGTTCTTGTTTTCAATGGAGTATCTTCCTTCCTTAACACAACAATGGACTGACGGGTCTCTAAAGAAAGTTGTTTCTTTCTGGACATTTTGAGTCGGTCAGCAAGCCATCAACTGCTGAAGCTTCAGATACTAAACTAACCTAGAATGTTGTTCTCCCTTTTATGCTCCCTTATTAGTAGAATGTTTTTCAGCTGTGCATCACAATTGAGCAAGAGTGTCCTAACAACCAATTAGTCCAATAACATCCTTAACTTGGATTGGCGGCCGTACCAGGAGATTTAGACAGAGGACTGAGAATTGCTGATAATAGGACTATATGCAAAATAAGCCTCTATACAAAAATAGGATTTAATACAAAATTTTTATTCTTTAAAAATCATCTGATACACTTAAATTAATTGGACAATATTGTTTGGGAATTGCATAAAAAATTGCATGAAATGAAATTCTAAAGTGATCCTAAACTTTTAAGCGGTAGTGTATATATATGTTTATATATATTTTAACAGCAGATGTTGTCCCAAAGCAGCTTTACAGAAAAGCTGTAACCCCCAGTGAGTGAGCCCAAGGCAACAGGGGCAAGGAAAACTGTCCCAGATCAAGAGAAAGAGATCGCGAGGGGACACCATACAGCAAAACAAGTACAAATAAAATAAGAATTAAATGTACTGCTTTATGCATCAATGAGGCAGAGAGGAGGAGAAGATAGGACTGATAAGAGCAGGAGAAGAAAACGCCACTGATTAAGTAAGCAGACAGAATCACTGCAGGTGCCAGTGGTATGCAAACCAGTTTTCCACAAGGCACAGGACAACACAAAGCTCCTTGGTGGGAAAATTGGTCCAGAATGCAGGCAAACAGGGGCACCCAGTCAAAAATGCTGAACAATACGTACGTGTTACGGAGCAACACATGCTGCCATCTAGATGACGTCTTTTTCAGGGAACTTGTATTTCTCCAATACAATGTCAGACCACATTCTGCTCGTATTACAATAGCATGACTCGTTAATGAAAGAGTACGGGTGCTAAACGGACCTGCCTGCAGTCCAGATCGGTCACCCAAATATGACAGGACACTCAGAACTGTTGAGCAGCTAAAATCCAAGCAAGAATGAATAACTTTTCACTTTTAAAACTACAACAGTCGGCCTCCTCAGTTCTCAAACACTTACAGAGTGTTTTCAACAGGTAAATGTGACCTGTCCCAACTTTTTAAAATGTGTGTTGCTGGCATCAACCTAAAAATGAAAATATATATTAAAAACAATCAATCACATTTCTCTGTTTCTCTAAACTATACCGTTAATTATTATTCTTTTCAAACTGTTTAATCTGCAAACCCAAGTATTGCTTACTTGCAAAAAGTACAGTAACCTCATAGTTCAAATCAAGGGCATAAATTTTCTCTTGACATTGGTGGGGACCTATGAATTGCCCACCCTCACCCTGTGCGCCAAAGCCTAGCATTGCCGTTATCATTATTATGATGGACTCATTTTGACAAGGAACTTGACTAGAAGTGACCATATGTGTTACAGGGAAGTAGGACTCCAGTAGAGAACGTGATTTAACCCTTTCTGCACCTCTACGTTACTGAGACGTTGACAGATCATGAGTTGTCCTTGGAGAGGGATCAAATTATTGGTGGGGACACATCAATTCAGTCCATACTAATTCTACGCCCTTGGTTCAAATACAGCTCTAGTGCACACAATGCGCCTTATTCATGTGCTTACCTTTTCCATGTGCTTTTCTTCATAAGGTTTGTTTGGGCATCACTCCAACTGCAACTTGACTACTGAAGACCCACATGGTCAGCAGCACAAATCCATTTCGAGTTGATATAGGTCTGGTAAAATAATATTTGGGATGCTGCCTGTATTTTTATTGAAAAGAATCCTTCAGCATTGAAGTACTGAAACAAAGCCGAACCATCGCTGGCCTTCTATAACCAGCATGTCAGGAAGTGTGTAGCTTATATGCAGGTATGTTTGTGTAAATGCACTCATCCGTTTAAGCCTGGCCCTCATCTCCTGCCAGTGCTGCAACTGCAGATGTCATATCATTGCTCGTGCTCAACAGTAAACCGTATATTTAAGAGAAAATTACAGAGAAGCCTCAGCAACTAAACATAAAATCTTTTTTCAGTATTTGTTGTGTCCACTGTTTACTTTTATTATAGCTTCCATTCTTTTCAGAAATAATTGCTTTCATTTTTTTTCCAAAGAAATCCACAGGAATGTTTCTCCACACCTCTGAAAGTTCTTTCTTAGAAGCTGAGTTTTCTCCCTCTCATCATCCAAATAATCTCAAACACATTCAGTAATGTTTAGGTCTGGACTCTGGGTTGGTCAGTCCCTTGGTTTAAAACCACCAGCAGCTTCTTTGTTTGAGTTCCTTTTCTCATTAAGAGCTTCTTGACAGCTATACATTCTTTAAGACCATTAGCATTGAGCTGTATTCTTACAGTGAATGAATGACTTTGGATTTTTTCAGATCTGAAGCAAGAGTAGAGCTTGCTTTTCTTCTCTCTTCCAAAGAAGAAAGTCTTAAGTGCTGTTTTTAATCTAATGGGGATAGTTTTGGTGGTCTGTTGGGTCTTGCTTGGTTGGTAGGAATCCCCTTTTATTTTGTCTGTACAGTCAATTTCCCCTGTACAGTGCTGTATGTTGGTGTTATAGCAACCTGCTATGGACTGGCGCTGAGCTTTAGAAGCTTGTGAGGTCAGGAGGATAATGGGAGGCTCTGAAAAAAAGAAACTGGATGACAAGATGGTAGCCAGCTGCAAGAACCTGCTGATGGAGCAGTCTGGTGGCCTGGCAGTGTAAAACTGCTTTCCTCCAGCAACGCTTCAAGCAAGTACTGGTAGCATTGCTGGTCAAGGAGGGTCAAAGCTCCTGCGGACATATGCAGCTGAGGGAGCATCGCTGCTGTTGTTGGCTTCCCCAGTAGTATAAGGGTTGACACCATGACCTATACAGAGATACAGAATAGATAAGTACAAAGCAGATTGGTTTCCTGCTGAAAGCCTTATCACATCTGCAGATGAGAGCTAACACTGGGTTTGAATTACAGTGAAGTACACATCACTAGGCAGATGTCCCATTTATTCTCAGCAGTTAGTCAAACCGCACCACCACAACCTCCTCTTCTTCTGATCTAGGAGATAAGTAATTCAAGCTGAACCAAAAAGCTGTGAGACATCTTCCTTGTCAGAGTCTAATAGCAAGGTAGGTATTTATACTCACAGTTACATGTATTTGAAGAGGAATTCTGACCACAAACTAACACCAGTAACTGTATTTGATTATTTGTAATGCTGTTGTTGTGCAGCATTGCATTCTTCAGCCTCCAGGTTTTGACGGAATTCATGATCTTGTATCCTTTTCATGTGTTCATCCATCAGTGCTCTTCTACAGCAACACCCATCTTTTAACCATTGGTTTTTATTTCACTATGATGAAAAAAACACACTGGCGTTTAACGGATATGAAGGCTAATAGGTATAAACATGATTTCTAACAGCCTACCATCAAGTCTTTATCCAAAGACTACACTACCGGACAAAAAAAATTTAGAACCCTACCCATTAAAGGTTTAGATCACTACCAGTCAAACGTTTTAGAAACACTACCAGTCAAACGTTTTAGAAACACTACCAGTCAAACGTTTTAGTACACTACCAGTCAAACGTTTTAGTACACTACCAGTCAAACATTTTAGTACACTACCAGTCAAACGTTTTAGATCACTACCAGCCAAACGTTTTAGTACACTACCAGTCAAACGTTTTAGATCACTACCAGCCAAACGTTTTAGTACACTACCAGACAAACGTTTTAGTACACTACCAGTCAAACGTTTTAGATCACTACCAGACAAACGTTTTAGATCACTACCAGACAAACGTTTTAGTACACTACCAGACAAACGTTTTAGATCACTACCAGACAAACGTTTTAGATCACTACCAGACAAACGTTTTAGTACACTACCAGTCAAACGTTTTAGTACACCACCAGCCACACGTTTTAGATACACTACCAGTCAAACGTTTTAGTACACTACCAGTCAAACGTTTTAGTACACTACCAACCAAACATTTTAGTACACTACCAGTCAAACGTTTTAGTACACTACCAGTCAAACGTTTTAGTACACTACCAGTCAGAAGTTTTAGTACACTACCAGTCAGAAGTTTTAGTACACTACCAGTCAAACGTTTTAGTACACTACCAGTCAAACGTTTTAGTACACTACCAGCCAAACATTTTAAACACTATCAGCCAAACGTTTTAGTACACTACCAGTCAAACGTTTTAGTACACTACCAGCCAAGCGTTTTAGTACACAACCCGTCAGAAGTTTTAGTACACTACCAGTCAGAAGTTTTAGTACACTACCAGTCAAACGTTTTAGTACACTACCAGTCAAACGTTTTAGTACACTACCAGACAAACGTTTTAGTACACTACCAGCCAAACATTTTAGTACACTACCAGTCAAACGTTTTAGTACACTACCAGTCAAACGTTTTAGTACACTACCAGCCAAATGTTTTAGTACACTACCAGTCAGAAGTTTTAGTACACTACCAGTCAGAAGTTTTAGTACACTACCAGTCAAACGTTTTAGTACACTACCAGTCAAACGTTTTAGTACACTACCAGCCAAACATTTTAAACACTATCAGCCAAACGTTTTAGTACACTACCAGTCAAACGTTTTAGTACACTACCAGCCAAGCGTTTTAGTACACAACCCGTCAGAAGTTTTAGTACACTACCAGTCAGAAGTTTTAGTACACTACCAGTCAAACGTTTTAGTACACTACCAGTCAAACGTTTTAGTACACTACCAGACAAACGTTTTAGTACACTACCAGACAAACGTTTTAGTACACTACCAACCAAGCGTTTTAGTACACTACCAGCCAAGCGTTTTAGTACACTACCAGTCAAAACTTTTTGTACCACATAATTTAGCTGTTGGTCGGTACAGAGGAATAGCCAAAATTCCCTTTGTCCAGCAAGACAATGCGGCTCCTCCCATGGCTAGAAATTTCCATCATTGGTTGGAAGAGCAGGTACTACCCTGGACTCCTAATTCCACAGAGTTGAACCCAATTGAGCATCTGTAGGACCACTTGATCGTTGTGTTGGCTGTCCAGCAGCTGTGGGGTGCATTGCAGTCAGCATGGCTCCAGATGCCTGTGAGAACATACCAGGACCTCCCAGTCTGTCTGTCTGCTGTCCGTGCGGCACAGAGTAATTACTCTGGATATGAATAATAATATGACTCGACTGTGTAGTAGCTGTATAGCTACAACTACCTTTCTAGCTTCTGAAACAGATCAGATAAATCAGCCAATCAACCCTTCATGAACCATCACTGTTTCTGTTACTGATACTGGCTCTAATTAGAACCTACTAAGTGTGCCATGTCCACCATTGAGCTTACAAAGGCCAAAGTAGACTTTTAACCCTTTAAATTCTTAGAAATCAGTGGATCAATACGTCCAAAGTTTCAGAAAGGAGTAGACAAAAGAAGTGTCCACCTCCAGTGTGCATTTGAAGGCAACATAGAGCTGTCAAATAGTGCTAAAAGAATAAAGATAGAAGACGAAGCCTACAGATCGCAGCCAGAAAGAGAAAAGCCTCATCAAACAGCAATCTATGTATATGATGTGGAAATAAAAGAACAGTATTGTTCATGTACTTCAGCAGAGATTCACTTCTGACTGAAAGCCTATTATGCTATTTTTATAATATCAAGTTTTCCCCGCTTCAGAGAAACGAGTAAAGGCACATTGGTGACATGAAAAATAGTTTACTGGACTTGGAAATGTGGTGGCGTAAAGTTTAAATTTATTTCAATTTTACTTGAAAAAAGCAACTAAGTACTTCTTTATTGTTCACCTATGGCAGCAAAAGTCTTCACCAATTGAATTCAACATGTACGTTCTGCACGCAAACCATACCCTGATGATGCTCCTTACTGGAACCCAGGAAACGAATGGAAAGGAACATGTTTTTTCTATACCTCCTAAAGCCTTCACGTACTGTAAGTAGGCCTCAAGTAAAAGAATATGATCCATCCATCTACAGCACATTAAGAGGCTTAAGGTTGGTCCCTGAGATCAGAGGAAATGAGCTTTGATGTGTCAGAGAGATACATGATTTAATACATACCATAACAGAAAGTATTCAGTCAGGAGTTCCGCGCTGTAACGCAATAGCTGCCCGGCACGCAGCGGCAGAAAACTCACTTCTGGGTGAGCTACTCCTGCATACTGGGAGAGTGTCCAAACATGTTGCTTGGATGCCATTTAAATGCTAAATGAACAGATGCGGTCTGTGTTTCTGCGCCTCCGAACGTTGCCGTGCCACACAAAAGGCTTGGGGCACCAGATAATGACAGAAGAGCACGGGACGCTTGTAACAACATGTCTGTGAAAGACTGAACTTTTCATGCCCTCTTCGTCATGTCATTCCTTGCCACTACTGCCACAGTTCTTGTACAGTAGAACCCTCTTCCAACAAATGACAAGGTTTTTATATTTAGTTCTGAGCTAGATAAAAGCTGCAAGGCTAATGTTTTTTAGCTAACAAGTAAAAGAAATGTTCACTACTGGCAAAACGTCTAGGCACTTAGGGATATTACTATGGAAGCTTTCATTGGCTGAACAAAACACTCTTTTTCATTAAATATTCAAATAGTATTAATACAGTAAGTAATACTTTTACATATGTCAGGGTGTTTATGTAACCCTTTCTAAGCTTTTTCTTGTAGCAGCCCAGTATTTACAGTTAACAATTATTATCTAATACCTGCTTTGACTACTCAGTACTTCATTAAGCTGATTTGAGTATAAATCCATCCTTGCAGATCACCTACACCCATACATGCTGCTTGTCTTCTCTGGGGCAGATGGGAACCTCCAGCAAGACAATGCAACAGCTAGAAATGTTCCACATTGGTTGGAGGAGCTGACCAACACTTCCAAGTACTACTCTGAACTCAATTGAGTATCTGTGGGACCACCTTGATTGCCGTGTTGACTCTGTGGATCCTCCCCCACACGTCCTCCAGCAGCTGTGGGATGCACTGCAGTCAGCATGGCTCCAGATACCTGTGACAACCTACCAGGACCTTATTAAGTCACTCCCAATCTGTCTAGCTGCTATCTGTACTGCATTTTTAACCCTTTCCAAGTTTTTCCTTGTGGAAACAACCCAGTATTGTTTACAGTTCTCATTTAATACCTGCTTCGACTACTCAGTACTGCATTAGGCTAAACCAAGATTGCCACTGAAGGAACTGAATACATTCATACAATGTCTGGGGCGTCTAGGAGAAATCTGTAACTTTGTTCTTCAAACTGGAGCTCAAGATATCTAATTCTTCAAAGTAAGATATAAGAAATAAGATGTTGTATATGCTTATTTATATCTGTCCTAAATACATATATAGTTTTTATATGTAATATAAGGTGCAAATATACGCATCGCTAAGATAATGAACTTTAAACAATCAGCTTAGGTGCCTCAGACTTTTGCAAAGTAGTGTAGGACCCATTTAACTGACATCATTGCTTATTTTCTTGAAACAGCCCTGCATTGTTAGTTTCAAATAGACACATGTTGTTTCTGACACAGGATTAGTAGTAAATAAAGTGGCTATTGTCATGGCAGACTAGCGATTTCTGGTTCCTATCTTAACCACTGTAAAGAAGTTTTGAGGAGTTTTGTAAAGAATTTTCTCTACAATTAACAATTTCTCTCAAAAAGGTCTACAATGTAAATATATCCATTTTATTTACTATATGAAACCTCCAGTGAACCTTGTGAATTTTTATATGATATCAGCGTAGTGCTAGCCAACGCAGCCGAGACAGCAGGCAGGTCCCTTCCAGGCACATATCTCCAATACATGGTAGATGTACCTCCCAACCCCCACAAACTGCCCCACAACCTGAGACAGACTATATCTTTTACTGCAAGTCCAGCGCCCCCATCAGGCTCCACATGCCTACGTCTACACATATGTCCACTGGCGAACTAACCAGTTGTGGGATGCTACATTGCTCTGTCTTTCAGTGGTCAGCCTTTCAACTTCACAACGTCCAAGCATAGTTCCCGGGCAATGACGTTCCCTGTGGTTCCTCTATAGTGGCGCTGGAGCAGAGAGCATGACAGCTGCGTTGTCCTCCCAGTATACAGCATGGCAGCAACACCAGCGATACAGCCTCAGCCTCATGCCAGCGAGGATGCTGTACCTGTATCTTTCGACCTTCATTTTGGCCACCTGTGGTGAGGCGCCTGTCTGAAGCTTCACTGGAGGATTCTTTCGCTATCCTCGCGAGCCTCGTCTGCAGTCATCACAGCGTGTCACTACAATATGTAACGGTGATGTACATTTTGTAATTGGTTTTCTTTGAGGACACTGTTGTATCACAATGGCTGTGCGGCTTTTAGAGGCTGGAACCTCCTCAGACGTCTGGTTCCTATCACCCCCACTTTAAAGAAAAGCTAAGCAAGCTTCTCTACGACAAATAATTTCAATTCCTCTTTAAAAACAGCCCTAGCATCTTTCTTAAGCAACAAAGTGTAAATGTAGTTAAGTTTACTTGAATTAATAATTGGCGGTTTGAGGCATGTGTGTGATGACTGGTTTAGTATGAACTTCCACTATGTGTTAGCAACATTAGCCTCATGGCTTCGGTCCAAAACTGGAGGAGTAAACTTTATTCAGCAAACATTACACAAGTTATCGATTTCACTTGGAGTGAAAAGGTAGATTGCGTACATTTGATTTCTTGGACTACGTTCTGAAAGCTAATCCACTCAGTGCTTGAGAATATCCTTGCCTCGCTTAATACAATTCAGACTCTGCCAGCTACGAGTACATTTGTGGCCGAAATCGAGGCCGTAAATCTGCAGAAAGATCTGACAACCATGCATTCGTTACACTGAATCGCGGGGTGACGTTAGCTCGCCCTGGCTGGCCAGAAATTGATGGTGGACCTCTAGATGACAGCTTTGCAGTCGAAATCGTTCCATTCTTTCACATGACTTTCCCACATTTTAGGAAAAGGACCCTTTTATCTGTTTACTGCAGGGCTTCCCTGCTGGTTCCCATTTGTGAATGACTTTATACAGCGTTCCATTGTGGCTCTGATATGGCAGGCAATAAAAATGTAAGGAGATCGTCACACTAAATTAAATGTCTGGGAAGAATGACTTGTCCCCTCAAGAGAAGTAAGAACAAAGGTTTGGAAATAAGGCGTTTGAAGACGTTGCACAGCTATTCTTTCAAACGTCTGAAGTTTGGTGACGAGAACGTGAGCATTGTTGTTTATACTAGAGCCTTAAGCCAATCGCAGTGGCTGTGTGTCAATTTGCTCACTAGTTTCTATTAAATACACAGTAAATGTAAATTCAGCATTGGCCTGGCTCCAGATAGCAGAAGCACTGAGCCACTGATGACTTCATTGCATGTTACACAAACGCAGAGAAGGTATTTCATGATTCTTACTTTGCTAGAGTGGTTCGAATTACTGCTGCTGAGTGCTGAGTGGTTAGCAATACTGCTGCTGAGTTCCGATTGGATAGCATTACTGCTACTGAGTCCTGATTGGTTAATGAGCCAGTCAGTTTTTTGACAAAGTAAAACAAGACGTGTCCCAATTCAGGGGCTGCATCCTTCCAAGGATGCGGTCTAAGAAGGTGTATCCTTCAAAGTGTATGTAGACCGTGAAGGCCAATCCGGAGTTAGACGCTCAACAGCAAATTTCCTGTTTGCGTCACAGTTGCCTCACAAAAAGCTGGTCCTGTCACCTAGCAACCTTTAGTCCGGCACGCAATGAACCTCAGGATTGGTTGGCCGGTGTGGGATTTACCTAATGGATGCTTCGTTGCCATGGAAAAGAAGGCAGTGTATGAAGGAGACTTCAGCATGGGGCGGCCTAGTCGCGCCGCTGTGAAGCAATCAACCTTTTAAATGCAGCTTCCAATGGATGCAGCCTGAAACGGGACACGGTAACAATAACAGCATCACTATAAACAGCAGAGTAGAAATATTTTAATGCACTTCCTTCTATATAAGAAAGCATTACGCATTTCTCATTTTTGTGTTCGCTAGTGAGCGCCCTCTAGTGTCTACCAGACATTATTGCATGACAATTCCTCCTCACTACACATGCTCAGATAGTTCAAGAACATAAAGTAGAACACTGACCAACTGTGTTACACTTTGATGCAGAAAAAGTCATGTGTCATTAACACAGCAGTATTAATGAGTATTCCTAACGCAAGGCTTTAGCAGTAGCTGAAAATACATTCAGTTCAAATCAGTACAAATCAAAGACTATAATATTAACTGGATATTTCTAGAAGGGCCAAATCATGACCCATTACCTGTTTAGCAGGTGAGTAACATATTTACTTTCATATTTCAACAAATTAGGTCATATAGCCAAAATATATGAAGCTCTGAAAAGCACAGTAGACTTTTTCTGCAGACTCCATAGAGGCGGAATGAATATCAACGAAGACATTTTTATATTATTATTGTAAAGTTACACAAACTAGAACACTGCTGGCTATTGTATATGAATGAAATGTTATGAATCTGTGTTAAGCTGCTAGTGAGCAGTAAGAGCATGTGTTGACTTGCATGTTCATCTAGAGAGATGAAAATTTATATTGCTTCTGGTTTTATACATCATACATATTGCCAAGTATATTCCATCAACATTATTGAAGAAAACATGCATAATTTTAAAGGTACTTCTCCAAAACAAGCCTTTTGTTTGCTACTGTGATAAAACTTTAATAGGACACTGGAAAAATAAAAGCAGACTCTATAATAGAATTAAGTGTTGCATGAAAAGTTCGCCCGTGTGATGTTCCTGTAGTTCAAAGTTGCATTTAATAAAAAAAAAAACTTGCTATTTTGCTCTAACCATGCAGCCGCAGTTTAACCCGGATGGCTGCATGACCAAAACCGCTTCCATTAGGCCAAACCAAAGAGCAAGCAGAAAGTCTCAGCATCCACAAAATCCCTAACAGAGCTTTTCCCACAAGTTCCAAATCAAAAGCCTCATTCACATCAGCCCCCTAGAATTCTCCAGCTCATATGGAAACGTAAGACGTGCTAAACCAGCCAGCCAATGCTAGCGATTCAAAACGCAGGCCTGAGCTGACGTCTGAGAAAACAGTGCGTTTGACCACCAGACCCAGAGGAGAGGTGTAGCCGTGTTTATGTTGACCACCTCAACTCTGGGAGAGCTTTAGGTGCCTTCATGAAAGCTGAGCTACACCGAGCGCTTAACAAATCTGCCTCAGTTTGCCACTCTCCACCGCGCAGGTGAGTATGCCCTCAGCAGGCTGCTGTGTTTATCTTAGCGGCTTGTTTTTTTCATCCTACATGAACCGTGAACATGATCTCTGCAGAGTTCTTCAATATGCTCCTGTGTTGCAGGCTGTCCGTATCATCTCCAAAACGCCTGAGGGGCGCTTGTTTGGCGTGAGGATACTGCAGGTCTGAGGGGCATTAGCATTCAGCTAACACCAAAACACGTTAGCAGCTTCTGTTTTGTACGGTTTTCTGTTGCAGAACCTTCTCTCCTGTTCACCTTCTTCTAGTTTTCTCTAATTCATGCTGTATTAAAAGGTTCTCCCCATTCAACCTGGTATTCTGGAACATGTGCCATGTATACTGTTCAAGAACATACACCAACCATACTGTTGAAGAAGTTCTCCTTCATTCACATTGTTCTAGAACATCCTTTCCCTTGTATACTGTATTATTTGACAGCATACAAGGGAAGGAATGTTCTGGAACAATGTGAATGGAGGAGAACATTCTAGAGCAGTATGGTTGGTATATGTTCTAGAACAGTATGCTTAAGTTTTTTACGCCTCCACTCTAGAATCCTCCCTAATTTAAACTGCTCCAGAAGGTTCTTCCAACAAGACACTTCTAGAACCTCATCTTTTCTTAAATGTTCTCCCCATTTGCACTGCTATGAAACGTTCTTTCCAATTGATACTGTTTGAGAATGTTATCCCTCATTTGCAGCATTCTAGATTGCAAACCCTATTCATACTGCTCTAGAACTTTCCTCTTATTCACATTGTTTTACAATATTTTTACTTATTCGCACTGTTCTAGAATCCTCCCCTATGTACACTGTTCTAGAATATTTTTACCCATTTGCACTGTTCTAAAACACTCCCTCTCATTCACATTAAATGTTTCCCCATTTAGCCTGTTCTAGAATCTTCTTCCCTATTTGCACTGTAATAATATGTTTACCCTCATTTATTTTGTTCTTTAATGTTCTCCCAGAGTGTTCTACAGTGTGCTCCCCCCTCAGAGTGTTCTCATTCACTGCTCTAGAATGGTTTCCCCATTCACACTGCTTTAAAATGTTCTACCTCATTTGCAGTGTTGTAGTATTCTTGCCACATGTGCCCTGTTCTAGAATGTTCCTCCATATTACACTGTTCTACAATGTGGTTCCCCATTCAAAGTGTTCTGTAAGTGTCTTTCTCATTTATACTGTTTTGGAATGTTCTACCACATGTGCAATGTTCTAGGTTGTTTTCTGCCGGTCTAGGATTCACCCCCCACCATCCACACTGTTCTATAATCAGAATCCAAAACTGAGACTGTTTTTGAATGATATTTGAAAGATAAAGTTTTCTGCTTTATATGCTGTTCTGAAGCATTCTCCCCATTTATTGTTCTAGAACGTTCTCCCCTTTGATGATGTTGTAGAATGTTCTGCTTATTCACTGTTCCAATGTTCTCTCTAAGAATACTTGAGAATATCTTCCACCAAATAATAGTCCAAGAACAGTAAATCAGTTACTCAGACTGTGTAGACAGAATCTGTTGTGCTATCTAGAACAGTACCAAGCTGAAGTTCATCTTCTATACAGTTCACTCTGCCATCAGCAACAGCAATGTGTCGTTTGAGAACGTGTTGGTTCTTTTTGAGCCGTAGAACTTGGGATCGGACTCAGACTGAACAGCGTGAGTGTGTGGTTTCATAGACATAGACAAAACAAATGGATAGATGTTATGATGCGTCATCATCATCCTTCTGGAACGTTCCAGCCCCGCCCCCTCATTATCCCCATTATACGCTTGTCGTGTTAGTCTGCCTCTATAAATGTAATTCCTAGCTGTGTTTTCACGTGTGCCTTGTTAAAACTTCTGATCTTTGACTTTTAACTACCTTGTTGGCTGGTTGATGGATTGTGTTAACCTGCCAATGAGACGGTAGACTAAGGCTGGGTTCAGACTGCAGACACATCAGACGTGTTTCTCAAATAAGATCTTTTGCGATGACTGTCTGCTCTGTTATTTACAAGTGTTCAGATTGGATGTGTGCGTCTAGACATTACCAGCCTATCTGCATGGGTTGCTTTGGTAATAAAGGCCTCAGTTCACTACATAGCTAATCCCAGCACTTACCTCACTCTGGCATTGATTTGACACTGTTGTTGTCTATCATGGTGCGAGTGACGCAAAAGACACTTCAAAAGTGTCCAGAGCATCCAGACTGAGTCACATCTGTAAAAATCTGATTAGGCCTTGTTTAGACTGCCAGTCCACATTTGTTTTTTTTCCAATCCAGATAGATTTTTGAATTTATGGGAAACAAAAAAACACATGAAATCCAATTTTTTGGAGGTGGTTCAAAATACGACTCCAGTGAGATTTCTACAGATGTGTCTGCATCTGGACGCTCTGGCCACTCAAATCAAGTTTCCAAGTGTCTTTTGTGTCATATGCAATGCAACAAACAAGGAGGCAGTGGCGGAGCTAGACTTTTTTCCTTGGGGTGGCCAAAGCTATTGTAGGTGGTCCACTGACTACGACAATGAATGTTCAAGAAACCCAATCAACTGCATTTAAAATCTGTAAATGTTTTACTGTTTTCATAGACTACATCTTAAGCATTTGTGTATGAAATTGACAGTTTATTAACAATGTACAAAATGTACAATATGTAAATGTATAAATACATGCAAAAACAAATACAAACACCCCATAATCTGTCTGTTTAAACATATATATCAATGATGCCATCTTGACATGAAAATAGTGCAGAGCTTAATCAAACAAGCACCAAGACCAAGACCAAGTGTCAAGTTACCTAATGCTCAGTTCAGAAGAGCATAATTAATTGTAAGTATAAGTAATTGTATTTGTACTTGAGCACAGATTTTCAGTAACTTACTCTACCCATCACTCACTGATACTGTGTCACACAAACTGAAGTCAGGGCAAAGAGACCACTGTAGATGAAAGTTCAATATTCAAACTTTTCAACTAGTTGACACGTTGGACACAACCTTCACGTTACATTTCATTTCAGCCAAGAGCGCATGAATCAGCTAAATCAGCTAATGTAGCTAACAGCACTCATTAGAGAAACAAAGAAAGAAAGGCCAGCACGGAGTCGAAGCTCAACAGATTCTGCCCAGATCAAAGTGACGGCCAGGGTGAAACATATAACGTGAAATGCGCGCTGAAGACTGATAGTCATCTGTAGGCAAAATGAGATGTAACGTAATGTGACAAGAAACGATCTCCTCTCTGAACAGAACAGCAACGATTTCACCATCCATCACCAAGTAGGCTGCTGTTTTTCTCCCTGCCGCGATATCTCTCCTGAGCGTTTGACTCTCTTCTTCTCCTCCTTCTCTTTAAAATTGTGTCAGTTATCTGGGGTGGCACCTGGGGGGTCCAATCAGATGTGCTAGGATTTGCTATATGGTTACGGACTCCTATATTAATACCACAGTCACTCAGGTGGATAGAAACATATATAGAAAACAAATGCGATTTGCCTGCTGTCTGAACACAGCCTTGGAATCGCATTTCAAACCACCTACAAATGCTGGATATGCTGAAAATCAGATTTGGGCTGGCAGTTTGAACAAGGCCTTAGGTTTAAGGGGAAAATAAAATGATAAACTTGGCTAATTTTAGAAACAATAAACTGACAATGCTGCTGTATGAAGTGTTGTTTGGGAGGCGCCTCTTATTTGCGAGGTGAGTCTGTCGATCTGACTCACTGAAAAGAGGTGGACTGCTCATCAGTGTTCAGCATCGACTGGTTAACTGAATTTTAGGATTTACTAACAATTTACTATTTGTGTTTTGCACACAGAGGAATTTGACCTCTGCATTTAACCCATCCATGCAGAAACAACCACATACACACTAGTGAACACACACACTAGGGGGCAGCCAGGACACTTGCCCAGAGCGGAGGGCATTTCCATTCACAGTGCCTGGGGAGCGGCTGGGGGTTGGGTTTGCTCAGGGGCTCTTCAGTCGTGTCCTGTCAGTTGAGGGGATCAAGGCTGGATCCCTAACCTCTGGCCCACAACTGCCACCATTAAGGGACCCCGGCCACCTGTGGGAATCGAGTTATCATGGCTGTGAGGTGCTCATGCTACCCACTGCGCCGACAACTGGAATAGGTGGACATACTGAAGGAGAGGTTTGGACACATCAGGTTCGGGATATCCGTCGTTGTTTTGGCAGGAATGATATGTGCCTCACTTGTGGTTCATTTTGGGGTTAATCATACCCTTATCCACTTGTGGCCAACATAATGCTAACACCAGCGTCTATTTTTTAAAAATGGGTCTAAATTATATATACTAATTATTACATTGCATACAGGAGCTATTGTCTTTAAACATGTATTTATCTGATGATAAATACTGTTTACGGATGTAAGATGTGACCGGAAGGTTGCTGATTTGATCCTTTAGACCAGGGGTATTTAATTAGAGTTCAGTAAGGTCCCGTTAGAGGAGATTTCCTCAGACCAAGGTCTGGACTGTAATTTCTGACCTGTGTTATGATTCAGTACCATATCCTGTATACTGAGGTAGCCCAGTATCAGCATTTTCTACCATCAGCAACAGAAAGACAATCAAATTACAAATACCATTCAGTATATTTCAACTATATTTATTGTTTTAAATGCTGAATTAATTATTTATAAAACTCCAAATAAAGTTTTTACCTAACTTAAAGTAAAAATAATAGCTACATTAAAAAGAAAACAGAATGTTTTTGAAAAAAAGTTCATAATAAAGTGTTTATTTATAGAAAAAGTAAATAAATAAATACATTTTAATATATAAACACTGTCAGAATTAAATCCTCCTCAATAGTTTATCGGTTTGGGTCCACATTCGACAACATCTAGGTCCGAACCTGGACCGCGGTCCATCTATTAGTGACCTCTGCTCTAGACTAACAGAACACACCTGAAGTGCCCTTGAGCAAGGCACCTCACAGCTCCCTGGACGCTATGGATAGGGCTGCCCACTGTTCCGGGCAAGTGTGAAAAAACACATGAAATCCAATTTTTGGAGGTGGTTCAAAATACAACTCCAGTAAGATTTGTACAGATGTGTCTGCGTCTGGCTGCTCTGGCCACTCAAATCAGGTTTCAAAGTGTCTTTTGTGTCATATGCAATGCAACAAACAAGGAGGCAGTGGCGGAGCTAGACTTCTTTCCTTGGGGTGGCCAAAAGGTGAATATTTAAGAAACCCAATCAACTAAAATTAAAATCTGCAAATGTTTTACTGTTTTCATAAAGTACATCTTAAGCATTTGTGTATAAAAAATGAAGTGCCCTTGAAGCAAGGCACCTTACAGCTCTCTGGATGCTGTGGATAGGGCTGCCCACTGTTCCAGGCAAGTGTGCTCACTGCCCCCTAATGTGTATGTTCACTAGTGTGTGTATATGTGGGTGTTTCACTGCACGGATGGGTTGAATGTGGAGCTCGAATTCCGCTGTGTCCAAACATGAATAGTTCTAAATTCAATTCAGTTCAATAAACAAAAGTTCCACGAATCATGCAACTATTAGAGTTTTTGCATACAAACTATATGCTTTAGGCGGACCCTACTGCTCTTCATATGTCCAGTGGTCTGTCACCATGCCATCCAGTCAGTGATTCCGTTTCAGTACGTCACCTGCAGCACAGTAATTGGGTGTAAAACAGGTGGTGCAGTGTTGACACAGACAAAAGCATTTGAAAAATGTGCTGCCACAAAGAGAGCAGCCTGCTGGTTTACTTAGACCTTTAATCACACTTCTGTCTGATAAATGCAGGATCCAAGCACAAGCACGCAACGACTCACTGAGAGGGAGCCATCAGAAAACACCAATGTGTGATTCTTAATTAGTTAAGGGGCAACTCCACCAAATTTCTCTAATTTCTGTTATAATCAACACACACACAGGCTCATTCAGAGCTGGGTTGGTGTGGAATGTGCTGTTCTAGATGGAATTGTTCACAGTGGTGGTGACAGGAGGCAGATGTTTGAGGAGTTACAAAGTTCCCACACAGAAAGTCATAACATGAAACTGTTACAAATACCCAGCCTGATATCTGGGACAGTTGTTTAACACCAATTTCTAAAGATTTTGGTGTAAAACAGATTTCATTCATGGTGGTTGGGGTACATGGAAGCAAAATAGTTCCAAAGGATTACTGAACATTTTAAATAGTAAATAAAACGGCCATAATGGTTCCTAACAGCACCACTTTATAGAAATCAGAGTTGATTTATTTCTATATAATAAAAGTGGTTTACATAAATTTTCCCTAAATTAGTTCATGTAAATGACTGAACTATGCGGAAAGTTTGAAAATCAGGTGGAATTCTCCTTTTTTAAAAAAAAATCCACTTCAGGAACACTCCTGTGAACTCCTGTGTTAAAGCTGGCTAGCTTGATATGAAATGGTTCACTGTCGAGACACTTACCAACTCAGATTGCTTTACAGTGCTGATGGGAACCAGGGGTCACAATGTTTCCAACTTATTGATAGCCATTTAATTTTTTCCTCAAATGTATTTAAAAACAATCAGTGATTTTTAACATTCTTATTAGTCTTATTATTTTTGTTGTTATGTATTGGTGAACTTTTGGAACTGTCCTCTTGACCCTGCTAGAAACCAGCATATGTTGTGTTTTGAATGCTGGTGTGCTGGTCAACCAGCACAACCCTGTTGGGGTGACTGGCTAAGGTAGCACCCGATCAGCATAAACCAGCATAGAGCATGTCTTTCAGCAGGGGAAAGCACCGTTTGGCATGAATAGATCAAAGCAGGCAGCGGATTATATTTCATGTAATAACTTTCAGTGAGGAACTCTTCAGACATCTGGTTCCCATCACCACTACTGTGAACAACTGTAACCCTGTACGTTTCTTTGTAGTGGGGCGTTATACATCAGACCACTCTGAATCACTTTTTCACCTGCTGATCATTAAATTATGAAGAAGTTTGAAAGTTTTGGTGGAATTCTCCTTTAACTGTATTAAGGGTTGTACACTGGTGTCTACTTTGGATCTTTAGCTTTTAAGGGTGACGTTTGCTTTTAAATCTACAAACAGATACTTTGTGTCATGTGGAGTAAAGATGTAGAAGCGAAATCAGGTGGAATGCTGTCCAAACACGGTGTGAGTTTGTTCCACACCTGTTTTCCGACAAGCCCCACCCTCCTTGCGCTGGGATTGGCTAGTAGTTCCCAATCTACTACAATGTTATTATTTACTGTTTTAATGTATAATCTGGGTTTAAAATTTAGCCCATGATGAAACAAGCTATTATGTCCTTAATATCAATTCTAAAATAAATAGTGCAAACTATTAACTGTTGTGGATGTTTTCTTTATATAATAATTATAATTATGATTTTCAGATCAGTTAAATAAGGGCATTTATTTAGCTACAATATTATTTTGCATTTCTACTGTAATTAACTTTCTTTATTTCTTTTCCATTCATTTACTACTCATTCATTCATTCATGCATTGATTCATTCATGTCTGAAGCACCAGCCAATCCCAGTGCGCGGGGGGCGGGGCTTGTCTCAGCCCGGGTGTGAAAAACTCCGCCTATGTCCACACACACGTTTTAAAACCCCTCGATAGCGCTGGAATCCCACCTGCCCCTGTCCTCTGCCCCTCGTAGTTGCCCCTCGCGTGCAGGACCAATATGCCCGTTAGCAGCCGCAGCGTCTCCGCTCAGCAGAAGCGCAGCAGCCGCGTGGATGTTCAGTGATCCGGGAAGGATGGCAGCGCTGCTGGCTCTCTGTGCTTGGCTGTGCTGCTCTGCTCTTCAGACTTTGGGCGCCAAGCTTTACTCCAACAGATACGAGGGGTGAGTACAAACCTCCATCCCTTCATCTCTCCCTCTGTACCCGTAGCTGAGTGACCTGCGGTTAACTTAGTTAACGTGTAGTGATCGTATGATCCAGCTAATTAACTTTTATTTTATTTTCTCCTGTTTTTTCCCACTTGGGGTCCACTTATGGCATTAGTTTGGGGGTTATTGGTCAGAAAGACTCCTATTTAATGTTCACACCAATTTCCAACTTCTCTTTATCCCTTAGAATGATAAACAAAAAATGTAAATGACCTCCATTCTGATTGGCTGTTCTTAATTGCACCTCATTTAAAAAGTAGTCCAGACTAAAGCACTCTGTGAAACCTCAGTATTAAAGGGTGGCACTTAACTTTGCAGTTAATAATAACAATAATAATGGAAAATTGCCATTATGTAAATAAGCTTGGTTTTGTGACAAAACAAAAACAAATCATTCAAAACAAGCTGGTTTTAAAGCTCGCTTTTCATTTATGTGCTGTACAGACTGTGAAACACTATTTTTATTTTCTGAAAAGTAGGAAATTTTCATTTTATCCAAGACTTTTTTCCATGACATGGGCCCTTTAAAGGGAAAGCCACCAATGTTTCTAAATTCTACGTAATTAAATGCTTACAGTGTCAACAAAGTCATTCAGAGTGGTTTAGCTTAAAGGGCTGCACCTACAGAGATACTTACCAAGAACTGTTCACAGCCATGCTGATGGAAACCAGACATCTGAGAAGTTTACTAAGGTTTAACTGGTTTACAGTAGTTTTGTGATAAAGTTTATTTAGTTTATTTTAAACCATTGCAGAGGGGTACAGGGAGTATGTAAGGCAAAGTATCCCCCCCAAAGAAAATTTGTTTGGTCAGATTTTCCACTGTTTTTTCCCCACATCAGCCTTACGTATAAAACTCAGACGACGCATGTAGGTTCGCTGGTGGTTTTGGATAGTAAATAAAATGGCTGTGTTTGGCCTATGAACGGACTAATGGTTTGACAAGCATAATCTGTGTTTGTGTGCTTGTGGTTTGTGGTTCAGGCTGAAATAGACGTAAATGGACGTAACAGAAAACATTAGGTGAAATGCTAAACCCACACCGACATCACAGCATTGTTGCCTTAAACAATGAAAATGAAAATGTTATGATAAATGCTTATACGTGTTATGCTTGCGGAGATGTTGACTTTGATGGTGATGTTCCCTCACTTTTACTGAAAAACCACAACCTTTAAAAGCTACAACCTGCTGGGTTTGTTTACGTCTGTAAAAGTGCTGATACTGGAATAAAAAATAAAAAAACGACTGAAGTAGAAGTACAAGCAGGTACCGAAGACCAACTTGAGCAGGAACAGTACTTTCCAGAGGTGGTCATGGAGCCAAAAACCACACTGTAGTGATGATGCTGTTGCTTTATACACTGAAACATGATCAAACGTCACTGTGAGGAGACGTTAGCTTTTGAATCACAGAAAGAAAGAGTTGTTTGTGTTGTGTGTTGTTGTTTGAGGGGTGTTTACACCTTGTTGACTGATGGCTTGATAACCCCGACCTGTTGCTGTTTACTGCTATTGGTATGAATAGAGTTATTCATTCAGTCATTCCCTCTTCTGTTGCATTTACAAGCTGCGTTGATCCACCTCATTCCGGCACCCCATGATGCTTTGAGTGACACGAGCAAGTAATATGTTAGAGTCAGTGTCAATCAAATTCAAAGCTTTGTATTGAAACACATGGTAAATTATTTGGTACAGAATTGTGGAGTTAGATCATAAAAGCTATTTTTCATCATTTTTCTGTTTAGAATTCATTAAGTGGGCCTGAAATCATAGTTTGATGAGCCATACTTAGCATGACCCCACCCTTAAAAGTATGTTAGTGGTTCTCCTGCTTGAAATGCACGGTCCGTCCTTGGATGATGTAACTGGGAGGAGCGCCTTCAACATGAGTAACAAGAGGCTACAATACGGCGTTGGAGTGGTGCTACTTCTTTATCCTCTCATGTTGGACTGGTTCAACTCAACACTACACTTTCACATACTATCACCTCTTGAGTTACAAAGAGGTGTTACAAGACAGGACGGGCCAGGGCTAGCTCCTAACTTGATACATAGAACAATGATACATAGAAGTTATAAACAAAGACCACTTACTGGTTGAAATATGATTGAGAAAGTTTGTAATGGTCAGCATGGCCATATCGATTTACAGAGAAAGCCTTGGCCTTCAAGAGAAAGAGCTGTCAGTTTGCTGGTTATGCACCAGTTAGAGAAAGGTCAGTGATATTATATCACAAGCCTCTAACTCTTTGTGGAGATCTGTGCAAGCACAGTAGCCAGATCGAGCCGAGGAATATTTCTGTATTATTGAGTCAAACACTACAAACCATTTAAAAGGATATTGTCAGATTTTATCAGTGATTTGGCTTTTGAGAATTTTGTAAGTGCACGTTCCTTAATTGAGCTAAAACGGCAATCAGTGACACTTCCATTCCACATACTTCTGCCTTGGTGGTCTCCTCAAAAAGAAGGTGGCAAGCATGATGGCTAAAGTCTCATTAAGGTAAAGGTGTTATTATTTCAATAAAGACCTGAACAGAAGCTCAAGCAGTCTCCAAAACCCAGCTTGAGTAAAAGACCAAGTCTAGAAGGTCCTGAGGACCCCAATGTAAGGGTTTTCAGTGTCTCCAGCATCTGTATCAACATAGGAACTGATGTTGTTTCAACTCTGTTAATCTCCTTTTGGTCTAAAATGAAGTGCTAAAGCTCCAAAGTGGGAGGTGTGATCAGCAGTCCAAAAAGAGAATTAAATGAATCTCAATGATCAGCATTTGGAAGCACTCAGAAAAGCACAAATCCATCAAAATTGTACTTAAGTGGATGTAATTGTGTAAACGTAACTAGATGCTTACCATGTTTGAAGCTACTGCCACTGACATGAATGGAAAGCATTGTCTTATATAGCCCACTAGCGGTTGTCCCAACACGCTGGAATGGAAGGCACATGGGACAGCTGTAGGTTGTCACAACAGATGAACATTAGCTTCATTTATGGTGTAAAAAGGCAGCTTTGCATTGGGAATATCAGTGTCCACCTGGCACTAGCTTGACTGAGGAAGCCTCCAGAGTATGGAGAACACTTAATAAGAAACTGTGTACTGAATATTGCAGAACAGATGACACTAAAAGGCTCTTTGATCTGTCATGGGTTTTGCTTCTCCACTGCTAATGAGACCAGCAGGTGGCTGTTACAGTGAATGTGAGGTTTGATCTGGTATGCTTTCAGATGAGGGCGAATTTTCTTTTTTGGGGGTCTGTAAGTAATGCCACTTTCACAGCTGAAAGGCGTTGAGGTACTAATTTCTGACACACAATGCACAGATGGCTATTTTGGTCATTAACATTTCCAAAGTACTGTGTTTATTAGGGAGCACACGGGTCAGCAATTATCCCACGGGCAGCTGGTCGGCGGAACTCCTCTGTAAAATCTCCTGTCAGGAAGTCTGAGTGAATTGATTCCAGTTTTAAAATACACAGAGTGAACGTTTTTCATTGAGCCTATCACATTTCTTTGTCACAACCAAAAAACATCTACTAGGATGGGAAATACTGTAGCACACAGAAAGCTCCAATACCAAATGCAGATCCACTTTACTGACCAACATGGGCATTGAGCTCACTAGTCTAAGAAAAGCCTTTTAGGCCAAAGCTAAAACATGGACTCAACTTAGACTCTCAATTACTTGAAAAGGTCTGAATCCAATTTCCAACAACCCGGACCGGGAATCCAACCCGCTAACCACTACACCACGCCTGAATCCAATTTATTCCAATGTATTCCTGACTGTCAACATTACTGTGTGCATGTGCAACCAGAGGGCAATAGAACTTTAGTAACTTGGTTTATCACAACATTGTAATGTTAGTCAGCTGTTTAATCTTGGATGTCAATACTATATGTAAGACGATAGACATTAACAGTAGTTCACAAACCTATCGACGAGTCATCAGGTCTTTATGATCTTCCAACTAACGCTGCATTTACACTGCTCCGTCGCGTCAACAGACGTGAACGCACTCCCCCCTTCAGCTGGCTGCATGTGGGCGTAACAAGGGTGTTCCCTGCATTGTCCAATAGGATGAGGTATGTGCATTTCCAGGGGTGACGGGGCAGCGGTGATTAATATTCGTGTTCAACATCGGCTTTTATACCATATTTACATCATTTTATGTATTTAAAACAGATGTAAATATAAAAGAGGGTGTTTTAATTTAGTTCGTAATATGGAACGAATATTTCATACGTTGAGGACGCTCATCGCCCTCTTCTCATTGGATAGACGCATTGCCTTTGGCGGAATCAGTTTGTCTCGGCTGAACTTTTCGTTGCATCATACCCCCTGAACTCGACGCGCCGGACCAATGATGCACTGCACGGCTGCGTCTGACGCAACCAACGCTCCCCATTGAAAATGAATGGGATACATCACAGCACGTCGACGCGACGGAACAGTGTAAATGCAGCGTTAGTCTACTTTTACTAAACGTTTAGCTAACCGAAGATGTCCAGTTCACAGAAACCTTCACTTCATTGCTGACACGGCCTATGAAATTGGCCCAAACTTACTTGGATATATTGTTTGTTGATCCTGTCTACCCTCTCTGGTACTGGACAGCACCAGAAACATGGTGGTACTGTTAGTGTCGTTAAGCTACAGCAAGGTTACTTTAAGATCTGACGCAATTGAACTTGACAGCTACTATAAACATACTATATACAAGTCATGAGATACATGACAGCTTGTTAGGTCTGGGACTATGAGGGAACAGAGGGCACAGATTACTCTGGAAGCCTGTGTAGCTTGGACTGAGCCGGTTACCTCAAAAAGTTGGTTCGAAATGAATTAGAAATCGGATCCCTACGCTCTTCCTGACCATAAATGTGTGCTGCCAGCAATCACATGGTATACAGTATACAGATGTGAAGGGTGCAGCTGGATAGCCGCTGGATGTGCGTGCATCTCTGGATCCTGTAGCTGTTTGGTTTTGTATTACTTACTGGATAATAAGCTTTAAGGTTAAGGAGTTTATTGATGAACAATAGAAAGTGGATTTTCTTCCGCTACCCTTGTAATGAATTTTGGAGTAGAGGAAGGGATGTATACAGTGTCTGAAGCATTTCAGAACAATAAAAAACCCTCCCTCGCCCAGTTGTCAGGAAGCAATTGAAGTGCCTACAGCAGAAGTGAGAGCTGCTGGAGGAAATTGTTTGACCGACAGTATAAACACGCACTCACAAAGAATGTGAAGTGCTGCGTCAAACACACTCCTGAAACAGATCCACCAAAGCAGTGTCATCCTCTGCTGAACAGAACTTCCAAGATTCAGGCGCATGATGAGAAGTTGTGGTATCAAAATTCATTGTAAGTGAAAAGAAGAGAACACCTCCTCTACAGAGAACACTGTTTGTCAGATCTGAGTTCAGAGTTTCTGCTTATTTACTGGGTTAAACAAAATTGGGTTAAAAACCATAACTTCTGAGCAGCACATGTGTGAAAGGATGCGTGAACGTCTTTTTTTCATCTCGAAAAGCAGCTTGTAATTTGGCGCCAAAAGTTTTGCACGCAGCTATATAATTCATCTCTCCCTATTCTCTCCCTATTCATCTCTCCCTCTGTACCCGTAGCTGAGTGACCTGCGGTTAACTTAGTTAACGTGTAGTGATCGTATGATCCAGCTAATTAACTTTTATTTTATTTTCTCCTGTTTTTTCCCACTTGGGGTCCACTTATGGCATTAGTTTGGGGGTTATTGGTCAGAAAGACTCCTATTTAATGTTCACACCAATTTCCAACTTCTCTTTATCCCTTAGAATGATAAACAAAAAATGTAAATGACCTCCATTCTGATTGGCTGTTCTTAATTGCACCTCATTTAAAAAGTAGTCCAGACTAAAGCACTCTGTGAAACCTCAGTATTAAAGGGTGGCACTTAACTTTGCAGTTAATAATAACAATAATAATGGAAAATTGCCATTATGTAAATAAGCTTGGTTTTGTGACAAAACAAAAACAAATCATTCAAAACAAGCTGGTTTTAAAGCTCGCTTTTCATTTATGTGCTGTACAGACTGTGAAACACTATTTTTATTTTCTGAAAAGTAGGAAATTTTCATTTTATCCAAGACTTTTTTCCATGACATGGGCCCTTTAAAGGGAAAGCCACCAATGTTTCTAAATTCTACGTAATTAAATGCTTACAGTGTCAACAAAGTCATTCAGAGTGGTTTAGCTTAAAGGGCTGCACCTACAGAGATACTTACCAAGAACTGTTCACAGCCATGCTGATGGAAACCAGACATCTGAGAAGTTTACTAAGGTTTAACTGGTTTACAGTAGTTTTGTGATAAAGTTTATTTAGTTTATTTTAAACCATTGCAGAGGGGTACAGGGAGTATGTAAGGCAAAGTATCCCCCCCAAAGAAAATTTGTTTGGTCAGATTTTCCACTGTTTTTTCCCCACATCAGCCTTACGTATAAAACTCAGACGACGCATGTAGGTTCGCTGGTGGTTTTGGATAGTAAATAAAATGGCTGTGTTTGGCCTATGAACGGACTAATGGTTTGACAAGCATAATCTGTGTTTGTGTGCTTGTGGTTTGTGGTTCAGGCTGAAATAGACGTAAATGGACGTAACAGAAAACATTAGGTGAAATGCTAAACCCACACCGACATCACAGCATTGTTGCCTTAAACAATGAAAATGAAAATGTTATGATAAATGCTTATACGTGTTATGCTTGCGGAGATGTTGACTTTGATGGTGATGTTCCCTCACTTTTACTGAAAAACCACAACCTTTAAAAGCTACAACCTGCTGGGTTTGTTTACGTCTGTAAAAGTGCTGATACTGGAATAAAAAATAAAAAAACGACTGAAGTAGAAGTACAAGCAGGTACCGAAGACCAACTTGAGCAGGAACAGTACTTTCCAGAGGTGGTCATGGAGCCAAAAACCACACTGTAGTGATGATGCTGTTGCTTTATACACTGAAACATGATCAAACGTCACTGTGAGGAGACGTTAGCTTTTGAATCACAGAAAGAAAGAGTTGTTTGTGTTGTGTGTTGTTGTTTGAGGGGTGTTTACACCTTGTTGACTGATGGCTTGATAACCCCGACCTGTTGCTGTTTACTGCTATTGGTATGAATAGAGTTATTCATTCAGTCATTCCCTCTTCTGTTGCATTTACAAGCTGCGTTGATCCACCTCATTCCGGCACCCCATGATGCTTTGAGTGACACGAGCAAGTAATATGTTAGAGTCAGTGTCAATCAAATTCAAAGCTTTGTATTGAAACACATGGTAAATTATTTGGTACAGAATTGTGGAGTTAGATCATAAAAGCTATTTTTCATCATTTTTCTGTTTAGAATTCATTAAGTGGGCCTGAAATCATAGTTTGATGAGCCATACTTAGCATGACCCCACCCTTAAAAGTATGTTAGTGGTTCTCCTGCTTGAAATGCACGGTCCGTCCTTGGATGATGTAACTGGGAGGAGCGCCTTCAACATGAGTAACAAGAGGCTACAATACGGCGTTGGAGTGGTGCTACTTCTTTATCCTCTCATGTTGGACTGGTTCAACTCAACACTACACTTTCACATACTATCACCTCTTGAGTTACAAAGAGGTGTTACAAGACAGGACGGGCCAGGGCTAGCTCCTAACTTGATACATAGAACAATGATACATAGAAGTTATAAACAAAGACCACTTACTGGTTGAAATATGATTGAGAAAGTTTGTAATGGTCAGCATGGCCATATCGATTTACAGAGAAAGCCTTGGCCTTCAAGAGAAAGAGCTGTCAGTTTGCTGGTTATGCACCAGTTAGAGAAAGGTCAGTGATATTATATCACAAGCCTCTAACTCTTTGTGGAGATCTGTGCAAGCACAGTAGCCAGATCGAGCCGAGGAATATTTCTGTATTATTGAGTCAAACACTACAAACCATTTAAAAGGATATTGTCAGATTTTATCAGTGATTTGGCTTTTGAGAATTTTGTAAGTGCACGTTCCTTAATTGAGCTAAAACGGCAATCAGTGACACTTCCATTCCACATACTTCTGCCTTGGTGGTCTCCTCAAAAAGAAGGTGGCAAGCATGATGGCTAAAGTCTCATTAAGGTAAAGGTGTTATTATTTCAATAAAGACCTGAACAGAAGCTCAAGCAGTCTCCAAAACCCAGCTTGAGTAAAAGACCAAGTCTAGAAGGTCCTGAGGACCCCAATGTAAGGGTTTTCAGTGTCTCCAGCATCTGTATCAACATAGGAACTGATGTTGTTTCAACTCTGTTAATCTCCTTTTGGTCTAAAATGAAGTGCTAAAGCTCCAAAGTGGGAGGTGTGATCAGCAGTCCAAAAAGAGAATTAAATGAATCTCAATGATCAGCATTTGGAAGCACTCAGAAAAGCACAAATCCATCAAAATTGTACTTAAGTGGATGTAATTGTGTAAACGTAACTAGATGCTTACCATGTTGAAGCTACTGCCTCTGACATGAATGGAAAGCATTGTCTTATATAGCCCACTAGCGGTTGTCCCAACACGCTGGAATGGAAGGCACATGGGACAGCTGTAGGTTGTCACAACAGATGAACATTAGCTTCATTTATGGTGTAAAAAGGCAGCTTTGCATTGGGAATATCAGTGTCCACCTGGCACTAGCTTGACTGAGGAAGCCTCCAGAGTATGGAGAACACTTAATAAGAAACTGTGTACTGAATATTGCAGAACAGATGACACTAAAAGGCTCTTTGATCTGTCATGGGTTTTGCTTCTCCACTGCTAATGAGACCAGCAGGTGGCTGTTACAGTGAATGTGAGGTTTGATCTGGTATGCTTTCAGATGAGGGCGAATTTTCTTTTTTGGGGGTCTGTAAGTAATGCCACTTTCACAGCTGAAAGGCGTTGAGGTACTAATTTCTGACACACAATGCACAGATGGCTATTTTGGTCATTAACATTTCCAAAGTACTGTGTTTATTAGGGAGCACACGGGTCAGCAATTATCCCACGGGCAGCTGGTCGGCGGAACTCCTCTGTAAAATCTCCTGTCAGGAAGTCTGAGTGAATTGATTCCAGTTTTAAAATACACAGAGTGAACGTTTTTCATTGAGCCTATCACATTTCTTTGTCACAACCAAAAAACATCTACTAGGATGGGAAATACTGTAGCACACAGAAAGCTCCAATACCAAATGCAGATCCACTTTACTGACCAACATGGGCATTGAGCTCACTAGTCTAAGAAAAGCCTTTTAGGCCAAAGCTAAAACATGGACTCAACTTAGACTCTCAATTACTTGAAAAGGTCTGAATCCAATTTCCAACAACCCGGACCGGGAATCCAACCCGCTAACCACTACACCACGCCTGAATCCAATTTATTCCAATGTATTCCTGACTGTCAACATTACTGTGTGCATGTGCAACCAGAGGGCAATAGAACTTTAGTAACTTGGTTTATCACAACATTGTAATGTTAGTCAGCTGTTTAATCTTGGATGTCAATACTATATGTAAGACGATAGACATTAACAGTAGTTCACAAACCTATCGACGAGTCATCAGGTCTTTATGATCTTCCAACTAACGCTGCATTTACACTGCTCCGTCGCGTCAACAGACGTGAACGCACTCCCCCCTTCAGCTGGCTGCATGTGGGCGTAACAAGGGTGTTCCCTGCATTGTCCAATAGGATGAGGTATGTGCATTTCCAGGGGTGACGGGGCAGCGGTGATTAATATTCGTGTTCAACATCGGCTTTTATACCATATTTACATCATTTTATGTATTTAAAACAGATGTAAATATAAAAGAGGGTGTTTTAATTTAGTTCGTAATATGGAACGAATATTTCATACGTTGAGGACGCTCATCGCCCTCTTCTCATTGGATAGACGCATTGCCTTTGGCGGAATCAGTTTGTCTCGGCTGAACTTTTCGTTGCATCATACCCCCTGAACTCGACGCGCCGGACCAATGATGCACTGCACGGCTGCGTCTGACGCAACCAACGCTCCCCATTGAAAATGAATGGGATACATCACAGCACGTCGACGCGACGGAACAGTGTAAATGCAGCGTTAGTCTACTTTTACTAAACGTTTAGCTAACCGAAGATGTCCAGTTCACAGAAACCTTCACTTCATTGCTGACACGGCCTATGAAATTGGCCCAAACTTACTTGGATATATTGTTTGTTGATCCTGTCTACCCTCTCTGGTACTGGACAGCACCAGAAACATGGTGGTACTGTTAGTGTCGTTAAGCTACAGCAAGGTTACTTTAAGATCTGACGCAATTGAACTTGACAGCTACTATAAACATACTATATACAAGTCATGAGATACATGACAGCTTGTTAGGTCTGGGACTATGAGGGAACAGAGGGCACAGATTACTCTGGAAGCCTGTGTAGCTTGGACTGAGCCGGTTACCTCAAAAAGTTGGTTCGAAATGAATTAGAAATCGGATCCCTACGCTCTTCCTGACCATAAATGTGTGCTGCCAGCAATCACATGGTATACAGTATACAGATGTGAAGGGTGCAGCTGGATAGCCGCTGGATGTGCGTGCATCTCTGGATCCTGTAGCTGTTTGGTTTTGTATTACTTACTGGATAATAAGCTTTAAGGTTAAGGAGTTTATTGATGAACAATAGAAAGTGGATTTTCTTCCGCTACCCTTGTAATGAATTTTGGAGTAGAGGAAGGGATGTATACAGTGTCTGAAGCATTTCAGAACAATAAAAAACCCTCCCTCGCCCAGTTGTCAGGAAGCAATTGAAGTGCCTACAGCAGAAGTGAGAGCTGCTGGAGGAAATTGTTTGACCGACAGTATAAACACGCACTCACAAAGAATGTGAAGTGCTGCGTCAAACACACTCCTGAAACAGATCCACCAAAGCAGTGTCATCCTCTGCTGAACAGAACTTCCAAGATTCAGGCGCATGATGAGAAGTTGTGGTATCAAAATTCATTGTAAGTGAAAAGAAGAGAACACCTCCTCTACAGAGAACACTGTTTGTCAGATCTGAGTTCAGAGTTTCTGCTTATTTACTGGGTTAAACAAAATTGGGTTAAAAACCATAACTTCTGAGCAGCACATGTGTGAAAGGATGCGTGAACGTCTTTTTTTCATCTCGAAAAGCAGCTTGTAATTTGGCGCCAAAAGTTTTGCACGCAGCTATATAAAGGCAAAGCTATAAGGTTCAAACTCTAAATGGATCTTGTGCCAGGGGCTCTTGATGTGGGCTACACTGGACTTTAATATTAGCACCAGCGGTTTGTCCGGGATTGCCAAAGTGACTGTGGGTCTTTGTAGAGCTTCTAGCTTTGTGCCTGGGTTCTTGTGTCCTGGCATGAAAGGGCGCTGGAGAGCAAATGAAAGAAAAAAGCAAAGAGCAGAGGCTACTAGATCAAAGTTGGAATACTCACACCCAAAGGTGTGAATACCCAACAGGCATTGTAGGCAATGAGGGCCAACAGCTGAGGAAGGGTCTCAACAACATCCGTAAAGAACCAGGATCTGAGCACTGATTTACTGTAGAATGAAGCAACAACTAACATACTAACATAAATAATGAATTGGATACTTACTTATATTATGAATTACATTTAGATTAGATATTATAGATTTTATGTTCTGTTATAACAGATCTGAATGTCATCTGTTAATTTCAGTGGCAACAAATGACAAATTGCTGATGGAACTGAATAGACAGTTGGTGTTCTCCTCCAAGTGTGTTGAACTGTCCAGTGATGTTGCGTTAGCAGCAGTTCAGAAAGATGCAGTGGAGCTTTACATAACACATGGTAGCCTTCATCCCCCCCAGTGCTGGTAGCATCATGTGACTGGGGCAGGCCTAACTAGCAGCTCTTCATTAAGGGGGATCCAGCCCACTAGCTTAAAGAACAAGCCGCCTAGAACTCTAGCCCACTTCCCATGTCTTGAAAATACTGACTTTACAGAAGAAGAAAAACAAAACATTCTTAACATTGGATGGACGTTGAATGGAGTGTTGAGTTTAAAGGCAAATTCTGTCTAAAAATAAATAAATTAATTAATTAATTAATTAATAAACTGGGTACAATAGAGGTGGCAATATTAAGGTTGAAGTGAAACCACTCCGTTGACAGTCTACTGTTAAGTGGGCATGAATCAGCCATAAAAACCATAGATTTAAATCTTAGACCATAGATCACGGATCTACAACCAAGTTAAGGAGACAGGTATGGAGCTGTGTGGTCTCTCGTACAGCTTAAAGAACTGCTTGCCGTTCTTTTCATGTTCTATCTGTTTGTATATGTACTTGATTTAGTTGTGGTGCCTTGTGTGCTGAACCCTGTAGTAAATTCCTCGCTTCTTGAGTGCTAGCTGTTGTAGCACCCCACCATTATGCTGACGGGGCAATAAAACACGACCATCAACACCTCGACATTTCACAGACTGAGACTGACCACACACATGCACACACATTTTTGAGAAGGAATATTAAAGAGTTTTCAGTTTCAGGATTTTTGTTTGTAAATATGTGTATATATGTAGCTGCATTGCGGTGCACCAACATTCAATGAGTGGATGTTCTTCCACAGCTGTAGCTTCTCACAGCAATGTAATAGAAACTTGGGACTTCCTCTTGTTGGTTTGCTGCTCATTGATTCATCCATAGCTTTCCTGCAAGCACTGTCCTGTGTAGTCCTCTCAGTTTTTTATAAGACATAAGGTAGTTTGAAAGGCCAAACTAGAAATATGTGTCCATCTTTAGGAGCAGCCCATTCTACTACAAGGTTGAACTTTTGGATTCAGATCTGGTGACCACTGAGGTACACTGAAATCAAGTCATGGAACAAGTTTGAGATGACTTATCATACTGGAAGTAGCCATAAGAAGATAAGAGGGTTAATTGTGGTTGTAAAGGAATGTATGTAGTCAGCAACAATAGTCTACAGCTTTCAAACACTGCGTGAATGGTATTAGAGGAAAACACCTTTACACCACTACCAGCATTTTAGAGCAGAGGCCATTTGATCGAAGTTGTAATTCTCGCTGGAAATCACACCCAAGGTGTTAATACCCATCAAACATTGTAAGCAATGAGGGCCAACAGCTGAGGGAAAGAGAAAGCACTGGTTATTACTGTATCAATAACATCTATACAGAATCAAGATCTCAACGTTGACTTTTTATAGAAACACATATGCTAACATACATAATGAATTGTTTAATTATTTATATTATGATTTATATTTCGTTTAGGTTTATATTCTGTATAACAGATTATCTGATGGTTGTCTGTTTCTTTCTGTGTCAACTAATGACAGAATAGACAATTAGTGGTCTCCTCCAAGTGTGTTGAACTGTCTAGTAGCGTAGCTTTTTTTTTTTTTCAGTTCAGAAAGATACAGTGACGCTTTACATACACATGCAGGCCTTTATCCCTCAGTGCTGGTAGTGTCGTGTGATTGGAGGAGACCTAGCTAAAAAGTTTGGGGAAAGAACAGAGGACCATGCCTGAAATTCCTTAACTCCTTTAATTTTCCCATCTCTGCTGTCCATTTCCTGTGACCAAATTTTCACACCCCACCACCACCCTATCACCACCCTGTTCTCTTTAATAAGGGGGGAGGGGGTTCAGCCTTCTAGCTTTGAAATCATGTTATGGAACCAGTTTAAGATGACGTACCATGCTCCAAGTGGCCTTACGAAGATAAGAACGTGAATTGTGGCCACAAAATCACATGTACCACCAGTTTAAACTGAAGATACAAGACAGGTTGGGTCCATGAACTCATGCTGTTTATGGCAAATCCAGTCTGGATGAGATTTTTCCAAGCTGGCCAGTAGATTTTGTGATTTTTAAGCAATGGTAAAGTTTATTTATGTATTTTTAATTTATTTACTTTGTAATATATTGGCAATGCGGTGACATAATGTTTCCTAGGTGTTAAAAAACCCTTTATTTGTGGAGGAAAACACCTTGGTATGTTGATATAACCTTCTGAATTGGAACCTGATGCTGCCCTCAATTCTCTCTATAGAGATATTAGCTAACATCACACCCTACAGGTTCTCTAAAAATACCATGCAGGCCACACAATGTCGCCCACGTCAACGCGGTACAAAGGGAACACTATAGGCATGACGTCAGGGGTAATCTCCACTGCGGGGTGGGGGGCGCCGCCTTTAACTGCTGATCTGTGACCAGTCTGGCAGTTTGTCAGTGATTAAAGAGCAGATTAGAGAGGGAGAAACTGATTCTGTCTGCGAGTGAAAAGAGCAGCTCTTAGCCGGAGCCCTCATATCAACCACAGCCTCACAATAGAAGCTTCCATTCACAGATGCATTGTTGGCGGTTGTTGAACCAGCATGTGACCTCTGTCAGGGAGCCTCTAGGTGTCAGCCAAACAAAACAAAACAAAAATACTATCTTACATCTCCTCCTTGCCTGGAAGCGTACACATTAATCGCTAATAATGTGGTCGGAAAACAAGCTTGTGGTAGTTATTTGAGATTTAAACAGTATGTTCTTCAAGGTAAATGGTGAATGAGTCATCACAGGTCGCGTTCTCTGACATACAGTAGAAATGTCTGGCTAACATTTCCGTCTCGGAGGATCCCTTACCCACATTTTGCCCTTAAAAGGTTTAGTGGGAATGTTAGACAAATGAGTTTGTTCCTTAGCTCCCATGTAGATGATCATCTAATGCTGACCGTACACTAGAAGACTTTTAAAAGACTCTGAAAAGATGTTTAATAGATTAAAGTCTGACACCCTCTCACATCTAAAGACTAGTCACAGACTTTTAGTCACAGACTAGTCACAGGCTATGATTTTGCAAATACTGGGGATCTTTCAGAGTCACTATTTATTAGGGGTGTAAGAAAATATCGAAATATCGGGATGTTATGTTCCCTGATACTGTATCGATTCTCAAAAACACAGTATCGATCCACAGATTCCTGGCAGACAGTGAATCATTGTGTGTTGTGTTTAAACCTCTGACCACTAGATGGCAGTGTTGTAATCCATTTTCAGCTCCACTCCAACATTAACAAGCAGCACAAGGGCGCAATGCTATTGTAAGCATTGACAAATGATCATATGGTGGTGTGTTTTAGTAGGAGGATTTGAAAAATCGCAATATCACTTTGCTTGCAGTATCGGAATATATCATGATATATTGAATTGTGACCGCTGTATCACGATACATATGGTATCGCCAAGTTCTTGCCAATACACAACCCTACTATTTAACAAGACTGCAACTAGATTCCTTTTTTTAAGATTGTTTCTCAAAAAGGAAACGAGAAGACATGTCAAAGAGGCACTCTTGCTCAGCCCACAGCTCCACCAGTCTCTCCTCCTTTTGTAAAGTCCAGGAGAACCGCAGTTTCCGAACCCTCGCCAAACCCCCCTCTATGTCTAACTTCTTTACCCGCCAGACGTTCCTGTACTTGCCTTGTGGCTTCCCATTTGGTGGTGAAGAGGGCTCTCCTATTGGTTGTCGACAATGTTCACGTCACTATTTGCGTGAGCCAAGACTTAAGACTTATGATAATATTAAAGAGAATTGATTTTATCGGAACACTAGGACAAGAAAAAGACTGACTTAAACCTGCAGTCTTGACCACCTTACACTAAACGATCGAGATGATGCAAGCACGACTCAACTCTAGCAAGACTCTCATTATTTTATTATTGGAAATTTGTCTGCGGCCATAAAATCACTTGAAAAGTTGTTTGGTGTAAGATCAGCATAAGACATGTTTTATGTCTGAAGTTTGATTCTTTGGTTTTGCACTGGAGCTACAAAACTAACTAAAACAAAACAAAGAAACAGCTAAAAACACGGGTCCACATTATCAAAGCCCTCTCATAGAAGAAGCACTGGTCTAAGATCTGCTCCTGACAGCTAATTCATAGTAAATATGACCGCAATCAAATGTTAGACTTCTACTCTGATGAGCTGTGTGAATATGGCCCCCAGTTATTAGCAGTCACCTTAAAATATGCATTTAAACAAACAGTATTATAAACCATATAACCAAGTTATAACCTCCACACAGGAGGAGGAACATGTGATGAGTTTGCACAGTGTTAATTGTGTACATTGTGTACAATTGTTTAGCAGTATTAGCCTGACTGGCTACATTTGGGCTAAGTGGAAGATTACATTGTTTGATTACAGTTTCACCATGTAAAACATTGCAGTAAACCTTCTATTAAAGTCACAAGTGACCAACATTTCATTTATAAGTCATGCTATGTCTCGATAATAATACATATCATGATATAGATATACATTTTCATTTTCAAATTCAGTGAATAAATAGTTTTTATAAAATTACCTCAAAAGATCTGTTATATTGCATTTTGAATTGTATATATTCAGCATATAAAAAACGCTTTCCTATATTTTACTTTATTTCTGCTTTTATTTAGAAACATTTTACAAATTGTTAAACATAAAACAATAAAACAGTAATACACACACACACACAGACTTTTTTGCAGTTCTGAACAAAACTATAGGCCTATTATATATATATATTAGTAGTGAAACAAAATTTACACAAACTTACACAAATGAAATCACCTTAAATTAACCAAATTGAGTTTAATGGATTTGAACCAAACGTAACTGAATGGAACCAACCTAAACCGAACAGAATGTAATTGCATTGAAAGATTTGAATTGCCCTGATTTAAATTAACCTGACCTGTACAACCCCATATAAAACCAGTAAAATGTGATTGTTTTGATGAAACACCCCAGCAAGGTGATGCATTGCTTATATCAGACACACATGGCCAGAGAAAATGTACCCCATCTGTTTGTACTGGCAGCCATATACTAGAAGTTCATAGGGTTCAACATGGACTGATGTTTGTAATTTTCTTATTTTACTTTTAGTAGTTGCAGTTATTACCAGTGGAAGTAAAAGCATATTGTTTTATATTTATAGTAATTGCCATTTATTGCAATTTATACTTGATGTGTAGAATTTGATTTAGTGAATTGTAGTGTTGCTTTGTGTCCTCTGCATGTCATCATAGCTGTATCCACCATTGAGGTCACTGAGGTCTGGACCTAGGTATTTCTTCTGAGGTGTTTATAATACAATCATGAAACAATTGCCTAAAGAGCCAGTGGTGCCACAAAGATATTGCACAACACCAAAATAACAAACTTTCTTAACCAATCACCAGCATTATTGCCTTAAAGTCAGTTGAGTGAATGAGCTCCTTGTCTTTACTACATAGTCTTTACTCAACAATGGTGGTTCTTTGATTATGTCAATAATCCAGACGCAACCAGCTCAATTTGCCAAACTGTAATGCAGGTAACTAGAATTTGTCTAGTGGACTGATTAGTTCAGTGCCACTCGGCCTATCTATACTGTGTGTATCAAGTGATACATTAGCTTACAGGGCGGTGTATTGGCAAGAATCTGGTGATACAATACGTATCATGATACAATTCAATATATTGCAATGTTTCAAATCCTATTAAAACACACCACTGTAATTTGCTGATTCTTACAATAGCACTGCGCCCTTGTGCTGCTTGTTAATGTTGGAGTGGAGCTAAAAATGGATTACAACACTGCCATCTAGTGGTCAGAGATTTAAACACAACACACAGTGATTCCCTGTCTGCCAGGAATCTGTGTATCGATACTGTGTTCTTGAGAATCGATACAGTATCACCAAACATAATATCCCGATATTCGATATTTTGATATTTTCTTACACCCCATTAGCCATTACATTACCCACCCTCCTCACATCAAGCTTCACAGTGAAATTTCTCCACTGTGACAAGAAATGTCTCCACAGATATGACTGGGCCATCCCAGGAGCTTGTTTGACCTTTAGTTCGAGAGCACAGTCCAGCGTTTAGCTCTAGCTGTAAGTCATAGATAGGCTTAATATGCCTTTAGAGTAGGGTCATTTCTGGCTGTAAGCAGCATAAAGGGCTGCTTAGGGCCCCTGAGTCACCAGGGGGATTTTTTTACTTAATTTTATTTGGTGGTAATTATGGCAGGGATCTGTCTTGCAGGGCTTGAGAGGAATGCAGAAAGTATGTATTTTGGGGAAATTGCTCATTTCTTGTATTGCCAAACTATCAAGCACATGCTCAAGCACTTGAATTAAATTCTGAAACCTGATGCTTCCCAGTTTATATCTATAAACTCTTTTCTTTTCCTTGCAGTGATCAGGTGTTGAGAATAATCCCCAGCAGCCATGTGGAGATCCAGTTACTCAAAGAGCTTTTCCAAAACTTGACGGTAAGTCATTTTTCAGAACGGACATTTGCTGTAAATGCAACACTCAAGAGTCCCTTTTAATGCTGGTTATACGACTTTGCTTGTTCACTACATGGATGCCAAACTCAGTAAGGGCACATGTGCAGCAGTGTTTCAAAAGTTTTACACAATTTACTTGCTGAGAGCAACAAAGTCATTCAGAATTATCAATCCAATACTTTAGTGTAGATAACTCACTTTCATTACACTGGTGCTGATAGGAACCAGGGATCCCACATTTTATATACTATCTATAATTAATAGTTTTATGTGTCTATGTTTATATGCCATATTGGTACTGGTACAATAAGGCTCAATCAGAAGAAAATTATCATGTTGTAGGCTGACCGCCAGCTGTTGCCACAGTGTCTAAGACATCAGCATATTTATAATGATTTCACATGATAACTTCCTGTAATAATTCCTCCCATCAGCACCACTGACTCAGCAGGTTTCTCCAAAACAGAGCAAACTACTCTGAATGAACTTTGTTTACATCTGGATGATAAAATCTGTTACAGTCAGCTCAAGGTTTGGCTGTTTAGTAGAATGTAAGTTAAGCACAGGGCAAACATCCATAAGTAACCTACAGGATTCATGAAGACAGTATAAAGATTAAACCCGGTGGCTGTAGTTTGAGAAAAATGCTCTGTGAAACCTTCCTTTAGATTTTTGTTCTGTGAACATTCTGTCTTTTCCATCAAATCCATAGAGAATGTCATGTTAAGGATGCGTGTCCAGCACTCGTTCCACTCTGATACCAGTCAACCATCCTGGGAGTAGTGATGCAGAACCTCTTCAGTTACAGCAGTAAAAGAAAAGGAGGGAAAGTGACAGTCACTTTTACTTCCCTTGTGGTCCACATATAACATTTCTGTGGTTTTCTGTTCCAAAAACAACTAAAGTATTTTGTTACTGTGCCGTTAAGACTGATTGAGACTGATTAAGAATGTGTGGTAATTATTTGTGTGGTAATAATATTTCTGTTTATTTGCTGAGATTACATATTAGAAAACACATAGCAAATTAATGTCATTATTAATTTATATATATTATATAATATGACATGGGCGGCACGGTGGTGGAAGAGTTAGCACTGTCGCCTCACAGCAAGACGATCCAGGTTTGATTCCCGGTCCGGTTCTGTGTAGAGTGTGTATGTTCTCCCTGTGCTTGAGTGGGTTTCCTCTGGGTACTCCTGTTTCCTCCCACAGTCCAAACACATGCATGTTAGGTTGATAGGTCACTCTAAATTGCCTGTAGGTGTGAGTGTGTGAGTAAGTGTTGGCCATGCGATGGACTGGCGAACTGTCCATGGTGTACCTCACCTTCGCCTGATGACGCTGGGATTGGCTTCAGCCCCCCCCCCGTGACCCCGACTAGTGGGATTAAGCAGCAGATAATGGATGGATGGATGGATGGATAGATGGATGGATATATATGACATGTTTACTTCATCAGGTAAACTGTAAGGTACTGTGTTCTCTGTCACTGACCCCACATACATTGACCAGGGACGGCCATACTTTTGCATATAACCGTATGTTTTTGCTTTGAGTGACGATTGACTGATGGATTGTCAAGTGAAATAAGACACACGACATTCAAAACAGCAGCAGACAGAAACATTTAAATGTGTTCATTGTTGTAACATCACAACTGAACATCTCAAAACAGGTACTTAGCTTCCATATATAGACTGTGAAGTAAGGAAAGATATGGACCCCTTAAAAAATGCTTTAGCTAAAATACTGTTTCAGTAGCTCTGATCCCTGTAGGGACCCCATTTTACCATCAGTCTGAAACATGCCAGTGAGACACTTTAAGCATCGGTCCAAATGGAGCTTAAAAAGATCTAAAACTCATAAAAAATGTGGTTATGGTTATGACCTACTGTGCTACTGGCAGCTGCTACTAATGGGCTATACTGTGATATTTTTGTGAGTGAGACCCTGTGTCAGGGAGGGTCTCTAAGCTAGCTGAACATTTTCTCTCCATGATAAACGTGGGTGGGTTAATTGGTTAATGTTATTTTTCCCTGCGTGCTGGTGCACAAACTTTAGAATAGGTTTTAGAGTCATTACATTTTGATGGAAGAATATAGGAAAACAAGAATGCTGATGTTTAAATGATATCAAATGCTGATTCTGATTTTGTCCTTTTGTTCAAATACAGCTTCTAAGTGGCTTTCAGAGTGATGCTTTAGCAGACTACACTGGGCGGTGCTTACAGAAGAACTATGAATAAATCAATGAGCAGCAAACTAACAAAAGCTACAGCTCCCCTGTAATGTTCATCACAGCAGTTAATGCTACACATTGATTTTTACTTCAAAAAATACCATCTAACTGCTCACTCCTTGCTTCGAAATGCAGAGGCGTGGCTAAAGTTAGACTCACTATGGACTACAACTATTTGTGTTTTGGTAGTGACTTGAAAAGTCAGCTTTTAATTATTACATTATAAACATATTTTACAAATTAGATTTACAAAATAAAAGTATATACAGTACAGACCAAAAGTTTAGACACACCGTCTCATTCAAAGAGTTTTCTTTATTTTCATGACTATGAAAATTGTAGATTCACACTGAAGGCATCAAAACTATGAATTAACACATGAATTAACACATTTTATACTTAACAAAAAAGTGTGAAACAACAGTTCTTCAAAGTAGCCACCTTTTGCTTTGATTACTGTTTCGCACACTCTTGGCATTCTCTTGATGAGCTTTAAGAGGTAGTCACCTGAAATGGTCTTCACCTCAAAGGTGTGCCCTGTCACGTTTAATAAGTGGGATTTCTTGCCTTATAAATGGGGCTGGGACCATCACTTGTGTTGTGCAGAGGTCAGGTGGATACACAGCTGATAGTCCTACTGAATAGACTGTTAGACTTTGTATTATGGCAAGAAAAAACAGCTAAGTAAAGAAAAACGAGTGGCCATCATTACTTTAAGAAATGAAGGCCAGTCAGTCCGAAAATATAGTGTATAATCTACATTTTTATAGTCATGAAAATAAAGAAAACTCTTTGAATGAGAAAGTGTGTCAAACTTTTGGTCTGTACTGTATGAATATATATATATATATATATATATATATATATATATATATATATATATATATATATATATACATATACGTAATCATTAGAAAGGACCCTATAAATGATGACTTTGTATATACTTAGCATATTGCTACTGTTATTAATACATTGAGGTCGTATAGATCATAATATAATCCTTGTAAATGTTAAAGGTCTGAAAGTTCAACAGCTCTTTTTAATTGATTTTCTGATCTGATTTAATGTGTGAGCCCAGCTTGAAGTCATTTGGGATGTGATATATATAAAACATACACTTGTTGGAAACATGCAGCCACTGTTACACTGCTTTTTAAGTGGATTTGAGATATTTCTGCTCACTCTGTTTAAAGTAGAGCAGGTGTTTTCAAATAAAAAGAAAAAAAATAGTTATAAGCTTCTGATATGACAGCAGGGATAAATGAGATGAGTGGGAAAATCTTGCTTTCTCTCCAGATGATTGATTTCGACCATAATCTGAAGCATTTAGAAAGAGTGAAAGAGCTTCTCACTTCAGTGAAACACTTTTTTAATGACTCTCTTCCACTATTGTGGACTGCTCTGTGAAAGTGGACTGGAGAAGCTCTCAAACGCCTGGCGGCTTGCCAGCCTGAGACAATGTATGGCGTGTCTTATGTATGAAAGCGCAAGCATTTCTTTCCAGCGTAGATGAAAGAGCTTTCAGTAGCTTCTTCTGGTGAAGATCTGACCATGAGATTAACTCAGATTGAAGGGTCTACAGGCATTTCAGCCTTTGGGGGCTGCAGAAACACTTTTCTTACCATTTGGGAATAATTATGATGATTAGAGCAAACTGCTTTGTCCTGCTATTACTTTCAGTACCAGTGAAAACTGGTTTACATTTAATTTAAACATGAAAATACATCTGTGAAATATACAGTTACCAACTCTGTAAAAACCTCTTAATGAAAATCTTTTCAATTCTGCATAATTCAGTGGTTCAGGTGTTAACGAAGTAATTCAGAGTGGTTTGGTTTGAAAAAGGTTCATCGTAGAGAACCTTACTTACTCAGATTTCTTCTCGGTGATGAGGATGGTAACCAGGGTTTGTGCCTACAGCACAGACACATTTGCTAATATAAATCAAAGCCCACCCTATCCCCTAAATATTACCTATAGTCTGATTCCACTGTAGGTAAGGTAGTCAATCACTGTATGTATAGTGACGTAGAACAACATTTGTGGAATTACAGTAAATTACAAATAAATAAACTAAATACAACATTATCTGTACTTCTGTTTATTATTAGATAAATCCAATTAAAGTTTACAAACTAAACTAGATACTCCACATTACATGGTACTGTTGTCAGAAAACTAATTATACATGCAATGTCTAGATTATATACACACATAACTTAAAATATATTATTATTATTTTCTTTAGCATTATTATTATAATGCTGAAATGAAATGATGAAATAATGTATGTTAAGCTTACCTGACTAGACAAGACTAACATTAGCACCCTCTGGAACATTACTGCACTACTGACAGCACTTCTAACGCTGGTGTCCTTCTATTTATTCATTAATAGATTTATTTTATTTTTTACGTATTTAGTGTAGTAGCAGTCTGCAGTTTGGGACGTGGCCAGAGAGTAATGTGTTACCTCTCCCCACTACTGCCTCTTGACCATGGCTACCTGCTCCTGGGCCAGAACGAGCCGAACTGTTGACCCGTTCTGGGGTAATACCCCCAAAAAACGCCAGTCGAAGCTGAATTCCAACGAGTACTTAGTATTTATTACGAAAACCATTGAGCATAACACCAAAGAAAAACGAGTGGTCGTGTTTAAAATAAAGAAAGAAAAAGGGAGCGGAGAGTAAAGTTAACGTGCTGCTTGAGGCACGCAGCACCTAGCGACTACTACTGCATCCAATACAATACCCACAATGCAATGTTTCACACGTTCGCCCCTTACTTTTCCAACAAATGTAGATTTACGTTTCAGAGTGCTTTCTGACAAAAGTTAATATAAACGTTAGCTTTATAAACGTAAACCTGGTGCGAGCTACCCGACGCTCCAGCAGGCGAGAGCTGCCTCCCCCCAATATCTCGTTGCTAACAACGAACACAGCGTGTGAATTGCGAACGATGCCAAAACGCTCTTTTAAAATAAAGTGTATTTAAACAGTTTCCGCTTTTTTGCGTGGGACAAATCTACCTGTTTCTGATATTGGGTGGGACATGCCCCCCCCCCGTGATCCTACAAGTGATCCTACAACTAAGTTATTTTATGTTAATGATGGTTAAATAGTATGTAACTAATACATTTGAAACGCAGCACAGCGTGGATCACCTACAGCGTTACCACTATAGGTTAAAATAAAAGTATTGCCTATAGCTTGACTTTAGTTACCACAGCCAACTTTGTTTCCATTTAGTAACATTTCTTTTGTGAATACATATGGACCAGTTTCAAAACCACACTGGGTTTGATGTGTGTGTGCAGTGTTTCTCTACATTAAACCATTTCACATTAACAGCTCTGAACAACTTTCCTTCCATCTCACTGACTGAATTACGCAGAATGTAAATTATTATTTTTTTTAAAGTAGCTGTAATCCTATCTAAATATATTTAATCAGTATGAGCTGATAAAATCAAATCAATAGATTTGTTTATCTTATCTTATTAAGTACATAATCCAAATTATTTCTAAAGGGTTATTTTTTTCAAGTTCTAATAGAAACTAATGTAACAGACGTGTAACTGAAAGATTTGAAAGATTAGGCCCTAAACTGCAAGTGTATAGTCTCGGATTCAAGCTGGCGTGAGTCATTTTGCTTTATGGCCGGGGTTTGGTGTGAAGGCCCTCAGACCTACGGCAGAAGGACAGCTTCAGTGTTTGCACAGCTGCCTCCCTCTCCTTTCATTTATTCAGGCATGATGCCCTTGGAGCTACGCTAACACTGCTGCCTGAGAGTGCACCGGGTCGCTTCGATTATTCGACTGTGATTCATTTCTTTATACACAATGGCCCTTATTCATCAGTCTGATCCTGAAATCAGTGCACACTAATTTAACCAGCCGTGTTGTAGTTCATCAGTTTCATTTTGGCTGTATCTGTGCAATCAAACTCACATCTGACCAAAGCTATTATCGCCCTTATCTATAATACCAATAAAAAAATAAATCATAAAATTACTAATAGTTTGTGTGCATGGCAGCCTAATACAAACGTGAATGTACATTTATCTGTGCATTACTATAAACAAAGGCTGCAACTGTTGCTCAGTCATCATATATCAAAGGCAAAATGTGCCAAAATAATAAATCAATAAATGTAAACAGAAATAAATACACTGCAGCAAAGTAAAAATAAAGTTGCGCCCCCGCTGAGCTGTGGCTGTTCCTGCTGTAGCGTGGGCTTTACTATATCAGTGTGAGTCAGAGTTTAAACTTATGCACTTATGTAATTCTACATTTACTTATTTATGCATATATTTTTTTTGTTTATTTATTTATTTATTTATATATTTATACATTTCTTCCTCCGCTATGCTAATAAGAACTTCTAAAAGTACATGCTATTTGATCAGTCTTGTGTTATTTTTGAATGGATGACGGAGCTGCTTTAAGCCTGGCCACTACTATTTTTTTTAGTTTATATCAAAAATATGACTGTGAAACACCAGAAGGCACCCAAGAGTGAGTCATCAAGTCATTCCCCCCTTATGCAGACAACAAAGATACTAGCAGGAAATTCCGTCCATTTCACCAAATTTAGCAGTTATTTCAGAGAATTTGTGGCCTTTTTGGTGAATATGAGGCAGATTTTTATGCCTAAAAAAGATAAGAAAAAGATGGTTTTAGAAATAAAACAGCCTTGGAAGAAAAGGTGGTGGGGCAAAGCTTAAGCTTAAGCTCAAGACTTAATCAGACAGGAACCACTGAACCACTGTTTCCCTATTCGCTTTAATAGACATGCACCAACTTGTGCATATATATCATCACTGTCTAATGTAGTATCTCTAAAAATGGTAATTTTACAGGAGAGACCAAAAACAGTCTTTACTTTCAATGTAAGTCAAGTAAACCAGATAGTTTTCCCAGGTGTTTTGGAGAATTTCCGTTGGTCCATTCATCTATCCATCTATTATCTGCCGCTTTATCCCGCTAGTCAGGGTCATGGGGGGGGCTGGAGACAATTCCAGCATCATTGGGCAAAGCGTGGTACACCCACTGAAGCACGGGGAGAACATGCAAACTTCACACAGAACGGTCCAGACTGGAAATCCAACCACTACACCAGCATGCTGCCCCTCCATTGGTCCATTCATCATGTAATTCTTACACATTGTAAACAGTAGTGGCCACGTTCAAATGATGTAGAAAAAATAAAAATCTGCAAAAGTAGAAATACTTGTTTTACTCTGGACGATATGATCTTTGCTTTAATCCTCTATAGTTGTATCTCAGCACTGTATAGTTTGGTCAGTGCACTTACTACTTGACCTCAATCTCCACCTGCAAGCACAGCCGTTGGCTCACAACCCGCTGAGTACTGTGGATTCATTGGCTCCCTACTGAAACATCTGCATGAACTGGGGGCATGCTTTATGTAAATGAGATGTAAATGAGGGGCTGGTAAGCTGGCGCTTGATTTCACGCACGGCCCACTCATTTTCACGCTGTATGAAAGGTTAATGTATAAAACGAAGATTAGACATTAAAGGCAGTCGCTATGCTTACCAAACCAGGGTATTGAATGTTTTTCAGAATATATCTGGACAGGGCTGACCGGTCGAATACACAGTGCACACATTTCTATACCTCTGCCTGTTCCCTAAAGGCCTCAGTGTACTTCTTGCAGATACTAAGTTTGCTGGCTTCAGCGAACAATATAACGTAATCGCGGAGAAATAAACAACTGCAGACACGACATGGAGGTGTATTGTGTAATAGCACTAATTAGTATGAAGCACCAAAACACATCAGCGTAGTTGGCTTGCTATTTGCCAGGTGCTTGTTTTTCCCGGTACACCTTAAATGACATAGTCATCACCATCGCTAGAACTGTGATAATGATGCGAGCTCATAAACTTAGTTTTGCAAGACATATGCACCTGAGCACTTAGTTGAAGCTGCAAGATTGTTTAAAAAGCTATTTAAACTATTTAAAAAAAAAAGCTAAAAAATATGTATTTGCCATTGATTTATTATTACTTTTCCATATATATATATATATATATAAATATACACAGTGGCTTGAACTTTTTCACCTTAGAACCATTTAAATGTATTTTATTGAGATTTTTGGTGATACACCAGCACAAAGTAGCACATAATTGTGAATTAGAACGAAAATGATACATTGATTTCAAGTTTTTAATCAAATAAAAATCTGAAAAGTGTGACGTGCAAAAGTATTGAGTCCCCTTTACTCTGATTACCCCTAAATGGAATCCAGTGCAATCAATTTCCTTCAGAAGTCACTTAATTAGTTAATAGAGTCCAGCTGTGTCTAACTTAGTCTCAGTATAAATACACCTGTTCTGTGAAGACCTCAGTGGTTTGTTAGAGAACACTAGTGAACAAACAGCATCATGAAAGCCAAGGAACTCACCAGACAGGTCAGAGATAAAGTTGTGGAGAAGTTTAAAGCAGTCTTAGGTTATAAAAACATATCTCAAGCACTGTTCAATTCATCATCCATTCTAATGCAAACCTACCAAGACATGGTCATAAAGCTGGTATATATATATATATATATATATAATTACTGCATTACTCTTTATTGTTGCCCTATGGCTTTCTCTCATTGATTACATCCCTCTACCTTCCTAAAATCTCCTATACACAGTTTTATTTTACAATACTTTTCCAGCAAAGCAGCACTTTAGCCCTGTCCATTTATGCTGCAGTCATAAGAAATGTTGTACCTTGAACTGCTTGTTTAATGATGTACAATACAGACAAGGTATCAGAACAGAATTCTTTTCCATATATCAGCCTGTTTAAAGGATAAATAGTTGTTAAATATGGTCATTAGGGGTTTGTAAGTGGACTTTTGGGGAGAAAAAATGGAAAGATACATAAAATGGGTCCATAATTGTTCTTTAAAATTAAAAAGTTTTTCCTGCTGTGTTTGATCTGAGCTAAACACAATAAAACCAAAAACTTTAGGTACGTTGAGTGAACTGGGACCACGCTTACAATAGAACAAGCTCTTAGCTCTTGTTATGGTTGACTCCAGCACAACCGTCACACAGGAGCCTCTGCAAACTGTTGAAGTGATTTAGTCATTTAGTCTGCAGATGTGCCAGCAATTTCGCTTCTGCTAAATGGGTTGCAGCTGGAGCTGTGGGCCAAACCAGGACAAATTAGTCGACACAGTTTTCTCTACATTCAGCTTCAGAGCAGAAATTGTAAACTGAACACTTTCATATGGAGCTTTTTTAGACCTCCTGTGCCCCTCGTGGCCAATACAGCTTGAAATGTCTCTTTTTACTTTTCGCTTAATTACTTCTCGCTGGTAGCTCGTCGCTGTCGGAGGAGAAACAGTGCCGCAAGTGCAGATTTCAAACTTTCAATCGAATTACATTTATATTTTTATGTAAAAGAGGAGATCTTCTGTTATGATGTTTTGATGACAGGCTACTGTTGTGTATGGTCTTGTTATTTATCCATACCATTTTTAATGCAGAATATAAATTGATAGTAACACATTGAGCACCACTCGAAGGCCTAGGCGTTCGATCCATTCACAGGTTTGATTAGAAACAATGAAACGTATTATGGGACACTCATGCACAAACACTACATCCATACACAATAACCGACAAAGAGGGGACAGAGAGGGGAGGCTTTATACAAACACATGAGAGACCAAACACAGGACACCTGGTGAACATAGCGTGAGACAGGTGGAGGGCGAGGACATGGAGCACATGACAGAAACAAGAGCACATGGGACAGACGTACAGACACGTGACACAGGGCAGTAGAATGTAAACAATGACAGACAGGCTCGGAACAGGGCAGGACGTGACAGTAACCCCCCCTCCCCCAAAGGTGCAACTCCAGAGGCGTGAAAGTGACCACGCCCCAGAAGTCTGTCTGAAGGGGAGGCCAGGAAAACAAAACAGACAGACAGAGACAGAAACTGGGACAAACAGGCTAACGGGAACAGGGACAGAGAAACCAAACGAGACAGAAACAGGCACAGAAACCGGGACGGGGACGAACACAAAATGAAGAACCAGAGACAAGGGCGGAAGACGAGAAGACAAAGGAGGAGGATGACGCAGTGAGGACACTGGAAACAGATGACGACAGGAAAACACCACAAGACAAGAAACAAAACACCAGACAGAACTCAACGGGATCACAACAGAGCACACAATAACAGACCAGACAGGAGTGAGAGTAGAGGGCAAAACACAGAGACCGGGACAGGAACAAACAACACAATGGGGACAGGAACGTGAACAAAGACAGGGACAGGGATAAACACAGGGACAGGGAGGCACAAAAGTCCAGGGCCCGAAACAGTACAGGGTTGGCGGGCAAGAACAGTAGTGCCCAGTGTTCGGGGACAGTCCGGGGAGTGGAGTCAGGAAGCACCTGGGGAACAGCTGCATCGACGTCCATGGGGGCGGCAGTGCTCACTGCATCAATGTCCACGGGGGCAGCTCGAGGAGGTGGCGGCAGCCGCAGCGGCGCCCCCCCGACATGTAGCACAACGGTTATGGTACATGATAAATGCTAACATGAGTTGTATGGACAGGACTATGTTATGGTAGTGTCAGGCTACTGTTCATCATCATGCCAGACGCTGTGAAGTTTAATGTTATGATGGCTAACTGGAGCACACTTTAGGTAAACCCCTAAAAATAGTTAGCACTAAAGCCTGAGTAGACCGATAAATCCATATGATGAACCAGTTAATAATCTCAGTGTTATTAATCTCATTTGAGGGATGATAGATCTGAACAGTCTCCTCAGCAGTGGACTGTGATGGTGCAAGGTAGCTCATCACCAGTATGAACATTACCAGTGGGAATTTTTAACTTAACATGGTAGTATGGTGCAGGTTTTATGTACTTACCTTGGTGTCCTGTCTTAAAAGGGGACAAATGGGTGGTAAAGGGAACTGGGACTGCTTATTTCTGTTGGGCGGATCCACCTTCGGGTGGAGAGAGGGTCCTCACTGTTTTTGTGGGATAAACCAGTAAAAGAAGAAAGAATTAGTAAGTATGTGTACATGTGACAATACTTACTGGTAATGACTAGAGACAGGGTGCCATGACTAATAGTGCTATATATCATCACTGTCCAGTGAAAAACGTGTATCTTCATTTTTGTCCATTTTAAGTTTTCTACATTATTTGAACCCGCCAATGGACGTTTGCATTGTGTGAAAATTTCATGATGAATGGACCAGGAAAAGTTTTCCAAAACAGCTTGGAATAAATTCTGGTTCCATTGACTTACATTGAAAGTAAAGTATGTTTTTGTTCTCTCCTGTGAAGTTGCAATTTTGGAGATTCTTGTTTTTCATTGGACAGCGACAATATGTATGTATGTATGTAAATGTGTATGTATGGCTATGTTTAAGTATAAGTAACATCATGGGATGTCAACCCTCTTATGAGGTGTTGGTTTAGTCTGGGCGTGTTATGCTGATCATACACTAGAAGACTTTGACTCTAAAAAAAGACTCTGAAAAGCCGTTTAATGGACTAAAGTCTGACACCATCTCACATCTAAAGACTAGTCACAGACTTTTACTCACAGACTAGTCACAGGATATGATTTTGCAGACTGGGGATCATTTAGAGTCACTATTTAACAAGTCTGAAACTCGATTCCTTTTGAGATTATTTCCCATTTATAAGATTGAAGCTAGTAACATTCAGCTGAAGTGTACGGTTTGCTGGTAGGCTTATTGTAAACACTGTAGCCCCTGTTGGAAGAGCTACAGGCGGCAACAATGTACATGTCACTCTTTGCGTGAGCCAAGACTTCAGACTTACGATAATATTAAACACGGTAAATTTTATCGGAATGCTAGGACAAGAAAAAGACTGACTTAATCCAGCATTCTTGACCACCTTACACTAAAGGATCAACACTTACACTCAACTCCAGCAAGACTCTCAAGATTTTATTCCAACACTAGAAATTTGTCTGACAGTAAAATCGCTTGAAAATCGGTTGGTGTAAAGTCAGCATTAGTCTTTTGCCATAGTGTGCCTGGACACGGTCGCACATAAAACCTGGAGAATCTCCTTTCGGGGGTTTTAATGTTACATTGACATTTAGTCATAAGTGCTTAACATTGGTGTTGTACTGGACACAAGTTTGCATTTTGTGGCAAGTTATATACATGACATTAGCTGAAAAGATGTTTTAGATAAGGAAATGAGATTTGATTTGTGGGTTTTAAGGATGTTTCGCCCATTAAATAAAGGCAGCACACAAAACCTGCTTACTAAAAAATCTGTTCTTCTCAAGAAAAGTTAGTGTGAATCATGTCTCCATGCAAACAACTTTCAGAAGAATCCAGAAGATAGTGTGTTATAGAGACACATGAATCTGGAAAATGCTACAAAAGCTAAAGTCCTGGGTGAAGGTAATCCTTGGTTAGACAAATTGTCTACTAATGGAGAAGATTCAGTACCATCGCTGCTGTCCCTAGGAGTGGACATCCTGTTAAGAGCTCTCTAGGAGTACAAAAGAGCTGAGAAAGAACCCAAGGGTAGCAGCAGAAGATGTACAGAAGACTTTGTTTATGTGTCCACCATTGAAAAAAACAGGAATGGTGATCACAAAGGAAGCCGCAAAGGGAGTTCCTGGATGTTCCAAAATGAAAAAATGCTCAGCACTGTGTTTGGAGTAGAAGAGCATCAGAGAAGCCTGGTGGAGGGAGCATCATGGCTTACGGCTGCTTTGCTGCCTCCGACCTGGACGCATCATTGAGGGAGCAATGAATTCAAAGGTGTATCAAAGCATATTTTTTAAGGAGAGAGGAAGAGCAGCAGTCCATGGCCTCCAGCTGAAGAGACGTTGGATGATGATCCAAGATAGTGACACAAAGCACACAAATAAATGAACTCATGAATGGTTAGAGAAGAAGGTTTTGCCACGGTCAAGTCAGATTCCTGACCTTAACCCTATTGAGATGTTGTGGCAGATGTGCGCAAGCAAGGCATCCCAGAAATGAACTGAAATAAATCTTATTTGGAGTCATAGGAAACATCTGGTGGAGATGATCACTGCAAAAGGGGATTTACAGATTATTCAATTCAAGGGTCCACTTACTTTTTCTAGACTTCCCTGTGGTTATTTACCCAGCGTGCTCAGTTAAAGATTGTACTGTTGTAATAGTAGGGGGAAGACGGAGGAGGGGGATACACACGCAGATGAGGAGTCAAGGGTTTAATAAAGTCCATGACGTTCACAAACAGACAGAAACACAACAAACTAATAGCACTCAAAACACGAAATCCATTGAAAATGTCAAACAAAGACAGACTGCAAACACAGGGCATATATAACAATGGCTAACAAGAGGGAACAGGTGACGAGACCAAACACTAATGGGACTCAGGTGAGTAAGGCAGGGCAAGGGCAGAGACATAGGAGCACATGACAACACGAGAAACATAAACAAAGACCATGCGGACGAGAACAGGGCAGAGCGTGACAACTGTACTGGTTCAGCTAGATGGTGTCTATAATTGTGACTTAGATATAAATATAAGACCAAATTTTATTAGCAATCAGTGCAGAAATCCAGCTTATTCTAAAGGGCATCACCTGTATTCAGCCAGTATCCTGTCCAAAGGTGATGTTATGGAGCAGAGTTCAAGACAAGCAAGACAAAAGTCGCTGAAAGAAGAAGTTCCTGATTGTTATTGAGACTGGCTCTGTAAATCTGGAACGCTTTACATAGCTGGGACATAGTATTACAGTGCCTTCTGTCTCATGCTTGTGTTTTCCTGACCCTGACACGGGCCGTCTGGTCGACTGAGACATCTGAGACTGAGACGTCTTCTCGATCTGGACGGCTGCCATGTCTGAGAGTGACCGACTGTCTGTGTTGACTTTACACAACGCTGGACGCTGCTGCTACTGACGCATTCTCTCTGCTTAGACTTCCTCTACAGAAGCAATGAAACAGCAATGAACAGCATGTTTGGATTCCTAACTTAATTAAATTTGTATTTTTATTATGTGTATATATGTGTATGTGTATAATTATATTTTTATTACGTGTGTCAGCAGTATGTTAAAGTAGCATAAAAGCTATTTATGAAAGAAAGAAATAATTAAAGAAATAATCTATTCATTGCAGTAAACAGTTATGTAATTGCCCTAAATATGCGAACCATGATTGAGGCTGTAAGGTGAAGTAGTGATGCCTTATGTAATAATGAGAACTCTCCAGATTGTTGCTCAGGATGTGATACTAAATGGGCAGTCAGGATAGTTTATAGGATGACCTGTATTAGGACAAGAGCCAAAGTCTTTTAGTCTGAAGTCTCATGTTCTACACACACAAAGCCACCACCAAGTGAGTCCAGGATAGAACTATTCACTGTTTAAGCCAAGTGCTGGAGAAGGTACTGAAGCCATCTGTGAGTACGATCTGGCCTGAAGAATTAAATGAGGTATTACAACAGCTGTGCCGCTATACTATGGTGCTGGTTTATTTATTAAAGAAGACAAATTCTTATTGATCACCTAAGGAAGCACACTTGCTATCAGCTAACAGTGAGACAGCACTAGTGCTGTGAATTTCATTTTGTTCAGATAAACTCAGGGCCCGTCAATTCAGGAGGATTTGCAGGAGCCGTTGATTTCACCCCCAACAGAACAATAGTGTGACCTCACATTAGTTCAATAAAGAGTTTTCAATATAAGAGCTGTTTAAGCTCTACAACGTGTTCCATTGGTCCAAGTTAAAACAGACAGAGATACACTATATGTACAAAAGTACTTTTTATGACATTGCACTCTAAACCCATAGACTTTAGTATGAAGTTGGTCTCCCCCTCATTTGCAGCTATAACAGTTTCCAATTTTCTGTGAGGTCAAACAGTGATGTTGGACGAGAGGGTCTGACTCACAGTCTCCGTTCTAGTTTATCCAAAATTTATTGGATGGGGTTATGGTCAGGGCTCTGTGGGTGGCCAGTTATGTTCCTCCACACCAACCTGACCGAGCGAGCCTGACTAGCGGGATAAATCGGAAGATAATGGATGGATAGACTTACACTTGCCACAAGTTCTCAAATACGTTGCCTATGTCATACTATTATTTATAAAAATAAAAAAGGGATTGTTGAAACGAGAACTGGCTGAGCGTCATGGCAGAGGGGTTTAACTAGGTCTTTGCACGGCATTGGTGAAGTGGGACTGGGTCACAGTTCAGAAGAGTTTTCGTTTCAGTGGCGAAGTTTGAGTTTGATGCAGGCAAGGACACTTTGTGCTGTAACAGTGAGACTTTGCACTATAGTGGTGGGGTTTGACTGGGCCGTGGGCCAAGAGACCTTACACCATGGCGGTGGAATTTAACTGGGCCTCATATTAAGGACTCTGCACCATGGTGGTGTAGTTTGACTGGGCCGCAGTCTGAGGGGTTTTGCATAATTGAGGGGGATAGACTGAGCTGCTGGCTGGACACTTTACATCATGGAGATGGAGTTGGACTAGGCCGTGGGCTGAGGGTCTCTGCATTGTAGTGGAGAGCGTTTTACTGGGATTTGGCCTTGGGGTCTTTGCATCACTTTGAATGATTTGACTGGAAGTTGGGTTGGACTAGGCCATGGGCTGAAGGACTTAATGGGGAACTATGCATGTGATTGTGTGTGTATATTTATATATATATTCACTTTTACACTGATGTCTTGTTATGGATCACAGATCACCTTAGACTTGTATGCAGTCAGAGGCTACCAACAACAGAAGCAAGTGGAAATTTGACACAGTTCAAATTTGCCTTTAAAACACAGTTGAGTAGCTCTGCTGATGGTTGCTGAGAGTGTAGTGTAGAGTCTAAGTAGCTTTGTGCTTTGTTTTCCTTGCTTGATGGGTCAGCTGTAGCAGCCAAACCCAAGAGGGCAGTGAGTTGGCAGGAGATTATAGGACGCTGATGCTGGGGTTCTACTCCACAGAGCGAGATTTGGGCTACTGTGAGTCTTTCAGCATGTGCTGTCGGTCTGCTGTGGTTTTGTGGTTCATTAGCAGTGGTTACACACGTACAGGAACAGAGTATACGTATGGACTCAGAGCAGCTTGAGTCAGAAGCTTTACTGAAGCCCAAAGCATTGATCTGCAGCACCCAAGTGTAATCCAATCCAGTCTGAAACCTTTAAAAGAGGTTTGCAAACCCGAGACAAATACATCGCTGGCTGACTTGAAGGCCTAACACAGAGAGTAAAGAGTCTTTGCAGAATGGAAGTGGGCGTTTTTCAACCGTTTGGGCTCACTGCCAATAACCCTAACCCTGAGCTTAACTGTGATTGGATGGCTGAACAGAACGCCCACTCGCTCTGCTCTGCAGAGACCTCTACTTGAGCGCAGATGGGTGATTAGTTTGAGAGGGAGCTTGTCATTGTTTTTGGTGGGAATATGCTGATTATGCGGTATTGTGTCAGCAGGAAGACTTTAATTGATCGCCCACTCGAGCACAGGCCAAGTATCGAGCCTGTTTGTCTTGGGATGAGTGGGTGAATGAGCGTTGGATTCATTGTAGATTTGTTGGCAGAAAATTGTAAAGCCATTTCAAGCCCTGTCAGTGAAAATAAAGCATCCTGGGGAAGCATTTTAGGTGGACGATCTTCAACATATAGTTAAACGCCAATTCCCATGACCCAGATAGGCTTTTCAATTAACACGTTATCTGGAAACCCTACCTTGCGAGAATTGGCGTTTTTGCTCTTGGGGTCCCCCCTAAAGTTGCAGCACGTATATCACTTTTATACCTCGTACACACAAATTGTGCGTTGAGGCCCCCTCTTGGACAGCAGGTATGCAGGTAGGCATTCGTTGACAAGCTGAGGGATGCAGATTCCACATTGTGTGCACTCACGTCATTCAGGCCTATGGATGCTACAGATGACATTGATTCTGGATGTTTCTGTGTGTAGATAACGGAAATTGTGATTGTAATCCATAGCGCCGGGTGTCAGGGTGTGACCAATGGCAAGGCAAGGAGGCACACTGAGGAGTCAGTCTGAATATTTGTTGACACTTACAGGTTCAACATTTTGAACTCCACACAAAAGAACTCTGGCCAGAAAAAAACATATAAAACATGGAAACATGGCCTCTTTTAACATGATGGATCAAACTATATGAAATGTGCAGGGTACATCCACCACTACCAGTTACTGAAGAGTTACACTTAACTGATTAACACTGCTTCACATTTTACATCACACTTTACAATACACATAACGATATTTTAATGCTAAATATAAATACAGAAATGTTGTAAATTACCCACTTAACTCTCTAACCAACCCTAGTTTACCTCCTAGAAAGGTTCCAAACGGTGTCAAAAGTATTCACTTTTATTACTCAGTTAGAAGTATAGATACTAGGGTTTAAAAATACTTCTGTAGAAGTTCAGCTCAAGATTTTTGCTTTCAAAACTACTTAAAGTATAAAAGTAAAAGTAATGTAAAGGGAAAACCACCATTAAGGACAAAATCTTAGGCCGCACCACAGGGGTCTATAGTGCACTAGCCCCCCTCCCTCAAAAACATTCTTCTAAAAGCCATAATGACTATAATGTTATATTAAAATGTTAATGTTGATAAATTTGGGATGTGCTAGGCTTCCTGTTTCAGCCCCATATACGCCCATTAAAAATGAATGTAGTTTAGTACAATGTAAATATATTAAAGAAGCATATCTGTGTACTACTGAACATTAACATGTGTTTCATGGAGCAGAAGATATGATGACTAGTTGACTATAAGTATTGTAATGGTGCAAAAAGTCAAACTTCAAAGACCTGTTATCAATAATCTTTACTGGAATGTAAATGTAGAGGAATGAAAAACACCGGCTGAAATGAAACAGGAGTAACGAGACTGTTTTTAAAATGTAAGGAGTAGAAAGTACAGATCATTGTGTAAAAATGTAAGAAGTAAAAGTTAAAAGCTGAAAAAAAATTACTCCAGTAAAGTATAAATAACCAACATTTCTACTTAAGTAAGCTAACAAAGTATTTGTACATCGTTACTTGACACCTCTGCAGGTAGTACAGTCCACATTACCCAGAATTCAAGGCATATCTATAAAGACCTGCTCATTAAGGCCGCACTTCCTCTAAACCAGCACCAACTGACCCACGCTGCAGACATGGCTCCTGGGGAATAGACCAAGAAGGCAGCAGAAACATTATGCCATTAAGATATAGGATATGAACAGTTATAGAATCAGAGAGCTGTTACCACTAGCACAGTTAACATAGTGTGTTCTTATCAATTAAGAATTAAACTAAAGGCTTAAATCCCTAAAGGCTTAAAAACACACACCTATCCCCAACACACAACCCATGTTAGGACCTTAGTGGGCCATCACATACAAGTAAGAGTTACAGGATTTCATTACAGGAAGCTGCAAACTTTCAAGGCTTATTTGGCATGAGATTGCAAAGACTGACTAAACTTTCTGGGTGACGTTAATTTATTTCTTTCCATACTGACGGGACTATGGTGACTTTTGGATCCGGGAAAACCACAAAACTAGGTTATGTAGGTTATGTGCTACATCACGATCTCTTAAAAATAACACTGGCAGAGATGCATACTCTGCTGTTGGGTTTTTCTTGTTTTCCCGTTAGCTGTGAGACTGTCCTGCATCCTTATATCTCTTTCATCTCTGGCCAACAAGTGAAAGCTAGCCTGAGATTTTCTCTTGTCTGGTCTTTTGCTTGGTCACTCTCTCTTTTTCTCTTTTTTCTTTCCTCTGACAGCATCTTCTTTGGTCTCTTTGCAGCCTCTGCTGTGATGTCCATGCTGGGAGCTTCATGTTGTCTTCTTATTATAGCTAGCTGAGGATCCATAGTTGTTATCGTGTGATGTGGTGCCGTAAGGCATTACCCTGTTCTTACAAAAGATCTTGTGTCCGCTTCTTCAAAGTTACAGAGCGCTATAGCTGGGCTTTTGGGCCTGGAGTGGCAGAGAGAACATTATATCTGTTATAAGTCACTGAAGCATCAGTATGATTTTAAAGGTGTTGTTTTAATATAAAATCTTAAAGGCTTTTATTGATGGTCAGTTTCTGACCACAGATTAACGTACATAAACTGTCTTGGGCTGTGGTGTGTACGCACAGCTGTATGAGCACACCTATGTGGTGACCTAATAGGCTATGTGGTTGAACAGATGATTTGGAAAGTTGACTGACTGATTGGACATTGCTGTGCAGGTGGACCTCTGGCAGCCCAGCAGCCCTTCTTTTATCCACATGGGCAGCTCAGTGGACGTCCACGTGGGACACAACAGGACAGGACATCTCAAAGATCAACTTCAACAGACCCACTTGCATTATGAGTAAGACTCTAACACTCTCCCTCACTCTTCTCTAACACACTGACTTTCAGCTGTGCTTTTGGAATAGCCCTGTTAATCTTTATACTGATTGTTTAGTTTTGAGGAAATAATTAATTCAGTAATCAATATAAAACTACTATACGCATTCTCTGGCCACTTTATTAGAAACCCCTAGATAGTACTTCCACTGCTTGCCCACTTTATAGGTGTAGCCCATTGCTGTAATGGCCATATGGCTGCCATAATTAGTTCTGTTGCTTTAACTCTGCCTGTCAATGGAAAAAGATCAGCGCAAGACCACCCTATACTCACTGGCTACTTCATTAAAACTGTGTCTTGTACATCCAGTCACTGTCCACTTTATTAGAAACGCCGACCTTGCACTTCTACTTACTGGCCACTTTATTAGAAACACCTGTGCTGTACTTTCATTCACTGGCCACTTGATTAGAAACTTCTATGTTGTACTTTCAGTCACTGGCCACTTTATTAGAAACACCTATGCTGTACTTATACTAACTGGTCACTTTATTACAAACATCTGCCCCACACTTCTACCCACTGGCCACTTTATTAGAAACATCTACCTTCTATTTAAACTCACTGGCCACTTTATTTTAAACATCTACCTAGTATGTATACTTACTGGCCACTTTATAAGAAACATCTACCTTGCTCTTCTACACACCAGCTGCTTTATTAGAAACATCTACGTTCTAGTTACACTCACTGGCCACTTTACTGGAAACATCTAACAAGTATGTATACTTACTGGCCACTTTATTAGAAACACCTACAGCAGCCATTTGCTAAAATAAAAAAAAAATTACCTTGCACTTCTACACACCTGGGCACTTTATTAGAAACACCTACGCTGTACTGTCACTCACTGGCCACTTTATTGGAAACATCTTCCTAGTACTTATTGGCTACTTTAAAATGGGAGTCATTCACCAGCATGGATGCCAGCTTGGCTAGCATCCTCCTGTCTCCCACCACCTGCACTCAGTCAAGGGGGCTTCCCAGGACGGAGCCAGCCCTCTTAATGAGTTTGTCGTCTCATTTTGTCTGTCGTCGTGATGCTGCTGCCCCAGCATCAAAAGATGGGAGAGGCCACCACTGTGTCAAAGAAGGTCCTCAGGAGAGCTCCCTGCACTCCAAATGATCTTACTCTCCTCAGGAGGTAGCGTCTACTCTGGTAGAGTCTACTTTCTTGTTTGTTAGAAACATCTACCTAGTATATATATTCACTTATTACAAACACCTAAGTTGGCCTTTTTATTAGAAACACCAACTCTATAATTTCACTCACTGGCCAAGGTAAAGCTAAAAGGGAGGGTCCTGTATGGGGGTTAGTTAGCTGATGAATCAGGAGCAGGGAAAACATCAATATGTGCACAGCAGGGCCGCTTCAGGACTAGGATTTTCAACCACTGTTGCAAAATCCCTGGAGCGCGAACATCAGTTTCTGAACTGGAGGAGAAAGGTAGCTTCCCATGCTCACGAGCCGACCCGGACCCTTTTCTCAAAGCAGCCTTTTATCCGCTCCGCCCATCAATCACTCAGCCGAATCAACAGCGCGGCGGCGCTTTTATCGGCCTGCTGCAGCCACAGAGGCTCCTGTTGTCCCTCCCTCGCTCGCTCGCTCCTTTCATTCCTCTCACTCAGTTCACCAATCCAAACAGACTTCACAGGCTGATGCATTACAGCAAATCTAGGCATAGGCTTTGATGCCTCGGGCCGAGGAAAAGTGGGTAAACGTGTCAGAGCCGAGCGAGCTGTGTGTGCGTTTCTGTTTTCCCCACAAATGTAGTTCTTTTTCAATGGAAGGAAAAGAAAAAGAGCTAAAACGATGTAGATACACTTCTGTCTAATCTAAAGTACTGTGCAAAATGCAATGTTCCACACATAATACATAATAAACATAATATTTACTGTAATTTATAGAATTTCCTGATAGCCGTGTGACAGAATTAGCTATTAAACTTGTTATTAGAATGCATTAGATATTTTCCAGCATATTTTCTTTTTCTTTAAAAAGATGGTTGATATCACATGAAGATCCTGGGAACCAGGGGCACCTCCCCCTGGGACCTATAGGTGGTTGTAGACCTTGTGAGTCTAGTTACATACTGAAAGCCTAAAACCTTATTAATAAAGGTACCCATACTGGCACTGCCCACCAGTGAGTCCAGCATTGCCATCCATTACTGTACAAGCTTAAACCTAGAACCAAACCACTCAAAGCCAAAGCCAGTCATGGTTGGAAATTCGCTGCACCCTGTTTTCTTTGAAATCTCTTTGAAACTGAAGTTCTTTTAATTTTTTTTGGCTTTGTATGGGTAGAAAACAACATGCTCTCTGAGACAGATTCATACTTTTGACTGTCCATCCTTTCATCTTTTAGCTGCTCCTGGAGTTCCAAATTCAAACACTGGCAGGCTGATCATAACCAAAGATGTGAATGACAGCGATGGTTGTTGGGCTGTGATTGGAGAATGTGATTATGAAAAGAACGAGGAGTTTGGCGGAGAGCATAATGGTTTGACCGGCTAAATTAGTGAGAGTGCTCACAGACAACAAATCAGTTTTACTATTTAAACAAGTTCAGCTTATTAAAATATTATTTTCCTATTTGATTGGACAAACCTGCGATCTGGGTGGGTCTAGGTTGGCCAAGTTGATGGAGAGGGAGTAAGTTTAATTTAATTTCTCTAACTAAATTACTCAGGGCCCATGGGCTTCAGTTAAGCCCATACATTAAATCATGCCCGGGGAGGGGAGGAGGCGTTCTGCTGACCCAGAGGCAGCTAAGAATATTTCTGTTTTGGGCTTTCAGCTACGAATGGCTGGGGCATCATAGGGCATAGAACTCACAACCTCCTGATGGTGGGGGAACATACTTAGAAAGTCACTCCCCTCATTGTCCAAAAAGTTATATGCAATATGTTATATAGTGGCAGAAACCACATAAACAAGTATATTTAATATTCAATCAAATCAAATATGTAGTGATTTAGGTTTACAGTTAGCGAGTAAGATGCTTGTAAGTGTATATAAGCTAATGTATGGCAGCTACATTGACCTCATAGCTGCCAAGACACCAAACATGTATTGGTTGCATTGCTTAAGGGGGCCCTTGTGAGTGCATGAGATGTTTCATCGTATTATCCCTTTAAAAATGGCTGTTGTTTTCACAGGCTGAAGAGTTGATCTTCCGTTTTGCACATATGAGCAACTACAGTGGCATAATCTCTAACTGAAACCTCTGCGGTTGCCTAGGCCTTGTTTATCTAATGCAGTCAGCGCTGCCACTTCCTCAAGTTGAACCCTTACATAAACAACTATTACTCATTGTTTTTGATTCATCAGTGTATGACCTTTTGCTTGGACATGATACGCTGTCCTCCAGCCTCTGACTCAGCCTGCCTCTCTACTGCATATTAAGGAAACACTACGCTATAGCCAGCCGGCGTCCTCTCACAGGCTTTTACTCTATCTGGTTTAAACTGGGCGCTGTAGAAGTTAAAGTTATTTAATGCTGGTGATTTTACTGTGAAGCAGAATATAAAAATGTCCTCTGAGCCCTGCCTCCTGCTGTTCCCCACAGGGTTCTTATTCCCAATCTCCAGAAGGAAATGGAAAAACAGGCAGGACATCGGTCCTCCAGAAAGCGCCGGTCCGAATTCCAGTACGATTACGAGGTGTATCATCCGTTGGAGGAGGTGGGTAAAGTTGTGGCTTCACTGATTGCTTGGTGGTGGGGTTAGATTATGCTCAGTTTATTTGGGGCTCCTGCTTGGTACCTGCGCTCATTGATCATTTTGTTAGAAAGGTCTACCACCTTGAAGGTTTACTGTAGATCTCTTACTATACAGTATAGCCCATCTGTTGCCTCAACTCAATGTATCAACAGAAAGAGACCACCATAAGACCCAGCTCTACTAACAGGCCACTTTATTAGAAAGCCTGATCGTCTGCTGCCACTCACTGGCCCCTTTATTAGAAACACATGCTGTATACTTCCATTGACCGGCCACTTTATTAGAAATTTCTACCAAGTACTTGCCCTTAGTGGCCACTTTGTTAGAAACACTTACTGTGTACCTCCACTTTTGTACCTGACACTTTATTAGAAGCACCCACCTTGCATGTCTACTCACTGGCCACTTTATTAGAAACACCCACCTTGCACGTCTACTCACTGGCCACTTTATTAGAAACACCCACCTTGCACATCTACTCACTGGCCACTTTATTAAAAACACCTACCTAATACTTCCACTCACTGGCCACTTTATTAGAAACACCCACCTTGCACGTCTACTCACTGGCCACTTTATTAGAAACACCCACCTTGCACATCTACTCACTGGCCACTTTATTAAAAACACCTACCTAATACTTCCACTCACTGGCCACTTTATTAGAAACAACTGCCTTGCATGTCTACTCACTGGCCACTCTATTAGAAATACCCACCTTGCATGTCTACCCACTGGCCTCTTTATCAGAAACGCCTACCTTGTACATCTACTGACTAGACACTTTTTTAGAAATCTCTACCAAGTACTTTCACTGACTAGCCACTTTATTAGAAACACCCACCTTGCACGTCTACTCACTGGCCACTTTATTAGAAACGCCTACCTTGCATGTCTACTCACTGGCCACTATATTAGAAACACCCACCTTGCATGTCTACCCACTGGCCACTTTATTAGAAATGCCTACTTTGCACGTCTACTCACTGGCCACTTTATTAGAAACACCCACCTTGCACATCTACTCACTGGCCACTTTATTAAAAACACCTACCTAATACTTCCACTCACTGGCCACTTTATTAGAAATACCCACCTTGCACGTCTACTCATTGGCCACTCTATTAGAAACACCCACCTTGCATGTCTACTCACTGGCCACTTTATTAGAAACACCCACCTTGCACATCTACTCACTGGCCACTTTATTAGAAACACCCACCTTGCATGTCTACTCACTGGCCACTTTATTAGAAACACCCACCTTGCACATCTACTCACTGGCCACTTTATTAAAACACCTACCAAATACTTTCACTCACTGGCCACTTTATTAGAAACACCTATTAAATACTTTCACTCACTGGACGCTTTATTAACACCTACCTTGTATGCCTATTCACTGACCACTTTATTAGAAACACCTACCCTGTAGGTCGGTATTGGCCACCATTATCTGTGTACAGTGACGGACTCTAAATCATCTGTTGCTGCACAGTTTATCCGTCCCCCTCTACCCTATTCTTCATTGGTCAGTTTCTGACCACAGGGCCACGGACACTGATATTATTTGGGTGGTGAGTCATTCTCAGCACTGCAGTGTGATACTGACATGGTAAGTGTGTGTGGTGCTGTTATCAGACACGGTTGTGTTACTGGGGGTTTTACAGGTCAGTGCAACTGCTAGGTTGAGAGTGGACCACCACCCAAAAATATTCAGACATCTCTCGGGATAGAAGCTGACCACTGATAAAAGACAAGAGTCTGGCTAATACAAACTCAACTGGCCACTCAGTTGGAGAAAGAGAGAGAGAGCGAGAGAATAAACTGCAGAAAACTTGAGGCTGGGTAAGAAGCATGGTAAATCAGTCATGTCAGCGCAGCTTCAGAGGCACCTCTCTCTGTCTCTGTCGATGCAGCAGCAGAGCTGAACGATCCCTCAGGCTGTTGTTTTTCCTTGAGCCTCTTTTTGTATACACCAGACAGCAGAACAAGGGGAGGGTTTTTTTCTTTTTTATCGGAGCAATGCTAACCCATCATTACACTCTCCCTCTCACTGCAGCTCCAGCCTTAAACAAACCCGCACACACACTCTCCACTTTAGAGTACATGATACGCTGATGAATGAGGAGCCACTTAGTTTTGACAAGTGGATAATAGTGCATTTCTAAGCAATTAATATCCTAAACGTTTCAGCGGAGGCCTGACAGCAGCCGCGCTGGGCTCCTTGAAGACATTGCAAGAATGGTTTTAATTGCGGCTTGTTATGAATAACCTTTAAGCAGCAAATCAGCAAAATATGAAATTTCCCAATTACCCCAAGCGTAGTCTGAATTTTGCTTAGCTAGTTTTAGAGCATAGGCTAATGTGGATGGCAAGTAATGGAAGTGTATAACCCACCCAATTAACCTCATGCCTATGTTATCACATTCTTGCCTCAAACTGGTTGGAGTTGTGAAGTCATTTCTAGTTGACTTGCTTATGAGGTTCTGACACTGTTTGTCACTGGCAATCTATAGATCTTTTCCTAAAGGGCAGCGTTTAGCAAGACAATTGACCATAGGTATGTTATAAACATTTATTAAGGCTTATTCCATCAATGGTCAGTTGCCATAAAGCCACCTATTGTCAGTTTCAATGTCATTTCTTTAGATTAGGGTTATGACAACTGATGCTTGTTGGAATAAGCCTTTAAAATGTCAATACAGAGGATGGACTTTGACATCACCTTCCGGTCACAAGGCTGCTTCTCTTGAGAAACATGTTAGAAGTGGGATTCAAACCCATGTCTCCAGGGCAGACTGCGAGCCAAACACAGTAGCTTACATTACACAGCCATCCGGACTGCAACAAGGCTGCATTTTCTTGAGGAAACAGCAAAACTAGGAATGAAGCAAGCGATTAGCTGTGTAAATTAAAGGCAGTTGGACTTGACAGTAAGATATCCTTAAGCGATCTTTAATGTAATTCTTGTTCCAAGAGGGATAACATCCAATATATTAAGGTTTGTTCAAATTTCACCAGTTCCATCTTTAATGGTGCAGCAGTGGCAAACTGACCTGAATCACCAGAATGTAACTGTTGCACTTAAGGTGGAACAATGGAACAGGTGGAACAGAAACAGGCATAATCCAGTTAAACAAGATGATGAGAAATAGGAAGCTAACTTTTTTACTAGACTATGCCTTATGAACACTGCCCTTCAGTAAAGTTTTATTGGACTATGTTTTATGAACACTGCCCTTCAGTAAAGTTTTATCGGACTATGTTTTATGAACACTGCCCTTCAGTAAAGTTTTATTGGACTATGTTTTATGAACACTGCCCTTCAGTAAAGTTTTATCGGACTATGTTTTATGAACACTGCCCTTCAGTAAAGTTTTATCGGACTATGTTTTATGAACACTGCCCTTCAGTAAAGTTTTATTGGACTATGTTATATGAACACTGCCCTTCAGTAAAGTTTTACTGGACTATGCTATATGAACACTTCCCCTCAGTAAAGTTTTATTAGGCTATGCCTTATAAACACTGCCCTTCAGTAAAGTTTTACTGGACTATGCCTTATGAACACTGCCCTTAAGTACAATTTTATTAGGCTATGCCTTATAAACACTGCCCTTCAGTAAAGTTTTATTGGACTATGTTTTATGAACACTGCCCTTCAGTAAAGTTTTACTGGACTATGTTTTATGAACACTGCCCTTCAGTAAAGTTTTACAGGACTATGCTATATAAACACTGCCCTTCAGTAAAGTTTTACAGGACTATGCCTTATGAACACTGCCCCTCAGTAAAGTTTTACTGGACTATGCTATATAAACACTGCCCTTCAGTAAAGTTTTACTGGACTATGCTTCTGTTTTTTGGGAAGAGAGAATTATATAAGCGAGACGGGCTGCACACCAGCAGAATTGGTGACAAACGCCTCACAGAAAACTTCTCTGTCCTCACCAGTGGAGACACGTCAATATTAACACCCAAGGACACTCTTGTCACTCCAAAACCACAACATCATCCAGTGCTAACACCCAAGGACACCATCATCACTCCAGAGTCAAAACACCCTCCCACTACTGATAATGGAAAGTTACTGGATGAGAGCCACGTTCTATGTTACGAACTGCCGGAAACACCAGAACCGCATGAGCAGTCTGCATCATTCAAAATCTCCACCGCATCACCACCCCACCTGATATTTCCAGTGAGCATGAAGAAGCTGGCATCTGTAGTCCTCAGGTACAGAGAAAATTCAGCTCAGTTTCCCCACCACAGTCATCTACCCAGCAACCTCACTCATCTCCACCAGTCATCTACCCAGCAACCTCACTCGCCCCCCCCACAGTCATCTACCCAGCAACCTCACTCATCCCCTCCACAGTCATCTACCCAGCAACCTCACTCATCTCCACCACAGTCATCTACCCAGCAACCTCACTCATCTCCACCACAGTCATCTACCCAGCAACCTCACTCACCTCCACCACAGTCATCTACCCAGCAACCTCACTCACCTCCCCCCACAGTCATCTACCCAGCAACCACACTCATCCCCACCACAGTCATCTACCCAGCAACCTCACTCATCTCCACCACAGTCATCTACCCAGCAACCTCACTCACCTCCCCCCACAGTCATCTACCCAGCAACCTCACTCACCTCCCCCCACAGTCATCTACCCAGCAACCTCACTCATCTCCACCACAGTCATCTACCCAGCAACCTCACTCACCTCCCCCCACAGTCATCTACCCAGCAACCTCACTCACCTCCCCCCACAGTCATCTACCCAGCAACCTCACTCACCTCCCCCCACAGTCATCTACCCAGCAACCTCACTCATCTCCACCACAGTCATCTACCCAGCAACCTCACTCACCTCCCCCCACAGTCATCTACCCAGCAACCTCACTCATCCCCACCACAGTCATCTACCCAGCAACCTCACTCGTCCCCCCCACAGTCATCTACCCAGCAACCTCACTCGTCCCCACTACAGTCATCTACCCAGCAACCTCACTCATCCCCACCACAGTCATCTACCCAGCAACCTCACTCATCCCCTCCACAGTCATCTACCCAGCAACCTCACTCATCTCCACCACAGTCATCTACCCAGCAACCTCACTCACCTCCCCCCACAGTCATCTACCCAGCAACCTCACTCATCCCCACCACAGTCATCTACCCAGCAACCTCACTCGCCCCCCCCACAGTCATTTACCCAGCAACCTCACTCGTCCCCCCCACAGTCATCTACCCAGCAACCTCACTCGTCCCCACTACAGTCATCTACCCAGCAACCTCACTCATCCCCACCACAGTCATCTACCCAGCAACCTCACTCGTCCCCCCCACAGTCATCTACCCAGCAACCTCACTCGTCCCCTCCACAGTCATCTACCCAGCAACCTCACTTATTCCCACCACAGTCATCTACCCAGCAACCTCACTCGTCCCCACCACAGTCATCTACCCAGCAACCTCACTTATTCCCACCACAGTCATCTACCCAGCAACCTCACTTATTCCCACCACAGTCATCTACCCAGCAACCTCACTCGTCCCCCCCACAGTCATCTACCCAGCAACCTCACTCGTCCCCCCCACAGTCATCTACCCAGCAACCTCACTCGTCCCCCCCACAGTCATCTACCCAGCAACCTCACTCATCTCCACCACAGTCATCTACCCAGCAACCTCACTCATCTCCACCACAGTCATCTACCCAGCAACCTCACTCATCCCCACCACAGTCATCTACCCAGCAACCTCACTCATCTCCACCACAGTCATCTACCCAGCAACCTCACTCATCTCCACCACAGTCATCTACCCAGCAACCTCACTCATCCCCACCACAGTCATCTACCCAGCAACCTCACTTATTCCCACCACAGTCATCTACCCAGCAACCTCACTCGTCCCCCCCACAGTCATATACCCAGCAACCTCACTCGTCCCCCCCACAGTCATCTACCCAGCAACCTCACTCATCTCCACCACAGTCATCTACCCAGCAACCTCACTCATCTCCACCACAGTCATCTACCCAGCAACCTCACTCGTCCCCCCCACAGTCATATACCCAGCAACCTCACTCGTCCCCCCCACAGTCATCTACCCAGCAACCTCACTCATCTCCACCACAGTCATCTACCCAGCAACCTCACTCATCCCCACCACAGTCATCTACCCAGCAACCTCACTCGTCCCCCCCACAGTCATCTACCCAGCAACCTCACTCATCCCCACCACAGTCATCTACCCAGCAACCTCACTTATTCCCACCACAGTCATCTACCCAGCAACCTCACTCGTCCCCCCCACAGTCATATACCCAGCAACCTCACTCGTCCCCCCCACAGTCATCTACCCAGCAACCTCACTCATCCCCACCACAGTCATCTACCCAGCAACCTCACTTATTCCCACCACAGTCATCTACCCAGCAACCTCACTCGTCCCCCCCACAGTCATATACCCAGCAACCTCACTCGTCCCCCCCACAGTCATTTACCCAGCAACCTCACTCATCCCCACCACAGTCATCTACCCAGCAACCTCACTTATTCCCACCACAGTCATCTACCCAGCAACCTCACTCATCTCCACCACAGTCATCTACCCAGCAACCTCACTCGTCCCCCCCACAGTCATCTACCCAGCAACCTCACTCGTCCCCCCCACAGTCATATACCCAGCAACCTCACTCGTCCCCCCCACAGTCATCTACCCAGCAACCTCACTCATCTCCACCACAGTCATCTACCCAGCAACCTCACTCATCTCCACCACAGTCATCTACCCAGCAACCTCACTCGTCCCCTCCACAGTCATTTACCCAGCAACCTCACTCGTCCCCCCCACAGTCATCTACCCAGCAACCTCACTCGTCCCCACCGCTCTCACCAGTGAAGGAGTTAGTTAAAGCTGCTTCACTGATACTTAACAAAACTCCCCCACAGCATCGGAGAAAAAGACAAGCACCTAAACCATCGGATCGGCAGCTTCGCTCCCAACTTTATCTTCAGCAGGACTGCCACCCATCTTCCTCTACCAAAAGGGAGAAGACCACCTCAAGTGATCAAACAAATTGATATTTTGTGGGTCCGTGCTGTGACAGTGATGTTGTCAGCAGTCTAAGTTTGCAAAACAAGCTCGGATCCTGTAAGGCAGTTATCTTTCAGGTTCCAGTACTTATCAGAAACAGAAAGAACAGAGAGTGCAGGCCAGACGGTGTAAATATATCCAACCTTCAGTATCTGAGATGTACCTCACAATCTCTTGGACAAAGTGCACAAGTTATTAAGTTAGCTGTACTAAACCTAAGCTCTACTAAATGAGATCTCTTACAAACAAATCTTTTTTAGTAAAGGATTTTATTACAGCCCTGAGGCTGGATTTTCTGCTTTTAACAGAAACCTGGTTAAATGCATGCAGTGCTGAAAGCATATTAATTGAGTCTGCTCCACCAAACTTAAATTTTTTAAATGTCTCACGTGTTGGAAACGTGGAGGCGTAGCAGCAATATTTGATTCTTCTTTTAACTGCAAGCAGCTATCACTTGGTGACTTCACATCATTTGAGTATTTGTGTTCAGTTTTGAAAGAGGCACCAAAGATACTACTAGTTATCGTCTACAAGCCTCCAAAATACAGCAGTGATTTTATTGATGAGTTTACAGATATGTTATCTTCTATTTCTACTGAATTTGATCATTTTGTTATTGCTGGTGATTTTAACATACATATTGACAATAGCAAGGACGTTCATGCTAAAGAAATCTGTGACATACTCGACTCTTTTGAACTCTCTCAGCATATAACTGGAAACACACACTCTCATGGTCACACTCTGGATATGGTAATCTCTAAGGGTCTCCACATATCAGCCTCTGTTAAGGACATTGCCATGTCAGATCATTACTGTGTATTCTTTGATATGTGGATGTCACTAGATATCAACACCAAACATGCCAGCTTTAAGAAAAAGAAAAGATTTATAAATGACAGCACAGCATCACTGTTCCAGAGAAAAATGTGCTCTGCATCGTGTAAACCATCTGATTCTGTTGATGCTTTGCTGGATGACTTCAACTCAAGAATAGTTAATGTTATGGATGAGATTGCACTGATTAAAGTTAAGATCATGTCATGCAGACAAAAAGCTTCCTGGAGGAATGCTACAGTGGTTCAACTCCAAAAGAAAGAGTGTAGGAAGGCCGAGCGTAGATGGCGTAAAAGTAAGCTTCACATTCACAAAGAAATCTTCCAAGATAGGCTGCAAGATTACAACTCAATAATGTGCAAAGCTAGACAATTCTTCTTCTCCACCATCATCAACAATAACATTAACAACAGCAAAATACTCTTCAATATGGTGGACAAGCTAACAAAGTCTCCTTCTAATGTGGCCCCTGAATTAACTTCAATTGACCGATGTAATGAGTTAAAATTCTCAATGTCAGATTAGCCATTAGTATATCTGTACCCACCAATAAGCTTGTGTCCTCGTAATCACCACACAAACATATTACTGATAAAATGTGTCAGTTTAATGTCATTAATGAAGAAGTTTTAATCGATACAGTGAGTCATCTAAAAACATGCACCTGCAGTCTTGACCCGTTGCCGACAAAGTTTTTCAAGACTGTATATTTCTCAATATCAGCAGATATACTTTAGATTGTAAATACATCACTGATATCAGTGGATGTATTAAGGCTTAATGTATTACTGGATTAAGCCTTATGAACACTGCCCTTCAGTAAGGTTTTACTGGATTAAGCCTTATGAACACTGCCCTTCAGTAAGGTTTTACTGGATTAAGCCTTATGAACACAGTCCTTCAGTAAAGTTTTACAGGACTATGCCTTATGAACACTGCCCTTCAGTAAAGTTTTACAGGACTATGCCTTATGAACACTGCCCTTCAGTAAAGTTTTACAGGACTATGCCTTATGAACACTGCCCCTCAGTAAAGTTTTACAGGACTATGCCTTATGAACACTGCCCCTCAGTAAAGTTTTACAGGACTATGCCTTATGAACACTGCCCTTCAGTAAAGTTTTACAGAACTAAGCCTTATGAACACTGCCCTTCAGTAAAGTTTTACAGGACTATGCCTTATGAACACTGCCCTTAAGTAAAGTTTTACAGAACTAAGCCTTATGAACACTGCCCTTCAGTAAAGTTTTACAGGACTATGCCTTATGAACACCGCCTCGCTAATGTGTTGTTATGGTGAAAGACTAGGAGGGTTTGGGTTAGCTAACGTTTATATTAACTTTTTTTGTCAGAAAACACTCTGAAACGTAAAGTTACATTACTTTCTGGCCACGTCCCAAACTGCAGACTGCAACTACACAACATATGTACATTTTACAAATAATAATATAAAAAATAAAATAAACAAACGAATTAATAAATAAATAAAAGTACTCTAGTTTTAGAAGTGCTTTCAGTAGTGCAGTATGTAATGTTACAGAGGGTGTGGTTTGGGACACAGCCTTACTGTCTAACATTAATGTTAGTCTTGTCTAGTCAGGAAACCTCAACATAGATTTCTTTTTCATTTCAGCATTATGCTCCAAAGAAAATAATATTTTTTTGGTTATGTATGTATATAATTCATACATTGCATGTATAATTAAAAATGTTCTGACTACAGTACCATGTAATGTGGAGTATTTAGTTTAGTTTGTAAAATGATCTTTAATTGGATTTATCTAATAATAAACAGAAGTACAGATAATGCTGTATTTAGTTTATTTAATTATAATTTACTGTAATTACACAAATGTTGTTCTATGTTACCATACATACAGTGATTTAGTACCTTACCTACAGTGGGATCAGCTTATAGGTAATATTGTAGGGGATAGAGTGGGCTTTGATTGGGAAATGTGTCCCCCCAATGTCAAACTCCCTCCCACATCCTTGGCCCAAACGTTTAAATATTACTGTGGTTGGACGCCTAACATAAATTTACACAGATCTGATATGTTGCAACTTTAAGTGAACCTCCACACATATGATCTAAAGTAGAAAGTGTGAGTAAGTGTGAGTAAGATAAGTTTATGAATGATGGGCCACTTAGCTTCGACAAGTGGATAATAATACACTCCAAGCATTTAATATCTTAAACTTCATGGCATGCTCATATGCTCGTCTCTCACTGAGGTTATTATTAGTGACAGTGTTAAGGTAAAGGAGTCAGGAAGACACCAGATCTTTCCCTAAATGTAACCACTATAGCGTGTGTCTGCAGCATGTCAGATGTTTTTCTCTGACACTTCATTACAGAGGCTTTTATAATGGAATCGTCTGCGCACTGTATCTCTAACGAGAGTGGATTTCGGAATTCGACTGATGTAACGACATATGAAAAGGAGTTTGATGATGATAATGGCCTTTTTAAGAGATCAGGGAGGAGAAATACATTTATGAAGAAAAAGACAAAGAGAAAGAACGGGAGATGCTGAGAAAATCATAACCTGGTGCCTGTGAATGCATGTGGACAGAGTGTCCTAACTTTTCGGATAATGTTTGTTTAAATAAGAAAGTTTCAAAAGTTTAGTTAGCATGAAGCAGCTCTATAATAATCTTTTCTTTTTTTTTAACCTGTCATGTCTGGCAATTTTTTACAATCGGAATGGTGATCCGAATGCACTGATGTACCAAACATATTTGCTTTTACAAGAACTGCTCTATAGGTTTCTATAGCCTATTCTTTTTTTGTATTTTTATTTATTTATTTAATTAATTAATTAATTAATTAATTAATTAATTAATTTAGCCAGGCCTGATATATAGGCAAAAAAGGAGAGGAAAAAGAAGGGAGAAAAGAAAAAAATACTATACTAATCTTTTCGGTAGCAGCTTCATGTTCATCAAAGTGTGTTCTAATATGAAGAGAATCTTTAGCCCAAATAATGTCTTGATAGTTTTGTTAAAAGCAACATGCAATTATTTGTAAATACAGTCTTAAAAGTTCTTAACTTTTTTATGTATATTGGTACTCTGTGAATTTCCCCACTGTGGGACTAATAAAGGATATCTTTATCTTTATCTTATCTTATCTTATCTTATCTTATCTTATTTTTTAGACACTCTTTTGGCCAAAAGGTGCCTCAAACACCTGCAGGAATTTAGTACTCACATCATTACAGGATGATACAATGCACAGTCTTTAGCTTTATTGACTTTAGTTCATATTTTTATATTTATATTTAGTTTTAGCAATATGAGAAAGGTAGCTGCTAGTAAGAACAACAAAAGACTTTTCTACCACATCTGCTTTCCAGAGAGATGTGGTTAAGTGACACTACTACCGATGCCATGGTGGAGCTTCCCAGCTCAGGAGCGAACCGTTCTACTCTGCCCACAAATTTAACTCTATAATTTAGTGATGTCCCACCACTGGCACAAGCCAACTTAGCTCAACAACAGCTGGCTGACCAGATTGTAGAAGTTGAACAGGGACATTCAGACTCTCCCGTCATCATTAGGCAAGACTTGAACCGCTTAGGAGAGGGGTTTTGTTAAGGGGGTTAATGGGTGGTATGCATACACTGTTCCTCCATCTGGAAAGGACTCCAGACTATAACAAACTACAAGCCTAAAGCAGTAACCCAAAGCCCCACTCCCAAACCAGCTCAATCATTTTTTACTCAAGAATTGAAATACAAAGGACATCTCCTCACCCCTCCCCACTTGGAACAAGCACCACCTTTACAGCTTCGGTCCCCAGGTCATCTCCTCCTATATAAAGACCCCTCTCATGACCTTTGCTGCACATGCATGTTACTACACACACATAAATATATATAAATGTTTATTGTGTATAACATAATAACGCTGGCCAAGAGCCTTAAACCACACTCAGTAACTATGTTTACATTGCAATCATTCAATTCAAGTGTGAAAGTTCTTCAGCCAATCAGATTTAAGAACCAGAGCTATCTGTTTTATAACACCATAACAACACATGCCTACCTATGTCCTTCTTTTGCCTACAGATCCAGAGTTGGATGTTTGAAATGAACCGGACCCACCCACATCTGGTGGACTTGTTTTCTATTGGACGCTCCTACGAAGGACGGCCCCTGTATGTGCTAAAGGTATGTGAGAGGTGTGGAACTGAGCGTGCAGTGTCCAGGTAGAGCGCCCTCTTGCCTGACTAATGTTCTCTCTTGTCAGTTAGGAAACAAAAAACGGCTCCATAAGAAGGCGATGTGGATAGACTGTGGAGTTCACGCTCGCGAATGGATCGGCCCGGCCTTCTGCCAGTGGTTCGTCAGAGAAGTATGTATGTCTTAACAGTACCCAAAAATCAAACATATGGTTTCCCACCTTAGCCTGAATGTAGTCCATGAGGCAAGATGTGTTTGGCGTCTGACGTTCGCACTAGCGCTGTGAGGCTAATGTCATGTCTGTAAAGTATATGTAGTACTGAATAAATTCCCAAACCAAATGCTTTAGGAATGAAGAATGAAATTTTAATCTGCAGAGTTTCTTACCAGCTGGAGCGCTACTAACGCATTTCAGCCCACTCTCGTTTAATCCATGATGATTCCCCCTTATGTAGTACCCCCAAAGTCCATGGAATCTGTGAGCCTGTGAATCTGTGGGTCACGGGGGGCTGGAGCCAATCCCAGTGTCTTTGGGCGAAGGCAGGGTACACCATAGCCTGTCCATCGCATGGCCAATATTCATTCACGCACGCACACACACACACACACACCTATGGGCAATTTAAAGTGACCAATCATCCTAACATGCATGACTTTGGACTTTGTGACTGGAAGGAAACCCACTCAAGCATGGAGAGAACATGCAAACAGCATGGCCTAAACTGGGAATCCAACCTGGATAGTCTCACTGTTAGGCAACAGTGCTTACATATATATAATCCACATAAGCAAGTATTAAAGCAGAATTTCATTGATTTGGAAAACTGCTGTCATTAAATTGTTATGATGTAAACAAAGTTTTTTTTGTGGTCTGAGAACCTCACAGAGTCAGGGTTCTTCACAGTGGAGGTGAAGCATTCTGAAGCATTTAGTGACTCTAAAAACTCCCTCGAAAAAGTTATTGCATAAAATGGCTATACATTTGTCACCTGGATTGGTTTATAGTTTTTAAATAAGCTTTAGGCCTTAAACCCCCTCAGCATTCAAAAACCCCTCATTTCCAAATTTACCATCATCAGTATATGCTGCTAATCTAGACACGTGTAGGTGGTGTGACTCCTGCTTACCATTACCAAAAAAAATGAGTGACGCATCAAAACTCTCTTATTAACATTGTTTAAATCTCTGTGATTGAGTTCTGCAACAATTTTGACTCCACATGTCTTAAAGCCAGAGTGTGATATGTAGGCATGCAGTTTGCACTATGCTAATTGGTGTACATCCTCAGCCACATTAGCGTCAAAGCTCCAGTACCAACTGACCCCAGTTTCTTGCATTTAACAATACAATGGCTCGGCAAACTGATGCCTTAACGCCAGTCCTATTGTCTCTGACAGCAAATGTAAGGACATGACAGCTCTTCTCCCGAGGTGAACCCGCTGGAGGGCAAAAAGAGTGCAACGCTGAAGTAAATCCACTCCATGCCATTAGAGCCGGTCACTTCACATCACTTTACGCAGCTCTGTGATGCCGGGCTACTAGAACCGCAGAGCCGTAGCATCTCAGGCTCTGTGGAGGAATTTAGCAACAGGGGGTTAGAGAGGCTTTTGTGATGCTAATCTAGAGCCAGCGACTTCTCCGAACATCCTTTTGTGTTCCATCTAAAATGAAATCGCCTCTGTTTAACTCTGCTATGTCTCCCATGGCCTCGTCATGCATTGCTAGAAATTGTTTCTCACCCACAAGCTGAAACGAGCAAAGAGATTTCTAAAAAATGCCTCTTTTATACACATAAAACATACAAAAGAATAGCACAAGAACCGAAAAATGATTTTTGTGCTTTTCCACACCCACATATGTAATACAATACTTGTCCAATTTCAAACTTGTACCACCACAGTCATAATTAAAAAAAAAAATCCACTTTACTGTGCCTTTAAGTCTGAAATATGCAAATGAGCTTTGTTCTGATTGGTTATAAATACTTTCGTCCATATAGTGTACATACATACATACATATACAGTTAGAAAAAAGCAAGTAAACCTTTTAGAATTACTTGGATTTCTGCATTGATTACTATGTTATATACACTACGAGTCAACAGTTTCAGAACACTACCAGACAAACGTTTTAGTACACGACCAGTCAACCGTTTTAGTACACGACCAGTCAACCGTTTTAGTACACTACCAGACAAACGTTTTGGTACACTACCAGACAAACGTTTTAGTACACTACCAGTCAACAGTTTCAGAACACTACCAGTCAACAGTTTCAGTACACTACCAGACAAACGTTTTAGTACACTACCAGTCAACAGTTTCAGTACACTACCAGACAAACGTTTTAGTACACTACCAGTCAACCGTTTTAGATACACTACCAGACAAACGTTTTAGTACACTACCAGTCAAACGTTTTAGTACACTACCAGTCAAACGTTTTAGTACACTACCAGTCAACAGTTTTAGATACACTACCAGACAAACGTTTTGGTACACTACCAGTCAAACGTTTTGGTACACTACCAGTCAAACGTTTTAGTACACTACCAGTCAAACGTTTTAGATACACTACCAGCCAAACGTTTTAGTACACTACCAGCCAAACGTTTTAGTACACTACCAGTCAAACATTTTAGTACACTACCAGTCAAACGTTTTAGATCACTACCAGTCAAACGTTTTAGTACACTACCAGTCAAACGTTTTAGTACACTACCAGTCAAACGGTTTAGATCATTACCAGTCAAACGTTTTAGATACAATACCAGTCAAACGTTTTAGTACACTACCAGGCAAACGTTTTTGATCACTACCAGCCAAACGTTTTAGTACACTACCAGCCAAACGTTTTAGTACACTACCAGGCAAACGTTTTTGATCACTACCAGTCAAACGTTTTAGTACACTACCAGTCAAACGGTTTAGATCATTACCAGTCAAACGTTTTAGATACAATACCAGTCAAACGTTTTAATACACTACCAGGCAAACGTTTTTGATCACTACCAGCCAAACGTTTTAGATACAATACCAGTCAAACGTTTTAGTACACTACCAGGCAAACGTTTTTGATCACTACCAGCCAAACGTTTTAGTACACTACCAGTCAAACGTTTTAGTACACTACCAGCCAAACGTTTTAGTACACTACCAGCCAAACGTTTTAGTACTCTACCAGTCAAACGCTTTAGATACACTACCAGTCAAACGCTTTAGATACACTACCAGCCAAACGTTTTAGTACACTACCAGTCAAACGTTTTAGTACACTACCAGCCAAACGTTTTAGTACACTACCAGCCAAACGTTTTAGTACTCTACCAGTCAAACGCTTTAGATACACTACCAGTCAAACGCTTTAGATACACTACCAGCCAAACGTTTTAGTACACTACCAGCCAAACGTTTTAGTACACTACCAGTCAAACGCTTTAGACCTTTTCAGGTCTTTCATTGAGTAACATCCAGAGTGACGGCTAGAAATAGTAAATGAACCTCTGTGTTAATGACATCCTCAAGAACTGATTGGAAAAAAGTGTTTTAGTCATAGAGATGAGATTACATGTGCTTTGCCTGGCTAAATAAAGGCCGCACACAAAACCTGCTGAAAAATCTGCTCGGTTAGTGAAAGGTTAATGAGAATCATGCCTCCATGAAAACAATTTTTCAGAGACACGGCTGGAAAGAGGCTGAAGAAACATTGCTTAGGACCTACATTTACAACTCCAATTCCAAATAAAGTTGAGACGCTGTTTAAAATGTAAATAACATGCAATGAAATCTCATAGACTCATTTTTTATTCACAATAGAACGTAGAACACATACTGGAGGTTGAAATTGAGACATTTTAACATTTAAAAAAAAACTTGATGGCTGCATTGCATCTCAAAAAAGTTGGAACAAGGCCACGTCTACCATTGTGTAGCATCTCCTCTTCCTTTACCACCAGTCTGTAAATGTCTGGGAAGTGAGGAGACACATGCTGGTTTTTGGAGAGACACATTGTTCTATTCTTGTGAGATATAGAATTCTAGCTTCTCCAGCTTTGCTTGATTCTTCTTTCTGTGATACTCCAAATGTTTCCTTGGTAAAAGTCTGCACTGCAGGCAGCTCTGTTCAGCTCTCTTCTTCTGTGAAGCCATGCTGTTGTGGTGGAGGCAGTATGTGATGTAGCATTGTCATGCTGACACATACAAGGCATTCCCTGAAGTAGACGTGGTCTGGATGGGAGCATATGTTGTTCTAAACTTCTATACACAGTTCAGCACTGATAGAGCCTTTCCAGATGTGTAAGCTTCTCACACCTTAGAAACTAATTCAAGCCCACGCCATCAGAGATGATGACGCTGATAACAAACGGGATGGTCTCTCTACTCTTGAGCTTGCAGGACACGGTGTCTGTGGTTTCTAAAAAGAATTAGAAATTTTGATTCATCTGACCACAGAACAGTTTTCCATTTTGCCTCAGTCCGGTTTAAATGAGCTTCGGCCCAGAGAAGCTGTTAAGTTGAACTTTATTTCAGTTGAGCTCAACTCTTGTAAATTTATAAGAAGCAGCTAAGATGAGTTTGTCATGTAACGTAACCTGCTTCTTGTGTGATGTGGTGAAAACTAATGTAAGTACATATATCAACCATTTACACTGATGTTATTTCAGTCTGTAGGGAATAACTCTAGGGATAGTTAAAGGTTGCACAGTGGTCCAATTAAAATGAAGAACTGCTTCAGAAAACCACATAAACATTAGACTTCAGAGATAAACATTAAAGTAGGGATGTATAGGGTCTGTCTCAAAACATAGTGAGGGTCTACATAGTCAGCATTTTACATCATAGCATGCTCGCTCCTCACATGTAGGCTGTCCCAATTCTTACATACCTTAAAATACTGTCTACTGAGAAGCCTTATTTTGGCCTGATTTAAAGGAAGCATCAAACACTTCCTCAGCTACTAACACAATCCTATGATGCAGCGCAGGCAAGTCTATGAGCAGTGAAGTGGTTTAAATATGTAAGTTATTTTGATTCTCTCTGGTGTTTTAATGTGTTTCTTGTCATATAATCACACAAAACAGTCTTTTATTATCAACTCTGTAACGAGTCAATGACCATTTTGAAGTTTTATACTCGCGCACATTAGCATTTATGCTAGCGGATTGTTTTTGATAGCCAGCCAGTAGCTTAGCAACCAGCTAAACCACCGGTCACGTGCAGTGGACAGGAACGAGCCGTGACGCAGTTGCTCTCTCAATGGCTGTGTCTAAAATGGTCATGGGCATCAACCTGTAAGTAGTGTACATCGGTTGTCCACTAGTTTTACGGTGCATTTGGGTAAGAATGTAGTAAATCATATAGGGAATCAACACTACAAAATGGGTCTGTCTCAAAACCTAATACGAGGCAGGTGTTTCTAATAAATAGGCTTGTAGTGGAAGTACGAGGCAGGCCTTTCTAATAAAGAGGCTAGTAGTGGAAGTACGAGGCAGTTGTTTCTAATAAAGTGGCCAGTGGTAAAAGTACGAGGCAGTTGTTTCTAATAAAGAGACTAGTAGTGGAAGTACAAGGCAGGTATTTCTAATAAAGTGGCCAGTAGTGGAAGTACGAGGCAGGTGTTTCTAATAAAGAGGCTAGTAGTGGAAGTACAAGGCAGGTATTTCTAATAAAGTGGCCAGTAGTGGAAGTACGAGGCAGGTGTTTCTAATAAATAGGCTTGTAGTGGAAGTACGAGGCAGGCGTTTCTAATAAAGAGGCTAGTAGTGGAAGTACAAGGCAGTTGTTTCTAATAAAGTGGCCAGTGGTAAAAGTACGAGGCAGTTGTTTCTAATAAAGTGGCAAATACTCGAAGTACGAGGCAGGTGTTTTTAATAAAGAGGCTAGTAGTGGAAGTACAAGGCAGGTATTTCTAATAAAGTGGCCAGTAGTGGAAGTACGAGGCAGGTGTTTCTAATAAAGAGGCTAGTAGTGGAAGTATGAGGCAGGTGTTTCTAATAAAGAGGCCAGAAGTGGAAGTACGAGGCAGGTGTTTCTAATAAAGTGGCCAGTTGGAAAAATATGAGGCAGGTGTTTCTAATAAAGTGGCCAATGGTAAAAGTATGAGGCAGGTGTTTCTAATAAAGAGGCTAGTAATGGAAGTACAAGGCAGGTGTTTCTAATAAAGAGGCTAGTAATGGAAGTACGAGGCAGGTGTTTCTAATAAAGAGGCTAGTACTGGAAGTACGAGGCAGGTGTTTCTAATAAAGAGGCTAGTAATGGAAGTACGAGGCAGGTGTTTCTAATAAAGTGGCCAGTGGTAAAAGTACGAGGCAGGTGTTTCTAATAAAGAGGCTAGTAATGGAAGTACGAGGCAGGTGTTTCTAATAAAGAGGCTAGTAATGGAAGTACGAGGCAGGTGTTTCTAATAAAGAGGCTAGTAATGGAAGTACGAGGCAGGTGTTTCTAATAAAGAGGCTAGTAATGGAAGTACGAGGTAAGTGTTTCTAATAAAGAGGCTAGTAATGGAAGTACGAGACAGGTGTTTCTAATAAAGAGGCTAGTAATGGAAGTACGAGGCAGGTGTTTCTAATAAAGAGGCTAGTAATGGAAGTACGAGGTAAGTGTTTCTAATAAAGAGGCTAGTAATGGAAGTACGAGGCAGGTGTTTCTAATAAAGAGGCTAGTAATGGAAGTACGAGGTAAGTGTTTCTAAAAAAGGAGGCCAGTAATGGAAGTACAAGGTAAGTGTTTCTAATAAAGAGGCCAGTGGACTAGTGCAGACTAGAACCTCACAGAATGGGACAGACATGTAATATAGCATATAACTACATAATTTCTTTTATAATATGAAGTTATGAATCAAGTGTGTATCGTACTGAGGATGACACCTCTATCCTCGCTACAGGTTAATTCCTCCCACCTGTATGATAAGTACATAGTCTAAAAAGCTGCTTTGGGACAGTGTCTGTTGTAGAAAGTGCTGTACAGTGCAGTTAAGCAGGCTGATTTTATGTCAGCAGCATGGAACACTCCCCAGTCAACGACAGCAAGAGATTCCAGCACCAGAGTGTACTAAAACACTGATATAATGGAAGGTGTTTCAGTACCTTCTTTAGGCCACAGTGTGGCAGAGCACAGATGCTCTTCTAAAGCAGATTAACCCTGATGTCAGCATGCTTACTCTGCTACCTCATCTCTCCAGAGCTACTGTACACCAGACTGGTGCTCTTCACCTACAGCTGAGTCACTGACAATGACTGGATCCTGCTCAAGTTTTAATATGTCTCCTTTAAAATTGTGTTAAAATAGAACACCGGACTGATTTTGTGAACTATCTGCATAATTCAGTTGCTGAGATAAAAAAAAGTTTATCAGTAATTTGATGTAAAATGCTTCCTTTTAAAGAAATAGAAATACTTATTTCTTTACAGCGGTGGTTATAGGGACCAGGCGTCTACAACACAAACACACACTTATTATTTACTGGGTAAAACCACCTGGACACCCGTAAATAATAAATATAACATAGTGACACTATAAGGTAGGTGTTATTAATAAAAAGTGACCAGTGGGTGGAAATACCAGGTAGGTGTTTTTAATAAAGTGGCCAGTTGTGGAAGTACGAGGCAGGCGTTTCTAATAAAGTGGCCAGTTGTGGAGGACGAGGCAGGTGTTTCTAATAAAGTGGCCAGTAGTGGAAGTTCGAGGCAGGTGTTTCTAATAAAGTGGCCAGTAGTGGAAGTACAAGGCAGGCGTTTCTAATAAAGAGACTAGTAGTGGAAGTTCGAGGCAGACGTTTCTAATAAAGAGATCAGTAGTGTACGTACAAGGTAAGTGTTTCTAATAAAGAGGCCAGTAGTGGAAGTACAAAGCAGGGTTTTTTTTAATAAAGTGGCCAGTAGTGGAAGTATGATGTAGTTGTTTCTAATAAAGTGGCCAGTAGTGGAAGTACAAAGCAGGGTTTTTTTAATAAAGTGGCCAGTAGTGGAAGTATGATGTAGTTGTTTCTAATAAAGTGGCCAGTAGTGGAAGTACGATGTAGTTGTTTCTAATAAAGTGGCCAGTAGTGGAAGTACGATGTAGTTGTTTCTAATAAAGTGGCCAGTAGTGGAAGTACAAAGCAGGGTTTTTTTAATAAAGTGGCCAGTAGTGGAAGTATGATGTAGTTGTTTCTAATAAAGTGGCCAGTAGTGGAAGTACGATGTAGTTGTTTCTAATAAAGTGGCCAGTAGTGGAAGTACAATGTAGTTGTTTCTAATAAAGTGGCCAGTAGTGGAAGTACAAAGCAGGGTTTTTTTAATTAACTGGCCAGTAGTGGAAGTACGATGTAGTTGTTTCTAATAAAGTGGCCAGTAGTGGAAGTACAAAGCAGGGTTTTTTTAATTAACTGGCCAGTAGTGGAAGTACGATGTAGTTGTTTCTAATAAAGTGGCCAGTAGTGGAAGTACAAGGCAGGTGTTTCTAATAAAGACAGGGATAACAGCCCTATGTTCACCTATGTTCAGCCCTATGAAACTGACCAGTGATGAGCAGGGTGGGGTAGGTGGGTGGGGTAATAAGTTGTGCAGGAACAGATGAACTACAGTGTATAATAGCGTACCATACAGTGACTCTATAAGGTAAATGTTTCCAATGAGGTGACCATTAAGGTAGGAGTTTCTGATGAAGTACAGCTGACTAGTGATGAAAGGTTAGATAAGGCTGACAACAGAGGAGCTATTACCAGTTTATAACCATGTACCTACAATGTTGTGTTTGTAATAAAATGGCCAGTGTGTGATGAAGGTAATAGGCTGGCAGCTCAGTGTTTGTGAGATGTCCTTGTATAGTTTCACGAATAGCAGTCAGTGTGTAGCTCGGTGAGGAGAAAGGTTGTTGCACTCTCTTTCTACAAAGTATTTACTTCCCCAGCAGCACCAACAGTGTGTATGACCTTGGGCAGTGTTTTTGCTCCATTGTAGTTCATCTCTGGGGAGAAGACGAGGCTTCTTCTTTATCAGTTTGTGTGCCTGTCACGACTCCCTCGCTTCTGATTGCAGGCTGTGAACTCCTATCAGCATGATTCCAGCATGAGACGACTGATGAATCAGCTGAGTTTCTACATCATGCCCGTCTTCAACGTGGACGGATATCACTACAGCTGGAAAACTGTACGTGTCTCCTTCTTACCCCATACGGCTCTTTGCTTTCCATGTGTTTGCTTTTCTCGTGCTTGTTTATTTCATTTCCAGTCAGAAACGGACAAACAACCCTTTAAATAAAAATTACAATCTGGAACAATCCTCAGCTGTCCTTCCACTGTGAGAACATATCTCGGTGCTATGGGTCTGAAGGGAAGTGTAGCTGTGTAGAAGCTCCTCACTAAGAAAAGGAAACCGATAAGCCAAGCAGAGGAGCTGCTGATGTGCTCAGAATAAGGGACTCCAGACCTCAATATCACTGAGTGTGTTGATGCTGAGAACTTTTAAGACTGAACTTTGAAATAGTGGAAAATATCTCTGCAGATTTCTTTGAAGAACTGAGAGTCTTCTGAAAACGATAGAAGTTGTAATCATACTAAATACAAAACTTGAAAAAAATGAATAATGTGCTCTTATCTTGTTTTCGACTGGAAATTGAATAAATTAAGGGATGGTCTCTGACTTGTTCACAGTGCTGTATATAATCCTAGTGGATTTGGATGGTGCATTTTAGCTTAGTATAGATGATCAATGTTTAAATTGCTTCAAATCTGGTGATTATCAACACTCTAACTATTTACCACTTGTGTTTGCACACAGACTAATCTGACCTTTGCATTTAACCCATGCATGCAGTGAAACACCCACATATACACACACTAGCGAACACACATATATACCCACACTTAATGAGCACACTTGCCCAGAGCAGTGGGAGACAGTTGAGAAAGGAATCGAACCAGCAACCATCCAGTCACAAGGCTGGTTCCCTAACCTCTAGACCATGACTGCCCACTTTGGACCAGGCTGAGGGTCAGGTCAAGATACAAAACGTATAGTGAAATATTTAGAGCATATATGATTTCTTATAACCTGTTCTTATCAACTGTGGAGCACTTCTGCTCGTGGATTGATGTTGAGTATAAGGCTAAAAGATATTAAGTTTAAATTTGAATGTAAATTAAGGGAAATATATATATATATATATATATATATATATATATATATATATATATATATATATATATATATATATATATATATATATATATTGTGTCACTGTCCAATAAAAAAACAAGGATCTCCAAAATTGCAACCAAAAACATACTTTACTTTCAATGTAAATCAACCAGACTTGATGGAACCAGACTTTTTTCCCAAGCTATTTTTTTGGTCCATTCATCATGAAATTTACACAAAATGTAAACGTCCATCGGCATGTTCAAATGATGTACAAAACTCAAAATCGCCAAAATTGGAGAAACATGTTTATCATTGGACAGCGACGATATCGCTTAACATATAGGATCGTACAGCTCATTTTATTTTGAGTAACTACTATAAAGCTCCTACTACCGATAATATCAATGCTATTAATGGCAATATTTTATTTATTAATCACTATATATAGACCTAAGGGTGCTTTACCATTCAAATGACTATAATATAACACTCAACTAAAATCTGGAGGAGGAAACAACACATAACCAGTTTATAAAAACAGGTTTAGTTGGTTTCCTAAGCTAGTGTGCAATGTATTTTTTCTTCTAATTTTAAGGCACAGTTTCTGAGTTTTAGCTGGAAAATAAACATATATATATATACATATATATAGTTTCACTTAGATAATAACTTCAATAAGCAGAAGTGTTTTCTTTATAGAGGATGTGTAGCCTTATTATTAGTTATAAAATACAAACAAAACATGTCATTTAAACCAGAGAACCCAAACTTTTGCATGAGACTATAAAAAGTACCACTGCTGTCCAAAGAAGAATCTCCAGTTTTGTCGATTTTTATTTTTTTACATATTTTGAATATGACAGCTGCTGTTTACACTGTATGTAAATTTCATGATGAATGAACCAATAGAAATGCTCCAAAATAGCTTGCAAATCATTCTGGTTCCATTGACTTACATTGGAAGTAAAGCCAGTTTTTGGCCTCTTCTGTAAAGTTGCAGTTTTTCATATATTTTTCATATACTTGTTTTTCATTAGACAGTGATGTGGTTATATAAGTAAGCAGTAGTTTAAATTATAGTAGTTAATTTAAATATGAAATGTGATTTATTTTCTATTTCAGGACCGCTTCTGGAGGAAAACACGCTCAAAAAATGCCAAGTATCACTGCCGTGGCGTCGACGCCAACCGCAACTGGAAGGTGAAGTGGTGTGGTAAGTTTTGAAGGATAAAGCTGCTCCTCTTTCTTGCTCCGGAACCATTAATTTGGCCTCTATAAGAATAAACAAACGTTCATCGCGGGACGTAAAGCGAAAGCATCAGCAGTGAATAGAAAAACAAAGTGAAATATTTAGAGCAAATATGATTCCTGATAGTTCAAACATTGAGGAATGATGTTCGCGAGTGCTGTTTGGAGACGAGTCTCGGGGCTGCATAATTAGTATAAGCTGAGGATTAAATGTTTGCAATGATGGTGCCGAACCTTTTGATGTGGTTGCTGAGCCACTGCCATCGACTGAAGTCATCGATAAAGCTTTCAGAGTCTTCTCGTGGGAACTGTCCAAAACACGGCTTAGATGAATTCACATTCATGCCAAAGTCCCAACAGAATAACGTCTGATAATGTATCTGTTTTTGTGATACTGAAAATGTTCTACCCAGCAAGTCTCAAGACTTTGACCTCCCATCAGAGAACGAAAAGACTGAAGAGTCTGAAAGACCTTTTAATAATAAACACTCTAATACTAAATAGTTTTATCCAGCCAGCCTTAAGCTTCATTCTTATATTACATGTTCATTCATCTTAAAGAGGAATTCAGTAGATGGCAGTGGCTCAGCAACCACATCAAAGGGTTCGGTTGATGTTAAAAGACTGCACCACCTTCTACATACATACCGTCGCTGTCCAAAGAACAACATGTATCTCCAAAAGACTGACTTCACAGGAGAGGCCAAAAACAGTCTTCACTTTTAATGTAAGTCAACGGAGGTTATTTTGGAGCATTTCTATTGGTCCACGAAACATGAGATGTTCATACTATGCAAACGGCAGCTGTCGTGTTCAAATAATACAGAAAACAAAAACTGACAAAAATAGATAAATATAGATTTTTCTATAGACAGCGTCCATGTATGTAGAAGGTGTTGCAGTCTTTTAACATAATTCATTCAGGAATTTGTGAGATCCGGGGGGTGTGGGTTCATGTCAGTTTCCTCTCTTTCCAATGAAGCACACAAAAAACAAATGCTAAAAAAAAAAAAAAGTGCTAATAGCACCCCCTTATGGAAAACCTTCAGCCTACCAAACATGAGGGAGTGTAAGTGACAGAGAGAGCTAGTTAGTGCTTAGTGAGTGAGTACTAACCAAGCTCCACAAGTTAGTAGGAAGTGACATGTTAGGCTTTAGGGAACCAGAGATACTGATTCTGGAATCTGATAAATTTGCATCCAACTCAGATGGAGAGAAAGAGGAATTTTGAGCACTGTAACTTAAAACTTTACAGGATTATAGGGCATTATGTCTATATATGTATTAGGGTTAGAATATCGGGATATTATGTTTAGTGATACTGGATCGATTTTGAAAAACACAGTATCGATACACAGACACCCAGCAGACAGTGAATCATTGTGTGTTGTGTTTAAACCTCTGACCACTAGATAGCAGTGTTGTAATCCATTTTCAGCTCCACTCCAACATTAACAAGCAGCACACGGGTGCAATGCTATTGTAAGCATTGATAAACCTGTTCATATAGTGTGTGTTTCATATAGTGTGTGTTTTAATAGTAGTATTTGAAAAAACACAGTAGATCACTTTGCTTGCAGTATCGCAGTATATTATGATATACTGAATCGTGACCACTGTATCTCACTACGTATTGTATCACAAGGTTCTTACCAATACACAGCCCTAGTATGTATATATAAATACTGCAGATCGGTGGAGGAGTGTTAGAATAAAACCAAACTCCGTAAGTCAGTAGAGTGTGACAGGCCCTTTCCAACAAGCCCTGGACTGACCTGAGATATAGACACTAAATAGTCCTTTTATGAGGTGTCCATGTTGTGTGTGTCATAATACACATGACAAGAAGCTAGTTTGACATCAAGCTTAAAGTGTCATGGCTGGCCTGTCTACCTCAGTTCCGCTCAATAGACATATCTAAAAATGCTGTTTTCATCTACAGAGCTTTTCATAATTACTCTGTAGGTTTAGTTATTAGATCCTCCTCCTGGATCTCCATGGAACATTCCAGCTCAACTCCACTAATCATCCCAACGGTGTCGTTTGTTGTGTTATTTTGTCTCTGGTTTTGTTCTAGAGGTTATTATTGGCTAGTTTTGGTATTTAGTAGTTTCTTAGTAAACTCTTAGTAGTTTGACATTTATTGAATTGTAAATATCAAATGAATAAAAATCAAATGAAAACATTTGAAGCCCTGCAAAAAAACCTGCTGCAGCATCTGAAGTATTGTGTTTATGTTCTGTTCAGTATAAATAAGGTTGTGAGTTTGTGCAAAATAGTCCTCTCTACCACTCTCTCTCTCTCTCTCTCTCTCTCTCTCTCTGTGTATATCTCTCTCTCACTTTCTGGAAGGGTAGGACGGTCCTTCTTCTCTCCAACCCTCAGCGCAAGTCTAGCCAGTGTGGCCGCAATGTACATTCAAGCATTGGTGACATCCTGGTGGTGTGGGTTCATGCCAGTTTCCTCTCTTTCAATGAAACACACAGTAACCAAATAAGTGCTAATAGCACCCCCTTGTGGAAAATCTTCAGCTTACTAAACATAAGGGAGTGTAAGTGATAGAGAGAGCTAGTTAGTGATTAGTGATTGAATTGAGTCTTATAGGCACTTATATAATGAAAGATGAGTCAGTGTTGGCTGAAGGCTGGTGATGTCATTAATTAACCACAGGAGAAGGAAATGCTTTGCAACTAGCAGCTTTAAAGCAGGTTAGTAGAGAGTGACATGACAGTAGCTGTCTGAAAAACAGAATTGGCAGTTAGTGTTCTCCTCCAAGCGTTCTGAGCTCTCCATTGGCGTTCCGTAAGCAGCAGTTTAAAGAAATATGGTGGCGTTTCTCGTGTCTGAGGAAACGTGGGCAAGCCTTCACACTCCCAGTTTGGTGGTGTTTTGTGACAGTGGGTATCATGGCTGGCAGGTAGAGCTAAATTAGAGGAAATTAGGGTTGGAGGGTTGGAGAAAAAAACAAAGAAAATTAAATTGTGACAATTCTACAATCCGTCACAGTCAAACTAATAAAATTCAGCTCATAATTGGTAAGTCTGATCTAAAATGATCTAAAATGTGCGGGATGGCTATACTGAGAGCAGATGCCTAGTTAATTAGACAAGAAGCTCGATATATCTTGTGGCATAGATGTCTTTTAGAGACACCTTTGGGACCCTCTACTTAAGCAGACACACACACACACGCCGCAAAAGACTCCGACGAGCTTTACAAGGCACATTAATTACTACCTGAGCGGATCGTCAATGCCCATCATTAGTTCTGCCTGCTGCCTTGCATGAGCTAATGATGCAGCAGACAAATCAAACCTGATCTTAACTCACCCACTGGGGTTGGGACCCTGGCGGAAAACGGCTCTCTGAGTGGATCAATTATCTTAGCGAAGCAGCCGCTCGTGCGCTGTGTGCTGGAGGTCATATTTCCTTGCGCTCATCCCGACACATTCTGAAGTCCTAACGAGAGGATAATAACACATAATGAGATTCTATATTTATTCGCTCATCTGATTTTCCGTAGTTAGTAAACACAGTCGAGTCTCTTTATTATGACCACTTACTACTTGCAGCATAGGTGGCAGCGTAATGATCTACGTGGAAGACGCTGATTTGGGTATGAATCCATCCTTGAAGATCATGTACACCCATACATGCTGGTCGTCTTCTCTGGGGCGTGTAGGATCTTCCAGGAGGACAATGCAGCTCCTCACATGGCTCAAAATGTCCCACATTGGTTGGAAGAGCTGACTAAGACTTCCAAGTGCTACCTCAGACCCCTAATTCCCCAGACTTGAACCCAACTGAGCATCTGTGGGACCACCTCAATCATTGTGTTGGTTCTATGCATCCAGCATGACTCCAGATACCTGTACCAACCTACCAGGACCTTACTGGGTCTCCCAGTCGGTCTGGCGGTTGTGCTGGATATTAGCCGGTGGTAATAATACTGTAACTCGACTGTTTTTACTTTGAGATATTAATATAATATCTTTAGGAAATACATAATTAATTGTTAGTATTTAATGAGCAATAGTCATTGTTTTGATATAATAAGCACAGATCTTCAGACCAGTGTTGCCACTGTTTAGCGACTTTTCAGACCCTCTAGCAACTTTTTTTAAAAATTTGACTGGCAACAAATCTAGCAACTTTTTCTGGTGTTATTGGAGACTTTTGGAGACTCTGAGGTGAACACACATGATCTTTAGTTACTGTCCTCAGCGAGCAGCGGGGGCTGCCGTGAGCCCCATTACACAACACTCACACTGCTCAGTCTCAAAGTCAGAGCAGACCCTCACCACTCCACCACCCACTACACTCACAGTGCTCAGTCTCACAGTCAGAGCAGACCCTCACCACTCCACGACCCACTACACTCACACTGCTCAGTCTCACAGTCAGAGCAGACCCTCACCACGCCACGACCCACTACACTCACAGTGCTCAGTCTCTCAGTCAGAGCAGACCCTCACCACTCCACGACCCACTATACTCACAGTGCTCAGTCTCACAGTCAGAGCAGACCCTCACCACTCCACGACCCACTACACTCACAGTGCTCAGTCTCACAGTCAGAGCAGACCTCACCACTCCACGACCCACTACACTCACAGTGCTCAGTCTCACAGTCAGAGCAGACCCTCACCACTCCACGACCCACTACACTCACACTGCTCAGTCTCACAGTCAGAGCAGACCCTCACCACTCCACGACCCACTACACTCACAGTGCTCAGTCTCTCAGTCAGAGCAGACCCTCACCACTCCACGACCCACTATACTCACAGTGCTCAGTCTCACAGTCAGAGCAGACCCTCACCACTCCTCGACCCCACTACACTCACAGTGCTCAGTCTCACAGTCAGAGCAGACCCTCACCACTCCACGACCCACTACACTCAACAGTGCTCAGTCTCACAGTCAGAGCAGACCCTCACCACTCCACGACCCACTACACTCACAGCTGCTCAGTCTCACAGTCAGAGTAGACCCTCACCACTCCACGACCCACTATCACTCCACAGTGCTCAGTCTCACAGTCAGAGCAGACCCTCACCACTCCACGACCCACTACACTCACAGTGCTCAGTCTCACAGTCCAGAGCAGACCCTCACCACTCAGCGACCCACTATACTCACAGTGCTCAGTCTCACAGTCAGAGCAGACCCTCACCACTCCACGACCCACTATACTCACAGTGCTCAGTCTCACAGTCAGAGCAGACCCTCACCACTCAGCGACCCACTATACTCACAGTGCTCAGTCTCACAGTCAGAGCAGACCCTCACCACTCAGCGACCCACTATACTCACAGTGCTCAGTCTCACAGTCAGAGCAGACCCTCACCCCTCCACCACCCACTACACTCACAGTGCTCAGTCTCACAGTGCTCAGTCTCACAGTCAGAGCAGACCCTCACCACTCCACGACCCACTACACTCACAGTGATCAGTCTCATAGTCAGAGCAGACCCTCACCACTCCACGAACCCACTACACTCACAGTGCTCAGTCTCAGTCAGAGCAGACCCCTCACCACTCCCACGACCCACTATACTCTACAGTGCTCAGTCTCACAGTCAGAGCAGACCCTCACCACTCCACACCCCCAACACTCACAGTGCTCAGTCTCACAGTCAGAGCAGACCTCACCACTCCACACCCCCAACACTCCAACAGTGCTCAGTCTCACAGTCAGAGCAGACCCTCACCACTCAGCCGACCCACTATACTCACAGTGCTTAGTCTCACAGTCAGAGCAGACCCTCACCACTCCACGACCCCACTACACTCACAGTGCTCAGTCTCACAGTCAGAGTAGACCCTCACCACTCCACGACCCACTATACTCACAGTGCTCAGTCTCACAGTCAGAGTAGACCCTCACCACTCCACGACCATACACTCACAGTGCTCAGTCTCACAGTCAGAGTAGACCCTCACCACTCCACGACACACTACACTCACAGTGCTCAGTCTCACAGTCAGAGCAGACCCTCACACTCCACGACACACTACACTCACAGTGCTCAGTTCACAGTCAGAGCAGACCCTCACCACTCAGCGACCCCACTATACTCACAGTGCTCAGTCTCACAGTCAGAGCAGACCCTCACCACTCCACGACCCACTATACTCACAGTGCTCAGTCTCACAGTCAAGAGCAGACCCCTCACCACTCAGCGGACCCACTATACTCACAGTGCTCAGTCTCACAGTCAGAGCAGACCCTCACCACTCAGCGACCCACTATACTCACAGTGCTCAGTCTCACAGTCAGAGCAGACCCTCACCCCTCCACCACCCACTACACTCACAGTGCTCAGTCTCACAGTGCTCAGTCTCACAGTCAGAGCAGACCCTCACCACTCCACGACCCACTACACTCACAGTGCTCAGTCTCATAGTCAGAGCAGACCCTCACCACTCCACGACCCACTACACTCACAGTGCTCAGTCTCAGTCAGAGCAGACCCTCACCACTCCACGACCCACTATACTCACAGTGCTCAGTCTCACAGTCAGAGCAGACCCTCACCACTCCACACCCCCAACACTCACAGTGCTCAGTCTCACAGTCAGAGCAGACCCTCACCACTCCACACCCCCAACACTCACAGTGCTCAGTCTCACAGTCAGAGCAGACCCTCACCACTCAGCGACCCACTATACTCACAGTGCTTAGTCTCACAGTCAGAGCAGACCCTCACCACTCCACGACCCACTACACTCACAGTGCTCAGTCTCACAGTCAGAGTAGACCCTCACCACTCCACGACCCACTATACTCACAGTGCTCAGTCTCACAGTCAGAGTAGACCCTCACCACTCCACGACCCACTACACTCACAGTGCTCAGTCTCACAGTCAGAGTAGACCCCTCACCACTCCACGACACACTACACTCACAGTGCTCAGTCTCACAGTCAGAGCAGACCCCTCACCACTCCACGACACACTACACTCACAGTGCTCAGTCTCACAGTCAGAGCAGACCCTCACCACTCAGCGACCCACTATACTCACAGTGCTCAGTCTCACAGTCAGAGCAGACCCTCACCACTCCACGACCCACTATACTCACAGTGCTCAGTCTCACAGTCAGAGCAGACCCTCACCACTCCACACCCCCAACACTCACAGTGCTCAGTCTCACAGTCAGAGCAGACCCTCACCACTCAGCGACCCACTATACTCACAGTGCTTAGTCTCACAGTCAGAGCAGACCCTCACCACTCCACACCCCCAACACTCACAGTGCTCAGTCTCACAGTCAGAGCAGACCCTCACCACTCAGCGACCCACTATACTCACAGTGCTTAGTCTCACAGTCAGAGCAGACCCTCACCACTCCACGACCCACTACACTCACAGTGCTCAGTCTCACAGTCAGAGTAGACCCTCACCACTCCACGACCCACTATACTCACAGTGCTCAGTCTCACAGTCAGAGTAGACCCTCACCACTCCACGACCCACTACACTCACAGTGCTCAGTCTCACAGTCAGAGTAGACCCTCACCACTCCACGACACACTACACTCACAGTGCTCAGTCTCACAGTCAGAGCAGACCCTCACCACTCCACGACACACTACACTCACAGTGCTCAGTCTCACAGTCAGAGCAGACCCTCACCACTCAGCGACCCACTATACTCACAGTGCTCAGTCTCACAGTCAGAGCAGACCCTCACCACTCCACGACCCACTATACTCACAGTGCTCAGTCTCACAGTCAGAGCAGACCCTCACCACTCCACACCCCCAACACTCACAGTGCTCAGTCTCACAGTCAGAGCAGACCCTCACCACTCAGCGACCCACTATACTCACAGTGCTTAGTCTCACAGTCAGAGCAGACCCTCACCACTCCACGACCCACTACACTCACAGTGCTCAGTCTCACAGTCAGAGTAGACCCTCACCACTCCACGACCCACTATACTCACAGTGCTCAGTCTCACAGTCAGAGCAGTCCCTCACCACTCCACGACCCACTATACTCACAGTGCTCAGTCTCACAGTCAGAGCAGACCCTCACCACTCCACGACCCACTACACTCACAGTGCTCAGTCTCACAGTCAGAGTAGACCCTCACCACTCCACGACCCACTATACTCACAGTGCTCAGTCTCACAGTCAGAGCAGACCCTCACCACTCCACGACCCACTACACTCACAGTGCTCAGTCTCACAGTCAGAGTAGACCCTCACCACTCCACGACCCACTACACTCACAGTGCTCAGTCTCACAGTCAGAGCAGACCCTCACCACTCCACGACCCACTACACTCACAGTGCTTGGCAGGAATAGTACTCCATATATTAGAAAATCTAAATTAACTGTTTGTGTGCCCCCTTAATTGGGTGGTTTGATAAAAAATATTTTCTCTGAACCCAATTTGTGTACAAGCGTCTTTCTCCTCAAACTTTTTAATAGACTATTGATTTTTTAAAGCTTAGGACGTAACATTTATTTCTTCAGTGCACTGAGTTTTTACACCCCCCACCACTTTTGTGTGTCCATAATGCCATGTGAAGAAAAAAAAATAATTAACACACACTAGAGGGCATCCACAGCACCTGGGGAGCAGTTGAGGGTGAGGTGTCCTGCTCAAGGGCACTTTAGTCAACCTCCAGCCCATGACAGCCCCTTGGACGCATATTTAATAGTAGAACAGTAGTATGTGGTACTGTTTCCATATATGGACTGGAGAGGGAGCTGTATATTTTAAAATGCAGTTATATTTAAGAAATAATTGGATTTTCGATGACATGGGCCCTTTAAAGGTTCATTAGAGTGCAAAGATAGCTGCTCTATGTATGTGACAGTTTGAATTCTATTTCCCACCACTCACTTTTCTGAAGGACAGAAAGTTATATATGAAGTTATATTAGCAGCCTCAGTGAGGGTCTCTGTGAATGCACTGGTTAGTTATAACTGAATCAGAAATAGACCCTGCACAAAGCCCAGCAGTGAGTCAGCAAAAGCTGCTGAAAGCAAGGTGCTATTCAGTTGTGAATGCCAATACAGAGGCAACAAGGAGCGAGGAAAACTGGGCGCCTCACTGACGCGACACCTTCTTTTTTCGTCCTTGCAGATGAAGGAGCTTCCTTACATCCGTGTGACGACACGTACTGCGGCCCGTTCCCCGAGTCTGAGCCTGAAGTGAAGGCCGTGGCCAGGTTCCTGCGCAAGCACAGAAAGCGTGTGAAGGCTTATATATCCATCCACGCCTACGCTCAGATGCTCCTGTACCCCTACTCCTACAAATACGCCACCATCCCCAACTTCAACTGTGTGGTGAGTCCCCTGTTCAGTTTCACATTCAGTTCTCCTTCTACCCTCGTCTAATTATTCAGTTAATACATGTACAAACCTAATATGCACTTCAGTTAAAGAAGATGGATGTACTCTCACTGACTGGCCACTTTATTAGAAACACATACCATGTACTCTCACTGACTGGGCTCTGAATTAGAAAGACCTACCTTGTAGTCTCACTGACTGGCCACTTTATTAGAAACACCTACCTTGTAGTCTCACTGACTGGGCTCTGAATTAAAAAGACCTACCTTGTAGTCTCACTGACTGGCCACTTTATTAGAAACAGCTAACTCATTCTTTCACTGACTGGCCATTTTATTAGAAACAGATACCTCATTCTTCCACTGACTGGCCACTTTATTGGAAACACCTATCTTGTTCCTTCACTGACAGGCCATTTTATTAGAAACACCTACCTCATTCTTCCATTCACTGGCCACTTTATTAGAAACACCTACCTCATTCCTCACATACTGGCCACTTTATTAGAAAAACCTACCTTGTACTTCCACTGACTGTCCACTTTATTAGAAACACCTATCTTGTACTTCCACTGACTGGCCACTTTATTAGAAACACCTACCTTGTACTTCCACTGACTGGCCACTTTATTAGAAATACCTACCCTGTTCCTTCACTGACAGGCCAATTTATTAGAAACACCTACCTAATTATTCCACTTACTGGCCACTTTATTAGAAACACCTACCTCATTCTTCCACTCACTGGCCACTTTATTAGAAACACCTACCTCATTCTTCCAAATACTGGCTACTTTATTAGAAACACCTACCTTGTTCCTTCACTGACCGGCCACTTTATTAGAAACACCTGCCTTTTACTTCCAAATACTGGCCACTTTATTAGAAACACCTACCTTGTACTTCCAAATACTGGCCACTTTATTAGAAACACCTACCTCATTCTTTCACTGACAGGCCACTTAATTAGAAACAGATACCTCATTCCTCCACTGACTGGCCACTTTATTAGAAACACCTATCTTGTTCCTTCACTGACAGGCCATTTTATTAGAAACACCTACCTCATTCTTCCACTCACTGGCCACTTTATTAGAAACACCTACCTCATTCTTCCACTCACTGGCGACTTTATTAGAAACACCTACCAAATACTTTCACTCACTGGCCACTTTATTAGAAACACCTACCTCATTCTTCCACTGATAGACCACTTTATTAGAAACACCTACCTCATTCTTCCACTCACTGTCCACTTTATTAGAAACACCTACCTCATTCTTCCACTCACTGGCCACTTTATTAGAAACACCTACCTCATTCTTCCACTGATAGACCACTCTATTAGAAACACCTACCTCATTCTTCCACTCACTGTCCACTTTATTAGAAACACCTACCTCATTCTTCCACTCACTGGCCACTTTATTAGAAACACCTACCTCATTCTTCCACTGATAGACCACTTTATTAGAAACACCTACCAAATACTTTCACTCACTGGCCACTTTATTAGAAACACCTACCAAATACTTTCACTCACTGGCCACTTTATTAGAAACACCTACCTTATTCTTCCACTCACTGGCCACTTTATTAGACACACCTACCTTATTCTTCCACTCACTGGCCACTTTATTAGTAATACTGATATCGTTATCCGCAGGAGTCCGCAGCCCAGAACGCTGTGAGTGCCCTTTACTCTGCATATGGAGTGAGGTACAGATATGGACCCGCCTCCACCACACTGTGTGAGTATTACTTGAGGGATTTGCCTCGGATGACATTACTCACTTCAGCTCACATCTCATTTCCTCAACGTATGAGTCATTGTCCCTCTGTTAGCCTCTCAGCAGGCCTCTGGTCTCAGTGTTACCTGTGACACAGCATCAGTTGCATATCAATAGTAAAAGCAGTCAGCAGTGGTTAAATCTCTGAACTCACCATCATTTCCTTCCATCTGTGCACAAACAGAACAGATGTAGTAGATGTTAACATATTTTATTCATCCTGTGTACAAGTTGTCTGATGTGCATAGATTTATAGATAGACATGTGCTCAATAGGTTTTATATTCTTTTTGTTTGTGTTTAGTACAGAGGTCTGGAGTATAACATTGTCTGATGACTGATACAGAGGTCCAGAGTATAACAGTGTCTGATAACTGATATAGAGGTCTGGAGTATAACATTGTCTGATGACTGATACAGAGGTCCAGAGTATAACAGTGTCTGATAACTGATATAGGGGTCCAGAGTATAACAGTGTCTGATAACTGATATAGGGGTCCAGAGTATAACAGTGTCTGATGACTGATATAGAGGTCCAGAGTATAACAGTGTCTGATGACTGATATAGAGGTCCAGAGTATAACAGTGTCTGATGACTGATATAGAGGTCCAGAGTATAACAGTGTCTGATAACTGATATAGAGGTCTGGAGTATAACATTGTCTGATGACTGATACGGAGGTCCAGAGTATAACAGTGTCTGATAACTGATATAGGGGTCCAGAGTATAACAGTGTCTGATAACTGATATAGGGGTCCAGAGTATAACAGTGTCTGATGACTGATATAGAGGTCCGGAGTATAACAGTGTCTGATGACTGATATAGAGGTCCAGAGTATAACAGTGTCTGATAACTGATATAGAGGTCCAGAGTATAACAGTGTCTGATAACTGATATAGAGGTCCAGAGTATAACAGTGTCTGATGACTGATATAGAGGTCCAGAGTATAACAGTGTCTGATAACTGATATAGAGGTCCAGAGTATAACAGTGTCTGATAACTGATATAGAGGTCCAGAGTATAACAGTGTCTGATGACTGATATAGAGGTCCAGAGTATAACAGTGTCTGATGACTAATATAGAGGTCCAGAGTATAACAGTGTCTGATAACTGATATAGAGGTCCAGAGTATAACAGTGTCTGATGACTGATATAGAGGTCCAGAGCATAACAGTGTCTGATAACTGATATAGAGGTCCAGAGTATAACAGTGTCTGATAACTGATATAGAGGTCCAGAGTATAACAGTGTCTGATGACTGATATAGAGGTCCAGAGTATAACAGTGTCTGATGACTAATATAGAGGTCCAGAGTATAACAGTGTCTGATAACTGATATAGAGGTCCAGAGTATAACAGTGTCTGATGACTGATATAGAGGTCCAGAGCATAACAGTGTCTGATAACTGATATAGAGGTCCAGAGTATAACGGTGTCTGATGACTGATATAGAGGTCCAGAGCATAACAGTGTCTGATAACTGATATAGGGGTCCAGAGTATAACATTGTCTGATAACTGATATAGAGGTCCAGAGTATAACAGTGTCTGATGACTGATATAGAGGTCCAGAGTATAACAGTGTCTGATGACTGATATAGAGGTCCAGAGTATAACAGTGTCTGATAACTGATATAGAGGTCCAGAGTATAACAGTGTCTGATAACTGATATAGAGGTCCAGAGTATAACAGTGTCTGATAACTGATATAGAGGTCCAGAGTATAACAGTGTCTGATAACTGATATAGAGGTCCAGAGTATAACAGTGTCTGATAACTGATATAGAGGTCCAGAGTATAACAGTGTCTGATAACTGATATAGAGGTCCAGAGTATAACAGTGTCTGATAACTGATATAGAGGTCCAGAGTATAACAGTGTCTGATGACTGATATAGAGGTCCAGAGTATAACAGTGTCTGATGACTGATATAGGGGTCCAGAGTATAACAGTGTCTGATAACTGATATAGAGGTCCAGAGTATAACAGTGTCTGATGACTGATATAGAGGTCCAGAGTATAACAGTGTCTGATGACTGATATAGAGGTCCAGAGTATAACAGTGTCTGATAACTGATATAGAGGTCCAGAGTATAACAGTGTCTGATAACTGATATAGAGGTCCAGAGTATAACAGTGTCTGATAACTGATATAGAGGTCCAGAGTATAACAGTGTCTGATAACTGATATAGAGGTCCAGAGTATAACAGTGTCTGATAACTGATATAGAGGTCCAGAGTATAACAGTGTCTGATAACTGATATAGAGGTCCAGAGTATAACAGTGTCTGATAACTGATATAGAGGTCCAGAGTATAACAGTGTCTGATAACTGATATAGGGGTCCAGAGTATAACAGTGTCTGATAACTGATATAGAGGTCCAGAGTATAACAGTGTCTGGTAACTGATATAGAGGTCCAGAGTATAACAGTGTCTGATAACTGATATAGAGGTCCAGAGTATAACAGTGTCTGATAACTGTTACAGAGGTCAAGTGTGTCACTGTTATACACTATTTGCTAAGATATAGGCTTTTAAATGTCTGGCTTAGACTTTTGTACAGCGGTGTATATCACAAATATGAGGAGTGAAAAATAACTCACACCTCACTCCTCCAAAACAGAAATCACATATTATAGCTACTATCCTTTGAAAAAGAGTTGGAGATGATAAGAAATACATCTGGGATGGGTAAAAATGACATGGCGTGTTTGTGTACTCTTGCAGACGTGAGCTCGGGGAGCTCTATAGACTGGGCCTACAAGAACGGGATCCCCTATGCTTTCGCCTTCGAGCTGCGAGACACGGGCTATTACGGCTTCCTCCTGCCTGAGGCCCTAATCAGCCCCACCTGCACGGAGACCATGAGGGCAGTGAGGGCCATCGCCTCGGGCTTGCTGAAGAAATGCACCAGCTGAACCCTGAGGACATCATTCCTGCTCTCCCTCACTGTCCCTCCATCGCTTCGTCCATGTCCCTGCACCGACTTTTAAAGCTAACAAGGCCCCACTGGCCATTTCTGAACATGTCGATGCTGATATCTCAAAATACGCAACATGCGGGCATCCAGCTGACACTGTGAACTTGTGAGAAACGTTCTGGCTCCAGAGATGAGCACTCCCTGGATGTGTGGGTGGATGATACGGAGGAGATATAACATCACAGTGCTTGAAGACATTTTCACGATACATGATATGCTTCAGGGTACTCGGTGGCTGTGAGGTTTGAGTTAGCGTTTACTAAATTTGCTTTTGAGTTTTGAACCAAAATCTGGAATATGCTGCAGAACCATAGTAGCCAACCATAGTAGAGCAATCAGTCCTCTCATGGCCCTCTTGTCCAAATAGAGCTCTGGCTTTTAAAGCGATACCTTCAGCAGACTGGGTGGGGCACATGGTAGACCTTCTTTACTCATTCATTCATTCATTCATCAAGTAAACAGCATATTGTTGCTGTCCAATGAAAAACGTGTCTCCATTTTTGTCGATTATTACTTTTCTATATCTTTTAAACATGACAGCTGCCACTTACATTGTTTAAAAATATTGTGACGAATGGACCAATAGAATCGCTCCAAAATAGCTTGGAAATCATTCTGGTTCCATTGACTTACATTGAAAGTGAAGATGGTTTTTGGCCTCTCCTGTAAAGTTGCAATTTTGAAGATACTTCTTTTTTATAGGACAGCAACAGGACTGGGTCTTGGCAAGGTGGTGTTGATGGTGGTGAGCGAGGGGTTACTGGGGTACTCCCAGTGCTCCTTGGGCAGAAGGCAGGAAACACCCTGGACAGGCCACCAGCCCTTCACAAGGGAGACCTTCTCTAGTATCAAATTGGATCAAATGGAATTCATTATGATTGAATACATTTAATCATAATGAGTTATTGTAATCATTTGACAGTCCAAAAACTGGTATAAGGACCAATTATACACAGAAAAGCGTAATTCACAGTAACAAAAACATATTTGTAGACCGTCCACACCTTACTTACTTTTATATACTTATATACTCTACAGAGATATAGCTCCCTGTCCTTACACCACACTTTCATTCATTTCCATCAGACTGTTTCCATCAGAGTGTCTTAGCCTCATCCTTCACCAAGGGGACATGCCTTGTGGCCTTACGGAGAAGCACTTTTCTAAGTAAACATAGTGTTTCTGAAGTGTCCTGCTGCTTTGGAGCACTTGCTGAAACAGCTCAGCTGCAGTAGGGTTCATACGCAGAGCAAATACCAAAGAATGTAAACAATGTATACTTTTATATTCCAGTATGTTTTTTCTATATTATTTTTAATGGTGGCTTTACATAAAGCAGAGCTAAGAAACCAGACAAAAGCTGCACTGTGGCTGTGTTTAACGTGAAATGGACCACTGAAGTACGTTCAAACAAAGATGGGCAAAGTACAGGAAATATTATGGTATTGTGAAGCTATGACACATTGTGCTAGTGATATTTGTTGTATGTTTCAATGACAATAGCATTGATACTGTCTTTTTTAAAATATGCTTACATATTTATAGAACAATAACTGTTTATTATACTGCACTGTGCAGAGGTCGGAGACCACATGTTATTCTTTTCATTTCAAGTCAGTAATTATAAGTTATTCGTCGTTTGCAGTGTCAGAAAAACTGTAAAGGCAGGTTAATACGTTTTGGGAATGACTGTTGATATTTGAAATGAACAGCAAAGCAAGAACACCCCTCCCTTTAATGCTGCATCAGAGTCTCCGCCCCACCAAACTAATGGACATACATCTTGGCCATCTTTGTGGCTGTAAAAACCCTTCATCTGTCATACAAACAAATGTTGTGATGGTACAACCAACATCAACACAGTTAGTAATGTAACTCATGTTAGTTAGTGGGTTACAAAACTGTGATTACAATTGTTGCTGTGATGTTAACCAGTGGCTAACATTACCAAAGCAATACGGACCTCCTCTTCCCTTTTCATGCCTTTCAACTCCCAAAGAACCTGAAATCAGCTTCTTATTTGAATGTTATTCGAATTCCACCTTAATTGCTGGAGCAGCCTCATTCTGCCTCCTCAGTTTCTAGTATGAATGTTCCTGTTCCACCTTAAATGGTGCAGCAGCCTCATTCTGGCTCCTTAGTTTCTAGTTTGAATGTTCCTGTTCCACCTTAAATGGTGCAGCAGCCTCATCCTGGCTCCTTAGTTTCTAGTATGAATGTTCCTGTTCCACCTTAAATGGTGGCCTCATTCTGGCTCCTTAGTTTATAGTTTGAATGTTCCTGTTCCACCTTAAATGCTGGAGCAGCCTCATTCAGGCTCCCTAGTTTCTAGTTTGAATGTTCCTGTTCCACCTTAAATGGTGCAGCAGCCTCATCCTGGCTCCTTAGTTTCTAGTATAAATGTTCCTGTTCCACCTTAAATGGTGGCCTCATTTGGCTTCTTAGTTTATAGTTTGAATGTTCCTGTTCCACCTTAAATGCTGGAGCAGGCTCATTCAGGCTCCTTAGTTTCTAGTTTGAATGTTCCTGTTCCACCTTAAATGGTGGCCTCATTCTGGCTCCTTAGTTTCTAGTTTGAATGTTCCTGTTCCACTTTAAATGCTGGAGCAGCCTCATTCAGGCTCCCTAGTTTCTAGTTTGAATGTTCCTGTTCCACCTTAAATGCTGGAGCAGCCTCATTCAGGCTCCCTAGTTTCTAGTTTGAATGTTCCTGTTCCACCTTAAATGGTGCAGCAGCCTCATTCTGGCTCCTTAGTTTCTAGTTTGAATGTTCCTGTTCCACCTTAAATGGTGGCCTCATTCAGGCTCCCTAGTTTCTAGTTTGAATGTTCCTGTTCCACCTTAAATGCTGGAGCAGCCTCATTCTGCCTCCTCAGTTTCTAGTATGAATGTTCCTGTTCCACCTTAAATGCTGGAGCAGCCTCATTCAGGCTCCCTAGTTTCTAGTTTGAATGTTCCTGTTCCACCTTAAATGGTGCAGCAGCCTCATTCTGGCTCCTTAGTTTCTAGTTTGAATGTTCCTGTTCCACCTTAAATGGTGGCCTCATTCTGGCTCCTTAGTTTCTAGTTTGAATGTTCCTGTTCCACCTTAAATGCTGGAGCAGCCTCATTCAGGCTCCCTAGTTTCTAGTTTGAATGTTCCTGTTCCACCTTAAATGCTGGAGCAGCCTCATTCTGCCACCTCAGTTTCTAGTATGAATGTTCCTGTTCCACCTTAAATGCTGGAGCAGCCTCATTCAGGCTCCCTAGTTTCTAGTTTGAATGTTCCTGTTCCACCTTAAATGGTGCAGCAGCCTCATCCTGCCTCCTCAGTTTCTAGTATGAATGTTCCTGTTCCACCTTAAATGCTGGAGCAGCCTTATTCGGGCTCCTTAGTTTCTAGTTTGAATGTTCCTGTTCCACCTTAAATGCTGGAGCAGCCTTATTCGGGCTCCTTAGTTTCTAGTTTGAATGTTCCTGTTCCACCTTAAATGGTGCAGCAGCCTCATCCTGGCTCCTTAGTTTCTAGTTTGAATGTTCCTGTTCCACCTTAAATGCTGGAGCAGCCTTATTCGGGCTCCTTAGTTTCTAGTTTGAATGTTCCTGTTCCACCTTAAATGCTGGAGCAGCCTCATTCTGCCTCCTCAGTTTCTAGTATGAATGTTCCTGTTCCACCTTAAATGGTGCAGCAGCCTCATCCTGGCTCCTTAGTTTCTAGTTTGAATGTTCCTGTTCCACCTTAAATGGCGGCCTCATCCTGGCTCCTTAGTTTCTAGTTTGAGTTTTCTTGTTCCACCTTAAATGGTGCAGCAGCCTCATTCTGGCTCCTTAGTTTCTAGTTTGAGTTTTCTTGTTCCACCTTAAATGGTGCAGCAGCCTCATTCAGGCTCCGTAGTTTCTAGTTTGAATGTTCCTGTTCCACCTTAAATGGCGGCCTCATCCTGGCTCCTTAGTTTCTAGTTTGAGTTTTCTTGTTCCACCTTAAATGGTGCAGCAGCCTCATTCAGGCTCCGTAGTTTCTAGTTTGAATGTTCCTGTTCCACCTTAAATGGCGGCCTCATCCTGGCTCCTTAGTTTCTAGTTTGAGTTTTCTTGTTCCACCTTAAATGGTGCAGCAGCCTCTGGCTCCTCAGTTCCTTGTATGAATGTTCAATTCCACCTTAACCAGTGCAGCAGTTAGGCTACATACAGGCCGCCTTAACTTCCTGTTTGAACTGTTCCATTCCTCCTCAGCTGCCAGCACGCGGAAGCATTTAAGGTGGAAGTGGACAATTCAAACAAGAAGCCGGCCAATGGCGAATTCTTCTTGACAATGCATGTAGACCAGCATGTAGCCCCTCCCCATCCCCCTGACCTGTGCAAAAGCCCAAACAGCCCCTGTTTCTGATTGGCTGGGCGAGTGTCTGCCGAGCCTCTTTGTTTATTTCCTGCTTTTTCTGCTTTAAAAGAAAAATCAAGACATTGTTCTTTACTGCCCTCTTTGACTGGAAGTGGAGTGAACGACAGGTGGTCTCCAGTGCTGTGTTATGTATTGTATGATGGATATGTGTTATGAGCTACATTTGTTGTATGCACATTTAGGAGTGTTATATTATGTTCAGCCACTTATACAGAAAATCTGGGTGCTATAGACCAAATAATGGATTTTTTCTTTTCAGGCTTTTTATTACATTCTTGTTAGAGGCTTTATATTATGTGTGTATCTTGAACGATACAGTATCATCATTTTTTATTATTTTGTATTACTGAGACTGACCTTTTGTACAGGAGTTGTAATAGTTTCATATATTATATACTATGTACGCTGGATTTGTGTAACACTATCTTCAGAACTGATGCCATGTTTAGTATGTCAGTGTAGTCCTGCACAGTTTTGTCTGGAACTTAAAGATGAATATAAATCACCTGTTCTCTGATTGTACGACACCCCCGGATGCAGCGACGGAGGTTTGGTAATTCAAACAGCCGACCCTCAGAGATGGTGTATGCTGTAATCTTTTCATAATGAAGGCTCATCTTCGGGTTCTCTTCAGACGGGCCCATTGTAGGGGCTCAGAAATAAAAGACTAGCCCCGCTCCTTTGAAACCCCAATCTCCTTTTAATAATTCATTTCACAAGAATAAGACTTTTGAGTCTTTGGGATGCAGCTGAGAGTCCTCCAGCAGTCTGCGCGTCTCCATGAGACGAGGACAAGTCGGCGTTCTGCAGAAAGCTCGGCGAGGAAAACAAGGCAGGCTACAAATAGCAGTTCTGATCCTAAAAGTGTCTGCTCACAACCTTTTCTCCATATACGCTATCCTAACACATCCAGACGCTCCTCTTTATGAGTGAACTCCATATGTAACCACAGTCTCTTTTTTAAAAAAGCTGATTCTTCAAGGAATCTTTAGTAAAGACAATGTTTCTAAATATACAGAGCCCTCAGAGCCATCATTTGTATGCTTAAATAGTTCTCTGCATTGAGAAGTGGTTCTTCAGATTGATAGAGAATATGTTATACACTAGTGGGCAAAAGTCTTAGATGCCTAAGCTGCCTAAGTGTATCACCAGTAAGAACAGCAGATATCATTAGAACAGATGTAAATAAGCATAAATACAGTACAAAGTATCATAAATATCTTAGTTTGAATTTAGTAGACAATATCTTGAGCTCCAGTTTGAAGAACAAAGTGTAGTTCCAGATTTCTCCTGGACCCCCAGACCTTGCATGAATGTATTCAGTTTCTTCAGCAGCAATCTTGTTTTAGCTTAATGCAGTACTGAGCTGTCAAAGCAGGTATTAGATGAGAACTGTAAATAATACTGGGTTGTTTCCACAAGAACAAGCTTGGTAAGGGTCAAATAAACACGCTGACTTATGTAAAAACATTACTTACTGTATTAAAACTGTTTAAATATTTAAAATATTTAGTGTTTTGCTTTGCAAATAAAAGCTTCATGTCTGAAAAAATAGCTTTTCAAATAAATATATGGTCCTAACTGCCTACAGCGTTTGCACAGTACTGTATAGTTCCACATGGAGCCCTCTTGAAAGTTGTTCTATATAAACATTCTCCTGTTGTGCCAATGCAAAGCCTGTGATAATAGAAGAATCCTTTTTGGTGCAATATAGAAGAACTAAAAAGGAGAACTGCTGAGAGGAAGCAAGATTTAAAAGAGTCTCTGAGATGCGCCAGGTAGTGTTGTTAGGATACTAGTAGTTTATGAGAAAGATGAACTGTTAGAAAAGGCGGCACAGTGGTGTACAGTCATGGCCAAAAGTTTTGAGAATGACACAAATATTATATTTTCACATGATCTGCTGCCCTCTGGTTTTTATGTGTGTTTGTCAGATGTTTATATCACATACAGAAATATAATTGCAATCATATTTTAACAATGTAACAAAAGCTTTTATTGACTGTGTTAGAATGAGTTAAGGCAGCAAGTCAATATTTGCTGTGTTGACCCTTCTTCTTCAGGACCTCTGCAATTCTCCCTGGCATGCTCTCAATTAACTTCTGGACCAAATACTGACTGATAGCAGTCCATTCTTGCACAATCAATGCTTGCATTTTGTCAGAATTTGTAGGTTTTTGTTTGTCCACCCGTCTCTTGATGATTGACCACAAGTTCTCAATGGGATTAAGATCGGGGGAGTTTCCAGGCCATGGACCCAAAATCTCTATGTTTTGTTCCCTGAGCCATTTAGTTATCACCTTTGCTTTATGGCAAGGTGCTCCATCATGCTGGAAAAGGCATTGTTGATCACCAAACTGCTCTTGGACGGTTGGGAGAAGTTGCTCTCGGAGGACATTCTGATACCATTCTTTATTCATGGCTGTGTTTTTAGGCAAGACTGTGAGAGAGCCGATTCCCTTGGCTGAGAAGCAACCCCACACATGAATGGTTTCAGGATACTTTACAGTTGGCATGAGACAAGACTGGTGGTACCGCTCACCTCGTCTTCTCCGAACAAGCTGTTTTCCAGATGTCCCAAACAATCGGAAAGGGGATTCATCAGAGAAAATGACTTTACCCCAGTCCTCAGCAGTCCACTCCCTGTACCTTTTGCAGAATATCAGTCTGTCCCTGATGTTTTTTCTGGAGAGAAATGGCTTCTTTGCTGCCCTCCTTGAGACCAGGCCTTGCTCCAAGAGTCTCCGCCTCACAGTGCGTGCAGATGCACTCACACCTGCCTGCTGCCATTCCTGAGCAAGCTCTGCACTGCTGGTAGCCCGATCCCGTAGCTGAAACAATTTTAAGAGACGGTCCTGGCGCTTGCTGGTCTTTCTTGGGCGCCCTGGAGCCTTTTTGGCAACAATGGAACCTCTCTCCTTGAAGTTCTTGATGATGCGATAGATTGTTGACTGAGGTGCAATCTTTCTAGCTACGATACTCTTCCCTGTTAGGCCATTTTTGTGCAGTGCAATGATGACTGCACGTGTTTCTTTCGAGATAACCATGGTTAACAGAAGAGAAACAATGATGCCAAGCACCAGCCTCCTTTTAAAGTGTCCAGTGGTGTCATTCTTACTTAATCATTACAGATTGATCTCCAGCCCTGTTCTCATCAACACCCACACCTGTGATAATGGAGCAATCACTGAAATGATGTTAGCTGGTCCTTTTAAGGCAGGGCTGCAATGAAGTTGAAATGTGTTTTGGGGGATAAAGTTCATTTTCTAGGCAAATATTGACTTTGCAATTAATTGCTGTTAAGCTGATCACTCTTTATATCATTCTGGAGTATATGCAAATTGCCATTATAAAAACTGAAGCAGTAGACTTTGTAAAAATTAATATTTGTATCATTCTCAAAACTTTTGGCCATGACTGTAGAGGTTAGCACTGTCGCCTCACAGCAAGACGATCCAGGTTTGATTCCCGGTCCGAGCCGTTCTGTGTGGAGTGTGCATGTTCTCCAGGAAGAGTTTATGAGACCCACTCCAATACGGGTTTCTTCCCACAGTCCAAACACATGCATGTTAGGTTGATCGCTCACTCTAAATTGCCCATAGGTGTGAGTGTGTGTTGGCCATGCGATGGATTTGTGACCTATCCATGGTGCATCCCGCCTTTGCCTGATGATGCTGGGATTGGCTCCAGGCCCCCATGACTCTGACTAGCAGGATAAAGGTAGTGGGTAATGGATTAACCCTTAAAAACCCTTAGATCACTGTTGATTTGCTATACATTCAATTTTTCAACTTTACATCTTTCATGTGTAAGGGCATAGGCCTCATTACCAGCATCATTTCAAAATCTCAGTAGTTCCATCTAAAGCTTTTTTTCTATGAGGCAGAGGTGGGAGTAAGTCACACATGTGCAAGTCACAAACAAGTCTCAAGTCTTAACATTCAAGTCTCAAGCGAGTCCCAAGTCACTGTAGGAAAAAAAAAAAAGTGCCTGCTATAAATCAAGCAAGTCTCAAGTCAAGTCATTCATACTATTACACCCTAACTCCAGTTTCCACATTTAAAACACTTAAAAGACATAACAAGCTGAATTATAGTTTTAGTGTTGAGAAATACTGTTGCATTGTTAACGAAAGTTATGTGAAAGAACTAGGGCACCCATTGAAACCTGTCTTTTTAAAGATATTTATAACATATAGATATTTAATCTTCATTTGAACAGTATAGAGGGATGGAGATACAACTGAACACACACAATTATTGTTATGTGAGGAAAACGTTAGAACACAGTGTATTTATTACAACTTACAATGCCTAAAAGTATCATCAGAAACAGCTCATCAGCTGCAGATGACTGGAGGACTCCAAAATGTCTCATACATTGAGTTTGGTTCGCTCTGGATTGCTGAGGTGAGTGAGATTGCCATGACCAGATACAAAGAGCTCTCTGAGGCCTTCAGAAAGAAGGTTGATGGTAGATGCTGTACTTTAACATCAGCTATGGCTGGAGTTGCCTACTACCATGATGAAATCTAGGGATGTCTTCCAAGCGTATAGAATAAGCATGGACGGAAGTGACGAGTCCCCACCAATATCCAGCGAATCTTGAATTGTCCCCAAAAAAGCTGTGTCTGTCCCTGCTGTCACGTGAGACTCTGTAGCTACATTTGGTTGTTAGCAGCGACAAAACCGTGAGGAAAGCTTTCCAGTCATACGCGAAACTCACTGTGCAAGATGGGTCTCAAAAGCGAGTGAGGATGGTACCAAAAAAGAAGAAAGTTGACATGAGGAGTCAACTTCATTAATAAAATGAGTCCATCATAATAACGGTAATGGCAGTGCTGGCTCTCCAGGGTATTTAAAGGAGCAATATGTAACCTGTAGTGGTGGCGTTATGTATTGCACCCCACTGAACCCCCTATAGCCCATTCCCTTCACTAGAAAGTGCTAGTGGCTATCTAGTTTTCTGCAGTTGCTTCAATGGCTGTCCTGGTTTCGCTTTTGCTTCTTCATGTTTTCTCTCTACTTTGATGGCGAGGATTCACTCTATTTTGCTTTTTTTTGCATTAAATAATAAGTTCGATCCTCCATTTGTCTGGGTCCTGAGGTGTTGTAACAACTGCTGCACCATTTACGTTTACGTCTTATCCAGAGCGACTTACAAAAGTGCTTGGTGTTCGGTTAGAGTATGTATCTCTATCTAGTACAAACAGGTTTAAGTCCAAACTACTCTTATACTCAAACACTGCCATAAACACAGGGCCAGTGCTGATACCTAGAAAAAAGACAATGCAATACCTAGCAAGACTGGAACGCCTACAGAGAAGAGAATAAATACAAGACTACATACAGTACAAGTGCAGTACTTATCCAGTGTTCCTAGAAATGCAATTACAGTTTATACCAATACTTTAGTATATTAGTGTTTATAAGTGCTTTACAAAGAGATGGGTCTTCAGTCTGCGTTTGAAGACCGTGAGAGAGTTCGGACAGCCAGTGGAAGTTCGTTCCACCATCTGGGCTCCAGGACAGAGAAGCGTCTTGTCGCGTGTCTTCCATGAATCTTGAGTGATGGCAGGTCAAGCCGAGCCGTACTTGAAGCGCGAAGGGCTCGAGGTGTGGTTCGACTTTTGACCACTGCCATAAGGTAAGGAGGAGCTGGTCCATTCTTGGCTTTGTAGGCATCAGAACTTTAAACTGAATGCGAGCAGCTACAGGAAGCCAGTGAAGGGAGCGCAGCAGTGGAGTGACATGAGTGAACCTGGGAAGATTGAAGACAAGCCGTGCTGCTGCATTCTGGATCAGTTTTAAGGGCCTGATGGCCTGCAGAGGAAGACCAGCCAGGAGCGAGTTGCAGTAGTCTAGAGCCTTGAAATGACAAGAGACTGGACGAGCACCTGGGAGGCCTCCTGAGAGAGGAAGGGTCGGATGTGTCTGATGTTGTGGAGAATGTATCTGCATGACCGAGTCAGGTTCGTAGTATGGGCTGAGAATGATAACTGGTCATCCAGAGTCACCCCAAGCCTTCTTACATCTTCAGATGGAACAATCAAAGAGTTCTTGAATGAGATGGCAAGATCCTGCTGAGGACCTGTAGTTCCAGGGATGAACAGCAGCTCAGTCTTGCTGGGATTGAGCTTCAGATGATGAGCTGTCATCCATTTGGAGTGATAAAAAATCAAATAAGAAGCTAAAAATACAAAGCTGGAAAATAAGAAGCTGACTTCAACCTCATAGTTTTAATGCTTGTAGTATGTCGGATAAAGAGATTTAAGCTATAAATCATGCTGCTTGGGTTTTTATGTAAAACGTACCAATAAATATGCCACGCTAGGACATTTTTACAAGAAGTCTTCTTCTTTCTGCTTCTTCAAACCGCCACCAAATTCTGTTTAAATGTGTAAAACTGTCTACAGGCACTAGAGCAGGGGTGTCCAAACTTTTTTCAAAGGGGGCCAGATTGGACTAAATCAAAATACCTAAGGGCCAGACTCTCTTTCCAAAAGTATTATTCATAAATTATATATAACACTGTATTTAAAATATGAAAACACACACATACATACATAATATTGAACAATTATTTAACTAATGAATTTAATTTTACCATAACTGAAACAGCAGGAGATCTACAGAGTAAACGGTGTTACAACGTACTGCACAGTCTGTCTGAACATGTTCTGAACAACATTCTTCATCCAGTATCTTCAGTGTTTCTCCTGTAGACTGTATATCACTCAGTCACTGCTTTACCAAACTTATACAACTTAATAACAGTAAGTCTTATATTTCTTATCACATAATCTATTATGGTATGGAGAAGCTTTCTCTGATGGTGAGTTTCTCTGCAGTGACAGTGACATGGTGGTGGTGTGTTAGTGTGTGTTGTGCTGGTGTGAGTGGATCAGACACAGCAGTGCTGCTAGAGTGTTGAAACACCTCACTGTCACTGCTTAGCGATTAGCATAACCTCATAACTCGTTCTGGTCAGGTTCTCCTGTGCCCCACGTGCCCTGAAGAACAGTTGCTGCTGTGAGAGCAGGTTTCTCTGTCCTCTGAGTATTTACTGTAATGTCCAGGCTTTGTTTTATAATGTCTTTTTATATTTGACTCCTTCATTACTGCAATAGTCTCTTGGTATAAGAGACACACACATTTGCAGCGTCTCTCTCCGGAAAAATATTCTGACGTCAGTCTCGCTTGTAATGACCGCGTCTCGGTGTTGACTAAGTATAAGTTTGATTGCTAACACAGTGGTAAATTGTACTATACATGTATGCACTGCTGCTATAAACTGGATAAATTGCAAAGTACAGACAGGCCCCTAATAATGTATTCCTACAGGTGATGCCACAGGCCAATAAAAATCTGTCTGAGGGCCGCATTCGAACTTTGGACACCCCTGCACTAGAGCTACTGGGCTACTGCAGCCACACAACAAACATGGCAGCCTCTATCAGAAGACAACCTGCTCCTGTGTATTAGGGCTGTGTATTGGCAAGAACCTGACGATACGATACGTATTGTGATACAGCGGTCATGATTCAATATATCGTGATATATTGCGATTTTTCAAATCCTACTATTAAAACACACCACTATATGAACATGCCAATGGTTACAATAGCATTGCGCCCTTGTGCTGCTTGTTAATGTTGGAGTGGAGCTACATGGATTACAACACACTGCCATCTAGTGGTCAGAGGTTTAAACACAACACACAATGATTCACTGTCTGCCAGGAATCTGTGTATCGATACTGTGTTTTTGAGAATCGATACAGTATCACCAAACATAATATCCCGATATTCGATATTTTTGATATTTTCTTACACCCCTACTGTGTAGATATGAAGGGCTTGTTATGAAAACATAAAAACAAATAAGTGCTTGTTTGTTTGTTGTTGTTGTTGTTTTGGTTTATGTTTCAGTGGACATTATTATTTTAAGACTGCTGTTATTTTCGTCACAGTACATTTCTTCACTGCTAGTTTCCACCGTAGTAATAGTAGTCATTAACGATAATAAGCCTGCTAATTACGCAGTGAGTCCCACAAGAATTCAGAACAAATTATCTCTCAGGTTACAGTCTGCATCAACAGGTTTGAGCCTACACACAATTTAAAATCTGTTCTCCTTCTGCCAAGAGGACACAGAGCCATAACCTGTCATCAAACACAATCCATAACATCTCCTCTTCTACTTGCCAACAAACTTTTATAGTTTCCAATAAACACAGTGGGCCCACATTACATCTGTCAGTCATATCCTCGTCCTGGTAACTTATTTTTGTCCTCTGGAGGGGACATGAGTCTCCATTTATATTATTAAATTTATATTATTTATATTATTATATATTTCAAAAACTAAATAAGGTGCCTTGCTAAAACCTGCTGTGCCATGTAGAGAACATCCTGGCCTTTCCAGTGACGTATCATGTGTTAGGGCGTGTCATTCAAGTTCTGCCTTTTTAAACATGGCTGCCTCTCAGTAACCACATTTTATGGGAGCAAGAGAGATAAGTTTTTAAAATAATATGCATTTGTTATGTTTCTAAAGCCTGTAATTGATATGTTTTAGGTATAAAACTGTTGTAGCTAGTTCTCAACGCACTTTTTATAGATATGCACAAATGTTGAACTACCTAACAGCATCCTTTTTTGATGTCCTTTGTAGTAAACATGGGGACTTACTAAATCTGGTTTTATATGAAATTAATGGTGTCACAGATGACAGGAATTTGACTGAGGCAGAGATCATTTTAGGCTCATGTAAGCTCTGTAAACATGTAAATTCATTACTAATTTATTGTTAATTAATTACTAATTTAGTTTATTCCTAATTTATTAGAAAATGTTACATAATTGTACATTTAAAAATAGAACATAATGAAATGGACTGTAAGAAAAGTTGGGTACTATGTGTGGAAAGTGTGAAACTTGGGCTCAAGGTTTGGAGTGATTAATACAGGTTTAGCTAGTGTGCCTAAAAACTGTATTTTTTTTATTTTAATCAAAGTAACAGTAACTTTTATAATGGGTTATTATTTGTTTATGTTTATGTTCATATACAGTGCATTTGAAATATTTCTTATACTGCCAAAAGTGGAAATGGTATCAAAAAAGGTTTACATTATTTTCTATGATTGAGTTGGTGCTGATGTTGTAGAAGGGTTTTTGGTCTAATGCAAAACAGAAAACAAGAAATATGTCATCAACAATGTGCTGTTGTCCCCTATAAAGGACAGTCCATAAAAAAATCATCTAGTAGACTTATTTTATGTTGAAACTACTGAAATTCTCAAACTTAAATTTTTCTAGTTCTCAGAAGGATATCACTATAAGCATACATATATGTTTATAAGAAGTTACTGACTAATACACCGTCATGTTTTATAACTGAAGAATAAATGGGGTTAAAAGAAGTGATTTGAATGACAATGTGCACACAAACTATCTTGACCTTTAGAGCCTCCTTTTGAGTCATGTTTTCCCCGTCGTAAATAATCGTCTTTTTCAAGCAGATGACTCATAACCAGAGTTCAAACCGAGATGTGATTTTGCTGCTAACTTCCGTTTACACGGAGTGACTGCAGATACATTTGTCCCATCATTACACAGACCTCCCTTAAGCCTCCTTTTATTTGTTGGCAATAACCCACATATGAAAGGTCAAACACAGACGCTGTTTTATTGCTCCTTTTGAATTTAAAGGACCTGCATCATGGAAAAATACAAATACAAATAATGTAGTATGTATATATGTGTTTACAGTCCATAGAGTGAATTCATTTAATTATTATCCAAGCAGCAAAAAACAGCCTGATAGCTATTTCTCATGTTTGTGATGTCACAAAAAACCCAAATCATTTACATCCACCAACTACATCCTTGTATCTACACTCATTGTATATTTTATCAGCTCCGTTTACAAAACAGGTGCACTCTGTAGACTGTAGTCCATCTGTTTCTATGTATACTTTGTTATCCTCCCCCGATTTACCCTGTTCTTCAATAGTCAGGACCCCCACAGAGGAGATATTATTTCTGTGGTGGATCATTCACAGCACTGCAGTGACACTGACGTGGTGGTGTGTTAATGTGTGTTGAGCTGGTGCCAGTGGATCAGACACAGCAGTGCAGCTAGAGTTTTTAAAGACTGATATTAGTCTTTACAGCTTTCCCAAAGATAAAAAGAAGAATAGTTTGTGAAGCAGCATGTGGGCGAACACACCTACCGAAAGACCCGGCCCTCGTCAATTCAGTCCCGATGTGTTTGAGTCATTAGGCATGTTCGAGATACAGCTGTGCCTGGCCTTGGTGGTCAGCGAGAGCTGCTAGTGTTCTGTCGATTTGTCCTACCTTGTTGAAACGTCCTACCGCGGCGTAGATCTGTCGATCTGTGCTGCCTTGGTGGAAAATAATACTACAAGTGGATTAAACCACAGGTAGGATTATTTAATAGTGTAAATATGGTCATAAAACAGTCCCCCCTGCTATTTTCTCAATGATTATGAGCTGCCATGAACACTTTTGGAACACTCAAGCAGACAGTAACATTAGGCTAAATTTAAATAACAAGCTAAAAGAAAACAATTAACATTAAAATGATGTTAAAACATTATAAACAACAAGGATAAAACTATGCACGTACGCGCCAACCATCAAAATCATGATGGAATGGATCATCATGTGCGCATGCGCAATAAGCCTTAGTAGGACCGATCGATGGGTAGGATGAAATGATAGAACACAAGTCAAGTCAAGTGGGTTTTATTGTCATTTCAACTACATACATAATACACAGTGAAACAAAACAACGTTCCTCCAGGACCATGGTGCAACATAGACAGTGCAACACAAACAAACAAATGCAGACAGACAACACAACACAGAACAGACAGAGAATAATAAATAATTTCCGGTAGTGTGCAAATTGTGCAATGTGTAATAAATAGAGTCCAGTGAGGTAGTAAAGTTATTAGTGCAATGCTTTGTGCAAAAATGCTTCCCTTTTTTATCTGGGGTAAATGGTTGGAGAGAGAGAGAGAGAGAGAGAGAGAGAGAGAGAGAGTGTACATGTACCAGAAAAGATCAGTTCAGACGTTGAGTTGTGTTGAGAAGTCTGATGGCTTGGGGGAAGAAGCTGTTGCAGAGTCTGGTCGTGCTGGATACCTTCTTCCTGATGGCAGGAGGGAGAACAGTCTGTGTGAAGGGTGGGTGGGGTCATCCACAATGCTGGTTGCTTTGCGGATGCAGCGGGTGGAGTAAATGTCCAAGACGGAGGGGAGAGAGACTCCGATGATCCTCTCAGCCGTCCTCACAATGCGTTGGAGGGACTTGCGGTCAGAGGCTGTGCAGGTCCCAAACCAGGCAGCTGCTTAGGATGCTCTCTATGGTTCCCCTATAGAAGAGGGTGAGGATGGGTGGAGGGAGACGGGCCTTTCTCAGCTTCCGGAGGAAGTAGAGAAACCTGGACGCAGTTGGGGGGAGAAGGTTAGAAAAGACCCTTAACTCGGACAGTCGCCACCTGCAGCCTACGTGAACAACGACAGATCTCGCGGTGTTAGTTCTCTTTACAGCTGATGAAGTAGACGCAATAGAAAAATAGTAATAAAAGAAAGAAAAGCAGTAGATCCACATAATGATGTAATGCCTTTAAAGAGAGTAACAAAGCATAAGAGCAGTTAAGAACTATAAATCTTTAGAGGAGTATAAATCTACAGCACTTAAGCCTCTTCATGATCTGAAATAGTAATTATGAAAAAATATATATGTTGAATACTGCATGAAAATGAACTATTATGCTACTAGATTTGATAGTATTAGTGTAAATATGAGGTATTTAAAGAGTTTTAGAGGAGATATATAATTTACAATGAAAAGAGTCAAACGTCAGAGGTGTCTGCGGAGCTTCTGACCAATGAGAATTAAGCTGTGTCGTCATCGCGACTGTAGGCATGTTCGAGATACGGCTGCGTCTGGCCTTGGTGGTCAGCGAGAGCAGCCGAACGCAGTGGAGGGAGGAGGTTAGAAAAGAGCCTCTACTCGGACAGTCGCCACCTGCAGCCTACGTGAACAATGGCGGGGCTCGCAGTGTTAGCTCTCTTTACAGCTGATGAAGTAGACGCAATAGAAAAATAGTAGAAAGAAGGAAAAGAATTAGAAAGAGTAGAAAGAAATATAGATCCAAACGCAATAGTGATGTAGTGCTTTTAAAGACACTCACAAATCATAAAAGTAAAATCTACAGCACTGCATGAAAATGAACTGTCGTGCTACTAGATATGATAGTATTAGTGTAAATGTAGAGTGTTTAAAGAGTTTTAGAGGAGATATATATTTACGGTAAAAAGAGTTAAACGTCAGAGGTGTTCGCGGAGCTTCTGACCAATAAGAATTAAGCTCTGTCGTCATCAAGCCGTCTCTCGGCTCGCGCGGTTAGTGGAGAGCGACTGTGTGTGAAGCCTGCAGCGCCTCGCCCTCGCGAGATCTTAACGTAGTAACGTCATCGTAAAGCGCTGATGGCGCCGACTCAAGTCGAACAAAAACAGAGCCAGGCCTATGTAGTAGACCACCACTGGTGAGAGACTTGACGGATGCTGTTGGTTTTAAGCGTTGGCTAAAACACAATGCAGTGCTCACAGTTTTTCCAGGACCGCGCGAAGAAACGTGAACATAAACATGCGCTGGATTCTCTCCTGGCGTCCCGCCAACAGCGTTTACCGTTAGCGGCAGCTGCTTCTCCCTCCAGTGCGGATCCTGAACGTGAAAGTACAGCCTTAGTAGTGAACATACTACTTCACTAATAAACGAGTGTGGAAGCTAAGAGAAACTCCCGTTCAGTGTATCTAGCTGTTTACTGAGCGTGAATGTTTCCTGCTAGAAAGTGGAGCTCCTTTAACAGACACTCTCCTCCGTCAACACCAACACACAGTTTCATAACACCAGCACTGTATCTCACTCTCACCACCACGACTCTCTGTACGGCATCATTTTGACTAACTTGGTGTGTGTTATCGCCGCTTATGTCAGAAATGCAGACCTGCCAACCTGGGAATTTTTTTTTGAGTAGCAATTTCTTGTGGTGGGGTGGTGCGAGGTCAGGTACATTTGTTGATCAGTATTGATTGAGTTCACATGCTCGCTCATCACAACTTATTACTAAGCCATAGTGCCCACTTACTTCACCACCATATCTAGTTATTTAACATACAAGGAGACTATGAAGAAAAGAAGAACTCTTTTAATAAAAAGGCAATGTATTTCAGTGTCAAATAACAATAAATCTCTACTTTCCAGAAGATGTTAACTGTTCTTTCAGGACAATACAATAATATCACTCTAAATTACAAAAGATAAATAATCCTGATATACAATCAGAGGAAATGTACATTATTTGATTAGAATAACCCTGCAGTCAATCTACAGAGAATATTTCATCGCCATATTTCAATCTAGTTATGCCCAGTCACTCTGGAACATTCTTACAGACTTTCAAAAACAGTCCTTGTTGCATTAACCATTGACAACCGCTGGATTAATATTAAATTTAACTATAGCCTGAATAAACCCTGGACTGATATCTGTTAATATTATGAACATTTAATACCATTTAATGTGTTAAATTACAATTCTCACCAAAATACACTTGAACATGGTGGTGATATTGGATGACATTTACTTAAAAACTGTACAGTAGAATCACTTCATAATTTATATGTACATAGTATTGTAGACTCTGAACTGATATCTGTTGACTTTATGGATTACTATTAGAAATTGCTATTTTATAAAGCTGTGAATTTTACTGAACTAAAGGCTTTTCTCAGGTCTGCATGTGCAATGACTATCTTACAAACAAGTGTGTAGCCACCGCGCCGGCTAGTTTAACTGTGTTTTGGCGATAGGCGGCAGATTAACCGGAGTTTAAAGTTGACGATGGACAGACAGTTGGGCAACGGGAATCAGTGAATGCATGCTCATAAAAAACAAAACAAAAAAAACACCCCAATCCAACACTCAACCACAAAAAGTTCATTTGAGCACAGAAACCAGTCGAAGGTGAGTCACATGGCGCGCGAGGACAACAATCGAACCGAGAGTGAAAAAGGCGGTTTGAGCTGATATGATGATAAACACGCACACAGGACTTCTTTCTGTGCTCACAAGCTTCACATTTACGCTCACAGGAGGAATATTTACACACTTGTTAAAACTTGCAAGCTTATATTTTGTATCTTGTGCTTTTGAGTCCCCTAGTTTTGACATTCACAATTCCCATACCAGCCAGTCACCTCTGAAACTGCGTTTAGCACTGTCCTCCCTGTAAAACCAGGAAACACATTTCCGTTACTTTCGTTTGGACAGCTCGCCGGCTATTCGCTTTTAGCCTGTTTGAAGAGTTTAAAACTAGCGCTATGATTAGTCGAAGTCTTCTTTTCCCAACAGGTTGCTGCCCAATGCGGTTACACCCATAAACGAGTTGCCTAGAGCCCGAATTCACAGACAGTTGAGCAGAGTTGCCAGGTTCGCAGTTTTCACTAGAGGTGGGCGATACTGGGAATTTTGGTATCGATCCGATACCAAGTAAACACTGGGCCAGTATCGCTAATACCGATACTTTTTAATATTTAAGCTTCATAGATCCAAAGGATCCAAAAGACCTAGGAAAGAATTTCGCAAAACATTGTATATGACAACAAAATACTTTATTATAACAATCAACATTTTTGTTTAGAAACAATGCAACAGTAACAAAACAACAACAACAAGTAACAACAAGTTTGCCTTAACATTAGGAAAATAAATCTTTTTTTGAGGTAAAAACAACCTAAAACAAAATCTCCAGAGGTAGAGGGCTGACAAACCACAATACAACAAAAGTAACACACCACAACAAATACTGTAAACAGTTTCAAACCTATTCTGTCTAACAATAGAAATATGGGAGGCGGTATTGCAAGGACTGGGAAAAAGAAAAAGGTTTTATGGACTGGATAAAAATGTCCCTAATGATAAGAAAAAGGCATATTGTAAATACTACAAATGTGAAACAAGAGCTCATCACAGTGACCTGATTGCCCATGCTGCCACAGAAAAACACAAAAGGAATGCTGCTCCATTCTCAAAAGCCAGAACATTGTTTGACACAGGCAGCGTTTGACACTGGGACATAAAACTGATATAACGCTAATGTTACAATATTAATAATGACTTTAATATAAATAGCAATACTAATAATAAATCCCTCATAAACAAAATACTAAGTCATAGACTCATTGTTGTTTTGCCATTTGCTTCAAATGTGTGACTGACATATTTTGGGCTAGTTTAAGCTTCTGAAGGGCGGGTTTTAGACTGACTTTGGGCTGGATATTTTTGTAGGACCTGGCAACCCTGCAGTTGAGCTAAAAGCCGTCAATGACTTTTCTCGTATTTTGAAGTGACGAATCGTAGCAGCTTAGCTTGATGTCTAAATCCGTATCGGCTACGCAATGCGTAAAGGTTTGCAGGTTTGGAAATGTTGGTTCTGGCTCAAACTGCAAAGGCTGAACAGTAGCCATGTCTAGCTAGCTAGCTGTGCTCAAGCGCGACGGCCGGTTACTGCAGACATTTGCCGTCACCACCCGCTGATCACGTCAGTAGTTACAACAATGGTGACCTACGTGCCGTGGGATTTTACAGAAAATCAAATAAATCTGCTACTTTTTGTGATTTTTTTTTTCTTAATAATTTAGTCATTACACCATATTAGGGCTTACGTGTGTTACCAGCCGGGGTTCCCTATAAAGAAACGACAAGCTAAGAAAGGCTTAAAAATAGTTGTGTGAAATTAGCCAGACATATAACATCAGCAGTCCTTGGATCTGCTCATAAAACTGGGACCTTCAAAGTAATGTCCTATGAATATGAACTAGCTTACATGTCTTCTTTGCCATGAAATGATTTTAAAAAGACATTTTAGGCCAAAACCTTCTCTAAATCAGGTACAATATTCATGTATATTTTATGTAATAACTTTCCCTGTTTTTAGTGGCATTAAACCCTTCAGTCGTCTGGTTCCCAAGTTTCTGTGGAACAAAGCATATCACTTTAAACAGTAATATAATTTTGGAGAAATTTTAAAAACTTGGTGCAATTCCCCTTTGTATAAACCCAGTATTCGTTTCATTATCATGGCTTGCATAAAGCCTGTTTCCCTGTTACGCTCTAAATCTCAGTCAAACCCGACCTTAACCATGTAGGTGTGACAGGTATGAGGAAATAGATGGGATTTGAGATTTGATTTAAATATGAAGAGTGGGATGGACTGTCGGATGTGAGGGAACAGAGTTCCGGAGCCGAGGAGCAAATCTGGAGAGCATTCAGTCACTGGGACTGTGGAGGCTGGATGGTTAGTAAAGCTACAGGTCTATAAAAGTAAAAACAGGTCTGAAACATTAGAACGAGTGAGCTGGTTGGCTTTATACATGAACTCTAAAATGAGCACCATGTTTTACAGCGAGATTTAGGATCGTAAGTGTACCTGCTTACTGTTGCCTTCTTATATAACACTACAGCATCAGTCAGGGACTTCTGAAGAAGTTAATTATTAATATGACTGGCTCATATGGGAGAGTAGAGGACCAGGGTTGGTTACCACTGATCAAGATCTTGGTAAGGGGTGAAGAACTAATGTCTACATGAAGTCAAACGTCCTCACAGCAACAAAATGTTCATGTTTTTATCAAAAATGAAAGATTTGGTTCCCACAAAGAGCTAAATAAAAACTCACATACACATACATGGAAGCTCATTTATTCAAGTTAAAAATATGTTTTTTTTTCTCTTTCTCTGTTTCTGGCAGAAAATTGTAACTTTTAATAATTAATAATAATTTTTGTCATATTGTCCTAGACATAGTAAGTCAATATTTTGAGACATAAAAATCATTATTTTAGTAATTTAGACATAATAAGTCCATATTCTGAGAAAAACAGTAATTCTTTCGGAATAATATTAAACGTATTTTGAGAAAATACGTTTTAACATAATAAGTAAATATAATAAGTATTTATTTAGACAAAGTAAGCCCATATTTGAGAGTGTAATCATTATTTGACTTAATAAGTCAATGTTTTGGAAAAAAACAATTATTTCAATATAATTTTAGAAACTAAACAATTACTAGATGCATTAAGTAGATATTTCAAGAAAAATGTCATTATTTTGAAATAATATAATAAGATTTTTACAAAATGAGTCAATATTTTGAGAAAATAATACCTGTTTAAACAAAGTAAGCCCATTTTTGTGAAACTAAGACATTATTTTAACACAGTAAGTAATTATTACAAGGTACTAAGTCACCATAATGAGAAACTAAGTCATTATCTAGCTTCCACAGACACCACACTTCCTTTTACTCCCTGTTCACACTCTGTATGTCTTTTCCTCATAAACACACACACACACATTCTCTCACTCTTCTTATTCATATACATGTACTTTCTACCTTCCTTTCTTACACATCTTGCATATTTAGTTATTGAACATAACTGTATCACATCTCATTTCACTGTAATAAACCCCATCCTGACTACATGATATTTTATTTTATATTTTAACATTTAAGAGCAAAATATGCAAATATATGCCTCTTTTCAACTCAACACAGAAGGAACTGCATGTTTAAAACATATTTAAAAGAAATATAATAAAAAACTGAATTTCCACTACTGTTCTAAAAAGTGATTAAGTAAGAGCTTAATGCAACATCTCAAAACTTTCCGGTTGCTCTACAGTCTATACAAAGAAACTATGCTGCTAAAACAGCCTGGTTTTGTGATGTCACAAGAACTAATTTACATATATCCACCTTTACAATCTAGAAAGGTGTTGCTCCACTCATACTGAAACAGTAAAATCACAGCCAATCAGAACAGAGCTCATATATCCCAGTAACGAAAACAGCCTGTTTAAAGGTGCAATATGTAAGACGGCTCATCTGTTGAATTTGTACTCCTCATAGTTTACTGTTTACTTAACAGTCTGAAGAATCATTGTAAACCAATGTGGTTTGGTTTGTGATGCTGGCATTCTAATTTTTCATTCGCTTAATGTAGGCTAGTCATAAAGGTGCAGTGCAAAATACTGTAACGTTTGCAGTTCTCAGGAGAAATTAGACGAGTGGCTTTATTTTTTCAATTTGCCCAAAACACTGGCATGCACAACAAGAAGAAACAGCTCTTTACTCTGGAAAACTCACCACTCCATCTGTATTCATGCTCTTCAATATAAAAGACAAATGAACCTTAAAACTTTGTCCCATGAGAGGGTAAAACACTGACATCTGACATCTTCTATTCACCAAATAAAATATTTTCTTCTGACATTATTGTGACTTAAAATGACTGCTTAAAATGACTCAGACTTGTCTTGAGTTGGCTGGACTGTGGTGTATTCACCTTACATTATAGCAATTCCGATCTGACAGTCCGATTTGTTTTGCAGGTTCTCCTGCTTATATATGGTGTGAATACGAGAGCATATTGTTTCACAGAGAAGACAGCCCTAAAGACTCAGCATGTAGCATAATAATCCAGTTCAAGTGCTGTTTATATGATTGGTTAATTGGCAATTAATTTAAATTTGTTTGTTTATTTATTGATTGATTATTTAGCTGTTTTGCTCCTGCCTTAAACATGCACTTTAATTATTGTGTGACAATTACCTTTTTTATATAGACTGTCTATTCATTTGATTTCCATGTATTTGTTGTCCAGCTCACGCACGCACTGGATTGGTTCAATGTTTGTAACTACGCCAGCACCACACGATATTCCTGCGGGAATGTAGATTTTTTCTCCAGTGCCCACAAAATGATGTGACAGGGACAGCACTATTTTACATATTGCTCCTTTAAAAAGGAAAAAGAGAAATGGTAAACTAATAATGAAAAAAATATAACATATACATTAAACTGCACGAACCTCATAGGGGGACCTTGGGGTAAAAATAAATAAAATAATAATACAAATAATAAAATAATTATAAAAAAAACGTAGTATATAATGTAGTATATGAGTCCTTTAAGGTACAACACTGTACCGTCGAAGATACATTTACACAATAATGTGTTTAAAGTCTGACTAGACCTCTGTGGCTTAAAAAACTTGATCTAAACTCTTTCCGGTGCTCATTTAACTTAACCATTTTGTTCCTCATAGACACAGACTGTCTCTCTACCACTTTCCTCAAAGACGCGCTCGCGCACACGCGCTCTCTCTCTCTCTCTCTCTCTCTCTCTCTCTCTCTCTCTCTCTCTCTCTCTCTCTCTCTCTCTCTCTCTCTCTCTCTCTCTCTCTCTCTCTCTCTCTCTCTCTCTCTCCTGACGTCGTTTCCTTCCAACATGGCGCAGGCAGGTTGCTCATGGCTGAGCTGAGTGCTCTCTGCTCCTCCCGCAGGCCCTTCAGCTGGACTCTAACGCCGCCGCCCGCGACATGTATGAGGGCAAAAAGACCAAAAACATGTTCCTAACTCGAGCTTTGGAGAAGATACTGGCCGACAAGGAGGTGAAGAAGGCTCACCATTCGCAACTGCGCAAAGCCTGCGAGGTGGCGTTGGGTGAGTCTCGCTTTATTTCACCTTCATCACTTCAATCCGAGCTCCGCTCCCTCCCTTCATCCCCCCATAAAACAACTGCTCCACTCCTTCCCCTCCGCCGCGCTCGCGGTGGCCTCTGCTCGGCCAGCGGCGCTCGGTCGGCCTCGGGGAAGTGTCTTATTTTCTGTTCGGACATGTCATAAATTTGCGTGCAGGTCTGGAAATGTCCCGAAATCTGAGCGTCTCTTGCTGTGTTTTTGTCCCCAAGTTGCTCCGTTTTGCTGCTCGCCGTCCGTTGACAGCACCTTGCCTGCCTGGCTGGCTGGCTTTGGTTTGCTGTGCTCGCTTGCTAGCTGTTGTTGTTATTGAGGCTGGGAGGCTGTGGAGATCAACAAATACAGCCCGTACAGTGCTTTAAAGCGTATTTTTTAAGTCGTTCGAGTTTATTACAAGCTGCTGGGTGTGTGTGTGGATGAATGTGCTGCTGCGAGCTACAGCACAAGGAAATTGAGAAATAACGTTAGCCGGCGAGCGACGGTTGGAATAGCTGGCTGTGTGGATTAGGGAGTGTGAGTTTAGACTGCAGATCAGAAAACGACAGCTTTGGCCGCGCCGTCTTTCCGTGTCATTCGGTCCACAAACGCAACGAAGCGAAAAGGCATTGAGGTGGGGGGAAAAAAGCATTGCTGGCGGAGCTGCAACGCCGTGTGGCCGGTTTAGGGGTTGCTCCAAGACGGGCTGAGCCGGTTTTTGGACGCAGCCTCAGTCCGCAACAACATGAGCTGGGTGGCCGTGAGATGTGGGCTGCGCTCTATTCAGAAGCGACGTACCCTGTTCCCTATACCCTACTCCCTCGGAAAGTCCACTCAGCGCTCGCCGTGCCTACGCCCTACTTCCTATTTCTTCTGCCCCACTTCCTAGTAAGAGCCATTCAGAAGTATTCATGCTGCGTCCTAATCCTTAAGTCCCATTCAGGACTGAGCCGGGCTCTGTTTGTTATGCCATGATCCCTGTGCAGGCGCTGCCCACCGCATAGCAAACATAGAAGAGTTGGGCTGGTCTTTCGGCCCCTTGTAGTAAAATCACAGACAATCCCCAGAACATGTTTGCAATTGACAGTTTTTTAGTGTTTTGGTTTATACTACCTACTAACTGTATTACAGTGTAAGCATGAAGCTGTCTCCGCCCTCCGTAATCTTTCAGGAGCATTACTGCATAATAATAATAATAATAATAATAATAATAATAATAATAATAATAATCAGAGTATGCAAGCGGCAAACTCTGTGCTGCTCTGCCACCAGTTACCATGAGTGTAGGCTTAGGTTTCAGGTACATATACCTTCAGTGTCGTCCAGTATTATCAGTGGATCCTTGTTAGAAGGTTGTATTTCGTTGATGTCCAAAGAAAAACATCTTGATTTTCGTTTTTCTACATCATATGTACGGCTGCTGTTTTTACATTTTATGATGAATGAACCAGTAGAAATGCTCCAAAACAGGTTGTTTTTTGGACAGTGACGATGTACTGCATGGTAAACTAGTAAATACAACTTTACTCTGTTGGATTGCTTGTTCTTATATGCTTCCCACCACATGGGAAACAAAGAGCCTGGAGATCAGAGGAGAAAACATGTACAGCTTTTCTTTGTTGTGTTTAAAAAAAAGCCCAGGTCTAACAGAAGTGCACCAAGTTCACTGCTGTAAACCTGTTTACCATCTAGAATGAGTTTACCAGTTGTTCGTATGCCTTTGATGGTCATTTGAGCGCAATTTACAAGTGGGACGACTGGTATTTTCCATTTCCTATACCACTGGGACACAACATGGCAGAGTTTAGTTCTAAGCTGTAGCTGATAAATCGCCCCGCCCCCTTATTCAACCCTACTGTATTTGATGTGGGCAGTCTGGGACTTTGGAAGAGGTTGATTAGCTGGAGCAAGTGTGGCTGGAACTAGGCTGTGCAAGGACGGTAGTACTAGGACTAGGGTTGCAGACCATTGTCCTAGGAGCTTACAGATGCTGGATAAGTCATTTGAAAGGGACCACCTGGGATAAAATCTGTTTGTTTGTTAGCTTGAAAGCTAACTTCTGTTATTTATTACTTATGTGTGTCAGCAGTTCGGGATTAGCTGTGCACCTGCATCACTGCGTTCAGACTGACTGAATTCGGACAAATCTGTAAGGCATCTGAAACTATTGAAGTTAAAACCAAAGTGGAGGGTTGTTTTTTGTTTATTTTGGCTAAGAAGTGCCTTTTCTTATTGTCCTCTTGTGCAGTCGGCCATAGAAAGTAGAAGCGAAGCTAGTAAGTATTCACAACAGAAGCTGACAGCAAAGATGTTCTTCCAAAGCTACGAATCGTGAAGAGCTGTGGTGTTACAGGGGGAAAGTCGAGTGGGAGGAGGTCATGAAAGGCGTAAAGATCGAGAAGCAGTATTCTGTTGGGTGCTGTCCTCCTGAACCACTGGCAAGTTGTCAGCAGTAGGTATGTGTGTAGCAGTTTGTCTCAGCAGCCGTCATCGTTGCATGTTTTCACATGAACACGCAGCACTGAGACTAGCCACGTGTTTCAGGTACCCCTTTCTCCAAATCCTCAGGATCTGCACAGTGTAGTTTTAAAGGATGGAGTGTCTTAATGTGTATGTCTTGTGTTTCTAGCTACACTACATTCCTGACGACTTACATTTTAAACAGTTTCTTGGGACAGGTCTATCCATTGTTCCCTGGAAGCCAGTTGAATTGACCATTCTTCACCAGTTTGTTTTGGACCAAGTACAAAATGGTTATGGTGAGTGCCCTACGTAGGCTGCACGTATGCCATTTGGAACGAACCGACAGGTCTTGCTATCTGCCCGTCTTTGATAGCCAGACTTGGTTTCACATTCAGGCAACACTGATACTCATGTAGCCGAAGGCCAAGTCGTGGAGGTCCTTGTCCTTTTCTTTTTGTGCAGTGACGAAAGACGAAACATATCTTTCAACAAGTTACAGTGGAGTTAATCATTGATTTCCAGCTTCTTTGTAATGAATATAAACCAGGCCAGGCAGTCGCCAGGTGGGTCCAGTACCAGTTTTACAGGAAGTCACCAAAGAACCTGCTAAAAGCTGCTTTGCTCTAGAAAACACGTGTACCACATGCCGCATATGCCACCTTGTGTTCTCACAGCATTGCAAGGAATGAATGAATGACGAAGATAAGCCAGCACTACAATGAACCAGGGTTTGTTTGCTTGTGGAAAGCTCAGGCCTGGAGACTTTGTTACTGGTGTTTACACAGCTGACATTGACAAATTAAAAAAAATGATTGAGACTGATCTTCGCACTTCATCTGTAAATTTTAATATGGATTTTCATTTTTTATAAATCTGATGTTTGATGTTTTCCCAATGGAAGATGATCTTGTATTCTTTGTACCTTGGAGTAGGATGTGTGGATGATTGATGAACAGTTAATCACAGTTAAAATTGTAATACTGTATACTGTAATTGATTTATTCTTTTATTTCCATGAATCATAGCAAGACACCAATTCCTTTATATATATATATATATATATATATATATATATATATATATATATATGTATATATGTGTGTGTGTGTGTGTGTGTGTGTATATATATATATATATATATATATATATATATATATATATATATATATATATATATATATATATAAAATGTGTATATATATAATGTATATGTGTGGGTATGTATATGTTTGACTGGTAGTGTTCTAAAACGTTTGACTGGTAGTGTTCTAAAACGTTTGGCTGGTAGTGTACTAAAACGTTTGACTGGTAGTGTAGTAAAATGTTTGTCTGGTAGTGTACTAAAACGTTTGACTGGTAGTGTACTAAAACGTTTGACTGGTAGTGTACTAAAACGTTTGACTGGTAGTGTACTAAAACGTTTGGCTGGTAGTGTACTAAAACGTTTGACTGGTAGTGTATTAAAACGTTTGTCTGGTAGTGTACTAAAACGTTTGACTGGTAGTGTATCTAAAACGTTTGACTGGTAGTGTACTAAAACGTTTGGCTGGTAGTGTACTAAAACGTTTGGCTGGTAGTGTACTAAAACGTTTGACTGGTAGTGTATCTAAAACGTTTGTCTGGTAGTGTACTAAAACGTTTGACTGGTAGTGTACTAAAACGTTTGGCTGGTAGTGTACTAAAACGTTTGGCTGGTAGTGTATCTAAAACGTTTGTCTGGTAGTGTACTAAAACGTTTGACTGGTAGTGTACTAAAACGTTTGGCTGGTAGTGTACTAAAACGTTTGTCTGGTAGTGTATCTAAAACGTTTGTCTGGTAGTGTATCTAAAACGTTTGTCTGGTAGTGTACTAAAACGTTTGACTGGTAGTGTATCTAAAACGTTTGACTGGTAGTGTACTAAAACGTTTGGCTGGTAGTGTACTAAAACGTTTGACTGGTAGTGTACTAAAACGTTTGGCTGGTAGTGTACTAAAACGTTTGACTGGTAGTGTACTAAAACGTTTGGCTGGTAGTGTACTAAAACGTTTGTCTGGTAGTGTATCTAAAACGTTTGTCTGGTAGTGTACTAAAACGTTTGACCGGTAGTGTATCTAAAACGTTTGACCGGTAGTGTACTAAAACGTTTGACCGGTAGTGTACTAAAACGTTTGACCGGTAGTGTGCTAAAACGTTTGACCGGTAGTGTACTAAAGCGTTTGGCTGGTAGTGTACTAAAGCGTTTGGCTGGTAGTGTATCTAAAACGTTTGACTGGTAGTGTACTAAAGCGTTTGGCTGGTAGTGTATCTAAAACGTTTGACTGGTAGTGTACTAAAGCGTTTGGCTGGTAGTGTATCTAAAACGTTTGGCTGGTAGTGTTCTGAAACGCTTGGCTGGTAGTGTTCTGAAACGTTTGACTGGTAGTGTTCTGAAACGCTTGGCTGGTAGTGTACTAAAACGTTTGACTGGTAGTGTTCTGAAACGCTTGGCTGGTAGTGTACTAAAACGTTTGACTGGTAGTGTACTAAAGCGTTTGGCTGGTAGTGTACTAAAACGTTTGGCTGGTAGTGTTCTGAAACGCTTGGCTGGTAGTGTACTAAAACGTTTGACTGGTAGTGTACTAAAGCGTTTGGCTGGTAGTGTACTAAAGCGTTTGGCTGGTAGTGTTCTGAAACGCTTGGCTGGTAGTGTACTAAAGCGTTTGGCTGGTAGTGTTCTGAAACGCTTGGCTGGTAGTGTACTAAAGCGTTTGGCTGGTAGTGTTCTGAAACGCTTGGCTGGTAGTGTGCTAAAGCGTTTGGCTGGTAGTGTTCTGAAACGCTTGGCTGGTAGTGTGCTAAAGTGTTTGGCTGGTAGTGTACTAAAATGTTTGACTGGTAGTGTACTAAAATGTTTGACTGGTAATGTTCTGAAACGTTTGGCTGGTAATGTTCTTAAACCTTTAACCGGTAGTATTCTAGAACGTATACATAAAAATATTTATATAACTCAACTGGTAAGCATGTTTGGTGATATAATAACCTACGATAATGCCCAACAAATTGCAATTACCAATTTTCCATTGTGTGCAACTACAAGTGTCAAGCCAGATTAACTTAAATGAACTGATTATTATTCTTAAGCCCAATTAACTGTTTATCTGTCTGGCTTGCTAACTATGTTTGATTAATAGTTAATGCTCGTTGTACAGTCAGAGTGATGCACCACAGCTGATACACCAACATTACTGAGCGCTGCCCTGTCAGCCTGTGTTGTAAGTGATACAATTTTCCAGCTTTCTATTATATCAGTTTATATACTCAGCATAACCACTTAACGTTTTTATTGTGAAATGTTATTGTAGGCTTAATTATGACATCTCTGTTCATCAGATTGTTTGAGTAGTCAAAAATGCTTCATATTAAAATGTTGTTTCTTGCATAAAACTGCTGCTGTGTAGGTTTTGGTTTGCCATTAAAAAAAACCAAAATAAACTTTTTTATCCCTAAATTCATGTTTGTCGCAGTTTGTGTACCTGTGGCTTTACTGACTTTCCTATAGCCTAATTCTAACTACATTTTGTTTGTTTTATTATTACTATTATTGTTATTTTCCCCTCTGAACCTGTTTGGTCACTTTCCTGTAGTCTGTTCTGGTCATGTCTGCTGATCACTGGCAGCACTCCTTTTAAAGCGCTCTCTTCTTCTTCTTAGTCAGGCTTTACTGCTTCGCCCTGCTGATTGTGAGGGTCATAGATTGCATGATGCAGAAGTGTGGATGCATTTGTCCCTTTTTACTGACAGTTTCCATTTACTAGACTCTCAAAAAGAAACTTAATGAAGCATTAAAAAAGGTATTTTGATGAGAACACAGGCTAAACAGCTTCATATGACCAAGAACACATGGCTTTCACAATACAAGGAATGTAGGGAAATATCAAAAACATGAAATATCATAGGGTTTCTGACCCTGTATCAATTTCTTTATCAATTGTTTACAATCAGTGGTTTATTTTGTGTTGTTGTTTCGTGTAAACTCCCAACCAGTTGATAACAGTATCCTTCACCATAAGACTCTTCCACTCTTCCACTTCAGCATAAACAAGTAGTTCTAGCATCAGCATTGGAGAACCTCTGCATGTGGTGGTGTGTTTTCATACTATGACAGTTTTTATAAAATTATATTGAAATAAATTACTGATCACAGTGTTGCAATATATCAAATCGTAGCTCCTGTTTAATGATACATATTGTATTGCCAGGTTCTTACCAGAAATCTACACAACACTGTTTCTTCTTAATAGACTGATTACATTTCCGTGTACAGTTTAAAGACAAGAATATACTACGAGTGTTACTGAACTGCAGTAACGTTATATTCTGTTATTCCACTGCAGTTAAAGCTGGACTATGTAAGATGGAAGAATTTGGAGACCTCTCTGGTGAAAATGCGGAAATGCAGGCAATATGCTGGGGAAACATTGTGTAATGTGGATTGTGATTTTAAAAATTATATACATATATTGTTATAATTATTATAATAGATTTTGTGTTTGATTCCTGATCATCAAGCTGGACCTTCTTTTTAAATCCTTCTGTGTGACGTTAATATGTAAAAACGCATGGCGTGGTGCGACTGTTCCTGCGAAATCTAACCCGCCGCTCCCGACTTTCAAATGAATATTTCAAGGCTTCTAAGAGACTCACAGTAGCGCACGAACAAGGTTTTTTTTTTTGTCGTCCTGATGCAGTAATGCTTCTTTCAATTTGAACAAAAGCAATCTTATGCAATCTTACCTGCTCTGCTCTAAGAGTGATGCACACTGGGACTGTCACAGAGCTACCAGAGCAGTAGCAGACTTCAGACACCAAACCTGTCTTGCCTGATCCACTGCACTTGGGATAAGCTGTGAAATTGTGTAGATTAGTTTTCTTGCCAAACTCTTCTTTAACTCCTAGTTCAGCTGCTTCTGAAGAGTGGAGTGAGGGGTGTGTGTGTGTCTCATCGCTGTCCTCTGTCCAAAAAATAACATGTATCTCTGTTTTTGTAGATTTTAGTTTTTCTGCATCATTTGAGCACAGCAGCTGGTGTAAAAATTTTGTGATGGATGGAGGAATATTAATGCTCCAAAATAACTTGGATAACATTCCAGAAAGTATATATATATATATGTATGTATGTTAGGGGTGTGTTTTTTTCGATTCAAATCGATCTTCATTTGAATGATCCGATATCGATTCGTATAAATCTGAGATCGACCTTTAAAATAAGCATTCCAGCCCCCCTGCCCCCATAGTCTCACATAATCAGCCATTGTTTTTTGCCCAAGTATAGGCACCCCAGAACTTGAAAGCAGATGTCTGGCTACATTTTGCATTCAGAAACCATTACGGTATATAAACATATAAACACTAATGTTTTTAGTAATGGTAGGTTGACTGTTCCTTGTACATTTACAACATAAGTTCTCTGAAAATCTCTTTTCATATTAAAAAAAAAAAAAAAAAATATTGTACCTGAAACATCCCTAAATGAATCGACCAGTAGTGTGTATGTGTGCTGTATTTCTCAGCTGTCTGTTCGTTTGTTTCACAAGTGAATATGAATATTTATCTAGCGTGACGCTCAGGTAAATATTGGCATTTCGGAAGCAAGTTGCGTCAACCCCGCCGCCCCAAGCCCTCTTTATTATTCCACACAGTAACCTGAGTAAGAGGATTCTGTTACCGCCTGAGGTCTAGGTGTATCGAAAGTGTCTGTTTCTCACATCACAGCATAGCTGGCAACATAATCGCTACCACATTATGGGAATTGTAGGAGCAAAACATTGTACTCATTGTTTTTGATGACTTGGTTTTGTGCAGTGTTATAGTTCTGGTGCAACCTATCAGACCAAATAAATGCTGATTTAAATACTGTTTACTGATACTTATTTCCTGTTAACTGTAGAAAATTGATATTACTGTAGATAAAAGCATCTACTAAATACGTACATGTTTACAGACATGAGTATTTATTACAAAACCCTTTGTTGTGGTGTGTGTTGTGGTGAAACCCTGAGCGTTATTAAAAGCTGGCTAATGATGCTGCTCTTTCTCACCGGATGGGCAAGCAAGGTGAGAAAAATAGAGAGAGAAAAATATACAATTGTCTATAAATAAAATAAACCAAAACTGTTTGCAGTGGTGTGATAGAAACCACATGTTTGGAGAGATTGCCTTTAAATACTCCCTCACAGAGATTCATTATGAGAAATGGATATAAATAGATATCCGAAGCCTGAAATGTTGATTAATGATAGTGTTAAAATAGAGCTTTAAACAAAAATAGAGTGTGTATATTTAAATTCAGTATGTCTGGCAGGTACATGCAGTGTGGCTCTCTGGTTCTCATCACTACTGTTGTAAAGAGGTTTGGTTTGGTTACCTTATCTGTAATGCATAATCTCACAACCAGCCACTCTGAATGATTTTGTTTACATCCCCACATTTTAATTACACATTCATTATGAAAAGTTGGTTGAATGCTCTTTTAATCAACATGATTTTCAGTACATAACAAACGCTAAAACCTTCACAGGGTTACATCGATGGTATGTGAGAGTGACCAATTGATAAGCTTTACCTTGAATACTGTTGAAATCTGACTGTAGAGAAAGTAAGTAAAGTGGCGTCTTCTTTGGTGCTGTTTGAATCGTGACGTGTTGTTTTCTATTCAAGGCTGAAGGTGCTTGAGTCACTGAAATGGCAGTGAAGTAAGAAGGTATTCAGTAAACTTGGACTTAATACCAGATTTTGTGTGTGTGAAGTATTTTCATTAATAATAACTGGAGCTGATTAATTCAGCTAAGCTTGTGTCCTCATCAACACAGTAATAATGATAATAATAATATTATTAGTAATAATAATAATAATAATTATAATAATAATCAAGACCTTGAACTATAACCCATGTTACTTTTCTATTTAAATATAAAAATCTAAAGTTAACTGAATGTAAACAGCTGGTGTCGGCCTGTAATACTGATTGTTAAGTGAGTGAGAGAAGATCGAACGTGCTGTTAGTTCTTAAAAGTTAAAGCTTTCCTGAAACACTGATTTTTGATCACAGCGTGCACACTCGGGTCTGAAAGGTTACCACAATTAAGAGAAGTTCACAGTGATTAGTCTGCGTCTGTCTGTTTATTTGATTATTTCATGGACCTACTGCTTAATAGAGGTATTAAAAGAGGTGGTGGTCATTATCGTGGTGGTGATGGAATCCAGGGGTGTAAGAAAATATCGAATATCGGGATATTATGTTTCGTGATACTGTATTGATTCTCAAAAGCACAGTATCGATACACAGATTCCTGGCAGACAGTGAATCAGTGTCTGTAGTCTCTGACCACTAGACACCAGTGTTGTAATCCATTTTTAGCTCCACTCCAACATAAACAAGCAGCACAGGGGTGCAATGCTATTGTAAGCATTGGCTTATAGCCAATAAGCCAATGCTTACAATAGCATTGCACCCCTGTGCTGCTTGTTTATGTTGGAGTGGAGCTAAAAATGGATTCATATAGTGGTGTGTTTTAAAAATAGGATTTGAAAAATCACAATATATCACTTTGCTTGCTGTATCGCAGTATATCATGATATATTGAATCGAGACCGCTGTATCACGATACGTATTGTATTACCAGGTTCTTGCCAGTACACAGCCCTAACAATTATAGCCCTATTATATATATAATCCACAGGGACTACTGAATCTACTAGTCATGGGTGATGGTGTTTATGGTGGTAAATCTACAAAAATGTTCTCTTTGGGGTCTGTTTGGTCCCAGTTAGTAACACTATGTGAGCAGATCTTCCTTCATTTGCTAGCTTGACTCGTTTGATAGTTAGTGCCGCGGCTTTTGGTGGTATTGACTGTGTTCATGGGTAGATGAGCGCCAAATACAGGTATCATTATTGATGCGTTCATGCTTACAACACTCTACATTTAACCCACTTGCAGTGAAATGCTCTTGCTTTAGGCAGCATGTTAATAACCATTTCATGTGGAAACTTTTTGTGCGTCTTGTTTGTCTAGAGTGCAGCATTGCATGTAAAACCACTTTGAATGACTTTGTTTCTATCTTAACTGTTTTTAATAATGTGGAAATCAAAATAAATCTGTGGAATTCCCTGTTAGTGGTGGAGGTGCTCTATTTTCTGTGTACATGTGATGTGTATACCCTACTAAATATGCTTATATTAGGCCAAGCAGCGTTGGCCCGGTGCTCAAAATAAGCTGCAGCAAGTGACAGCCAGAAAGCTTCGGAGGCTCCAGTCTTAAAGGAGTAGTTTAACTCAATCTAATCTACTCAGTTTCCTTCCATTAAACTAAATGTAGACTATCAGCCAAGATGTGTTTGGTGTCTGAAGCTTCCTTCTTTAGTTTTGCAATAAAGTTACCAGGCAGACTTCTCTCAAACTGCAGCTAGGTCTTCGGTAAAGTTACGCAGACTTGGCCGTGCGGTTTAAGATACAGTTAGAATTGATGTGATCTATAAAAACTAACACTTTATCTAACAGGTGTTGTACAGAATTGGGTCTTTCCGCAGAGTCTGGCTTCATGTTCATGCACATCATGTGGATACATGGTGCTGTGTTACATTCATGGTGTCTGTGTTTGTTTCTGTACATATCATACGGTCAAGCAGTTCTTCATCAGAATTTCTTTTATACCACAAATAAAGAAGCAAAACTAAAGAAGTGAACTTCAGGCGCCAACCATGTCATCGGGGGAAATTGTCTGAATTAAACTTGTTCTTTCAAACACAGTCCCAGTCTGACTAGCTCTGAAGAGTGGAGAGAGGCCTGCAGATACAGTAGCTTCTCCTTTTTTTTCTTCTTCCACAGTTCCTTGCTCCTTCGCTTCACAAGGGCACGTGAATATTTATTGAGCGTGAAGTCCTCGTCTTTACTCTGCTAAATATTAGCATTTCTGGACCGGGAATGGTCTTGATGTTGGAGCAAACCAAGGCGCTATTGCGAGAGTCAGCCACAGTGTGTGTGGGTAAAGAAAAGAAAGATTTCAAGAAATCGAAAGAATAAAAATTGACTTACCTGAACTGTAACAAATCATTTTTAGCTTTTCAGATATTCAGAATACTAAATAAAAACCCATGTCATGGAAGACCAAAGTTTGTAATGTTGTTGTTATTATTAATAGTATAATTATTAGTTGTAGCATTTAAAAGTTTGGTGCATAGCTTCCTCAGCATGTCTAAACTTTATATAAACAACACATTTTCATACAGTACTGTGCAAAAGTCTGAGGCACCCAAGCTCATCATTTAAAATAAGTGTATTTTCACCAGTAAGGGCACCCAGATATCATTAGAGCAGATGTGAATAATTATAATTACAATACAAAGTAGTATAAATCTTATTTTGAAAGAAGTAGATAATATCTTGATCTCCACAATGTTTAGTTCCAGATTTTTCCTGGGCACTCATTGTATGAATGTATTCAGTTCCTTCAGCAGTAATCTTGTTTTAGCTTAATGAAGTACTGAGCAGTCAAAGCAGGTATTAGATGAGAACTGTAAATAATACTGGGTTGTTTCCACAAGAAGAAGCTTGGAAAGGGTTTAATAAACACACTGATCTATGTAAAAGCACTACTTACTCTGTTGATACTATATGTTAAAAATATGAATATGAATTACTAAATACCCCATTTCACAGCTGTATGTACCCCTTATCTACTGGACATCAGACAAGATCCGGAACAAATTCAGCTGTCGTAAAACTTAGGACGTGCTAGCCTAAACTTCATCTAAGTTCCTGAAAGACTGTCGCAAAGCTGACCCTGTTTATTACTGAGCGCCTAACTAACCCAAACCTGTACTCTTCATCTTGGTATAAGGGGTATAATTTGACACCAGACTGGCGGTCACAACAGAGATCTTTACACACATCAGTGCTACAGTAACGCTAACGAGCGGCTGCATAAAGAGCAAAACCTACACAGAAGTCACCAGTGCACCTAATGACATACAATAAAGCTCAGCTTTAGAGGATACACACGCTTTAGGATCTGTTTCTCACTGTAAGAGAGAGCGCAGTGGTAGAAATTACAGTGTGCGTTATCATCATGCAGACGGACAGCTGAACATCCCTCGATCCATCCCGAAGGTGACTATTGTGTTTGCTTTATGTTGAAGCCTGATTGAGGGACCGCTTCTAAAAGGCTGAGGTCCAGTCAGCCATGTGATGGAAACAGTGGAGTCTGTGTCCTCCTGTTATCTTTTTAAATTCAATGCCTAACAATGTATGCTGGTGGAAACAAGGGGTGCTATTGTATTTCTGGGAGCTACTGTAGCCTGCCTGCGTTTTAATTGCTGCTTTCGACGGAGAACCGAGAGCAAGGTCGCACGAGGTGGCTTTTCCTTCTATAGCCCCCTCAGTCCCGTGTCCGTGTGTGGATATTAATCTATTGGAATGTCACAAAATAGGAATTTACATGTGCAGTGGATTATAGCATTACGTTCATTCATTCGTACGTTCATACATGCAGTAGCCTCATATACAGTGTAGTATAATGTATTCAATAATATTTCTGTGATAGTGTTGCTGTTTTAGGAGGCGAGGCAACGTAAAAACATGATCAACTGATGCAACAACGTCTATTTCTAACACTATCTTCGGTGATGATGCAGTCTAAAAATTATGGACCGATGGAGTTGTATTTTTATGATAGGTGGTGATGCTGCTTGTGATATTTTTTATTTTTATTTTTTCAGCATGACTCATAATCTAATAGATGAATTAAATGGCTTAAATGCTCTGGCTGTGAAAATAAATTAGGCTTGCTTATGCGATGCAGCTCGAGTTTTACCAGTAGTTTAAAAAGCCCCAAATGTTTGTGCCCATCTGGAAGCGTATTAAAGTAGCAGTGAGATACAGAGCTCCTTTATAGCACTTAATCTGCCTGATGTTCCCGTCTTATTACGCTTGTATGTAGACTCACCAGTTTTCCAGTGAAGTCTGACATTGACACTGTTTTAATAGAGTTTTATATTTTAAAAAATAAATAAACTTTATGCAAGATAAAGATGGAAGTGTCGCTGCCTTGCTTGTCAGTGTTTACTGTGTTGTTTATAACAAGGAAGGGGATAAACCATCAGAGGAAGCTGCAGTGAGGGGGTGAGTCAGTGAGGAGGCGAGTCAGTCACTTAGTCACTTAGTCAGTCAGTCAATCACTTAGTCAGTCACTTAGTTAGTCACTTGGTCTCTTAGTCAGTCATGCTGTCACTTAGTCAGGCAGTCAGTCAGTCATTCACTTAGTCTGTTAGTCAGTCAGTCAGTCAGTCAGTCAGTCACTTAGTCTGTTAGTCAGGCAGTCAGTCACTAAGTTACTTAATCTCTTAGTCACTTGGTCATTTAGTCGGTTAGTCGGTCACTTAGTCGGTCACTTAGTCTGTTAGTCAGTCACTTGGTCTGTTAGTCAGTCAGTCACTAAGTTACTTAATCTCTTGGTCATTAAGTCACTTGGTCGTTTAGTCGGTTAGTCGGTCACTTAGTCAGTCATGCTGTCACTTAGTCACTTAGTCAGTTAGTCACTCAGTCTCTCAGTCAGTCAGTCTCTTAGGCAGTCAGTCACTTAGTCACTCAGTCTCTTAGTCAGTCATGCTGTCACTTAGTCAGTCACTTAGTCCGTCTCTTAGTCAGTTGGTCACTTAGTGGGTTAGTCAGTCTCTTAGTCAGTCAGTCAGTCTCTTAGTCAGTCTCTTAGTCAGTCAGTCAGTCTCTTAGTCACTTAGTCAGTCAGTCTCTTAGTCAGTCAGTTAGTCAGTTAGTCTTTGTTAATAATGCTAGATGTACTGTGTGGATTCCACTAATTAGACTTTCCATAAAAGGAATCGTATATGACTGCAGACATGCTTTGGAACTTCAGCTAGACTCTGATGTGCTGCAGGTAAAAAAAGTGTTGAGCTGGAATGACTGGGTGCTGCTGTAGAGTAGCTAAGTTACCTCTAATCTGGAGAGAAAGTTCCTTTGATGCTTGTGTATGGCCAGAGTTCTCAGAAATTCATAATAGTGAGTGAAACATATAAAATCTGCCTGTGTGCTTTTTGTATGCATGTTTTAGATTTTCATTTTGTGCTCTGGTAGTTTTAGTTTAACAGTACTGTACTGACTGATATCACTCAGTTCTTATCGCTGTTTACAGTATCACTCCTTACGCTGAGATAGCACAGTGTAGCCCTGGGAGCTGAACTAACCAGAACCTTTGCTCTGTTATTTGCCATCACCTCTTGTTTTCCTTAAATTGCCTTCTTTTTTTGATTCTCTTTGTATGTGTTATTCTTGTGCTGAAGGTGACTGATATTAGCTAATAATTCATATAGTAGGGTTGCTATAGTAAGTGTTATGGACACCAGTAGCGAAAGTGCAGTAGTTATTGGAGCTGTTGTTCAGGCACTGGTATTGGGTGATTAGTTCTGGATCACAAACTCCATTCCAACTCATTAGATGGAGCTCCATCACTCCAAAGAACAAACTACTACTCCACTGTCCAATGTTGGAGGGGCGTTAAAGCCCTCAAGCTTGGCATTGGACATGGTCAACTTGGCTCATGCGGTTCTGCTCCTAAGTCACTTGTTCTGTTAGTCACTGCTGCTGTTCTGGAGACTACCTTAAAGCAGATGGATGGAAGCATATAGTGTAACCGCTGTTAGACGACTGTAAATACCACATAAAACAATTCCTGCTATTTTAACCGCTAGGTGTTGTTTTAGTAATTCCAGCCAACTTCAGAAACCAGAAGTTGAAAATATCCAGGAGGCCTCTCATTTATTATTTAGCGGTCAGACTGATTGCCTAATTTCTCTTTCATTCTGTCACCGCAGGTATTATCATCCCTTATTCATCACAAGAAAGTTTCTCAGCTATGAAGACAAATCTTACAGTTCTGGCGAAGAGTTCAACTTACCCTGCTCGTCAGAAGTTTAGGCTTTTTAATAAATGAGTATGTTTTTCTTCTTGGTTTGCAATAGCATGTAATTGAATGTGAATCAGTGTCGATGCTGTGCTGAGAGTGATCTGATTAGTTTTGCTTTCACTCAGCAGTTTAGCGAGCGCACTAAAGAGCTTTGCATAACACGTGTACATCCCGCCTTCATCACCTACGTGCTTGACAGTGATTGGTTTGGGGGGGTTCGTGCAATCGATTTTGGCGTTTCTAGTTTGGTGGCTCATGACTCGTGTTGATAGCATTGCACATGGTGCATGAACACATTAGTGTTAACAGATACAGAGCTTCTGTCGCAGCTCTTGTACGCCTGTCGAGCAAAGCTCGACATTTGACTTTTCCATCACACCAGATTGCAGGTAAATCTTCCTCTCCCTGGGCCATGCCAATCTTTCTACCTTTCTTTATCTTCTCCTGTTTTTTTTTTAACTGAGTGGTAATAGCCTGCCTCAAATTCCTGGGATTACTCCGAAAGTCTACACCATCAAGAACTATCACACTGTAAACAAACTGAAACAAGGTTCTGTGTGATAACGACTGAGTCCAACCTCCTTTGGTCAACCCAAATTTTAGGCCTTTTTGCTGGACTGTGGTCTGAGGTACCTTTTCACTCCTGCTGTTTTAGTTTGATAGATTGGACCAAACAAGGTAGATGGTTAGGCAGCCTTAAAGATGAATTCCAATGAAAGTTTCAGATCAACCATAGAGATATAAAGAAAATTATTCAGAGTCGCTTGATGTGAAGACATTTTCATTGCAGTGGTGCTGATGGGAACCAGGGCAAGACAAATATAGCTAGAGGTGGGCAAAATAGCAAAAATGAGCTATGCTGAGGGGCTATGATTTTAATAATTTGTATTATATCCTCACAATCCAAAGAAACAAGAGAGACCAATAACATTCTTTACTTTTACTGTAAGTTAATGTAAAGAGGATTTATTCCAGGAGAATTTCGAGCATTGTTATTGCTCCATTTATCATGAAACATGCACAGGATACAAAAAGTCATTGTCATGTTCCAATTATATAGAAAACGGAAAGTCAACAAACATGGAGATACATGTTGTTCATTGGACAGCAACGATATGTTTCAGGTACTGAGCTGCACTAAACCTAGTTTAACAACATGTTATGCTGTGCATGTAATTGCTGACCATTGCTATGTAATGCTCAGAAAAGCATTTTATATATATATATATATATATATATATATATATATATATATATATATATATATATATATATATATATATATATATATATATATATATAAGAGGTGTGCAATATATATCGTCTGACGTTATCGAGTACACTACTGTCTCGGAAAACAGCAACAATCAGAACTCCTCGACTCCACACGCTATATATATATATATATATATATATATATATATATATATATATATATATATATATATATATATATATATATATATATATATATATATATATATGTATTAGGGCTGAAACGATTTTTCCAGTAACTTGATTACAAAAAATCATCAAAGCAAGTTCTTTGCCTCGAAGATTCATTTAGTCCATACAATAACATACAGTGCACTGTTTCGCACAGGTGACTTTTACTGTTGCACAGCGCGCACTTACGGTGTTGCCAGGTGACACGAAGAGACACGAAGGGGTCTTTCAGAGACACTGTTTAACAAGACTGCAACTAGATTCCTTTCAAGATTATGTCCCATTTATATGACTAAAGCAGTATTCAGATAAAATGTACAGTTTGCTAATTGTAAGCACTGTAGCCCCTTTTTTTTTTTACTGGGATTCTGAGGGATTCATTGATTTCTGTCCACCTTTCTTCCTTTTCCACTCTGACGAGGTATAAATGTGAAGACACGTCAAAGAGTCACTCTTGCTCACTTCACAACCCCACCAGCTTCTGTGGAGAGCCACAGTTTCCGACCCATCGCCAGACCCCCCTTCACGTCTAACTCTTTTACCCGCCAGACATTCTTGTGCTTGTCTTGTGGCTTCCCTTTTGGTGGTGAAGAGAGCTCTCCTATTGGTTGTTGACAATGTTCACATCACTATTTGTTTGAGCCAAGAAGTCTCGAAATTTGTCTGTGACGCTTGAAGAACGTTTGATGTAAGGTCAGCAAATAAATGTGTGTGTGTGTGTGTGTGTGTGGGTGTGTGTGTATATATATATATATATATATATATATATATATATATATATATATATATATATATATATATATATATATATATATATATATATATATATATATATATATATATGTTTGTGTGTGTATACAGTATATGTGTGTGTATATATGTGTGTATATATGTGTATATATATATACGTATATATGTGTGTGTGTGTGTGTGTGTGTATATATACAGTATATATATAAAAATGTGTTTTGTGTATATATATATATATATATATATATATATATATATATATATATATATATATATATATATATATATATATATATATATATATATATATTAATCGAGTATTCGGATAAAATATATAATTTTCTAATAATAGTAAATTTAAGATGAAATAATACAGGGTTCTTAGCATTTAATTAAATTGTATATAGTACAGTTTTAAAGAAAATATTTTAATAATATCTACTATTAAAATTACTACTGTGTGTGGACATGTAGACTGAACTGCTTTCTGCTCAGATGCTGAAACACTGGTGTGGTGCTCGGCTGAGGGTTACATTAAAACTCAGACTCGCTATCAGTTTGCTGGGAAAGCTCAGTTGCTAGCTTTCTGAAGTTAGCTTCTTATTTGAATTTACCGTTCCATGGTATAGAAGTTACATTCCGCCGCCTCTTAACTGCTGCATCATTTAAGGTGGAAAGGTGGAATTTACATAAGAAAATAACTTCAGCCACGTCTTTCTTCAGGTTGGCGCTCAGTAACGGCTCTCTCGGCTAGTTCGGTGTTACAATAGACACAGTTGGACACTGTCTATGGGTTTCTCTCCTTATTCTCTCTCTCTTTCTTTATTTTGCAATCCGCGTCATCAAATCACGTCTTCTTCGTGTCACCTGGCAACACCGTAAGCGCGCGCTGTGCAACAGTAAATGTCACCTGTGCGAAACACTGCACTGTATGTTATTGTATGGACTAAACGAATCTTCGAGGCAAAGAATTTGCTTTGATGATTTTTTTGTAATCGAGTTACTTGAGTTACTCAAGAAATCGTTTCAGCCCTAATATATTTTGTGTATGTATATATATATATATATATATATATATATATACACACAAAACACGTTTTTGGTGGTGAGCCTACTTACAGCTCCAAGGCCTTCTCTGAAAAGTGTTATAAAACAGTCTCTGGAATTGATCTGCATATTCAGCTTTTAGAGGCACTAAATGTGTCCAGCTCTGTAAGCAATCCTGACTCGTGTCACTCTAAATGACATAATTATGCAGAAATGTAGAGAAATCTGTGGAATTCCTCTTTAAACAGTCTCAGGAGAGCAGGGCGTACGGGGGGGCTGATGAGCTGCAGTCTGTGACTGTAAACCTACAATGTGTATCTAAACAGGTGTTTCTGAGAACTCTCTAAGTGTACACACAAGATAGGTGTTTCTAATAGACTCCTAAAGCTGCCACGCTGTGCTTTGAATGAAGGGATGTTACGTCTCTGCAGGTTTACTGTTCCCGTCTTGTTCCCGGCTTTGGAAGCGGTCTCTCCCACTTATTGGGTTCCTCCAGGCGAACGTTTCAGAAGGAGGAGAAATTCATTTGTTTACAGAACAGCCTTTAAACGGCCTTTAAACAGCTCAGTGCGCTTCTGAAAACTTCATCACAGCAGAGCACACTTTCAGTAACGAGCACGAATCTGTGTGTGTCTGTGTGTGTGTGTGTGTGTGTGTGTGTGTGTGTGTGTGTGTGTGTGTGGGTGGGTGGGTGTGGAATTAATTTAATGTAGTAGTGGTGAGTATATTGTTAACGTTGTGGAGCTGCAGTTGGCTCAGACGGAGAACAGGTTAAGATTACAACTCTCTCTCTCTCTCGCCACCTCTCTCATATTCTCTCTCTCTTTCTTGCTCGCCCATATTCTCATTCTCTTTGTCTCTCTCTCGCTCACCACCTCGCTCATACTCTCATATTCTCTCTGTCTTTGTCTCTCTCTTTATCTCTCTCCCCCTCTCCCTCCCTCTCTCCTGACCTCGCTCATATTCTCATTCTGTCTTTCTGTTTCTTTCTCTCTCTCCATCCCTGTCATATTATCTTTCTCTCTGTCTTTCTGTCTGTCTTTCTCTCCCCCCCTTAACTGTCATATTGTCTCTCTCTCTCTCTCCATTCGCTCTTGCTCTCCCTCTTCTTGCTTTTTTTTTCTCTTATACTTCGAGATGGAAAGATCGATCGGCTATTTATCGGTATCAGATTTTTAATCAGAATATGTGATTGGCTGATATTTCACCAGTTTAGCTGATCCCAAAAGCCGATCGATGGCGTTAAACAAATGAGCCTAATTTCTGTATTTACAGCTAGCATTTCGTTGAAGCCCCCTCCGGTCAGGTTGCAATTCCTTTCTGAACCGCTAGGTGGAAACACATACCCTTTCATTTTCTACAGACTGACTAAAGCGGCGCGGCTCGCGAGAACAGTTCTCTTTGCGTTGCGTCCGTCTGCCAGCTTGTTACTGTATGTGACACAGACTCATCCAGAGCGTTTTAAATGTGTAAAATCAGTGTGTCTCGTTGGGGAACCAAGACAAAGACATTTAACACTAATAAACTGATACAGCACTGCACGCAGCTGAATACAGTGAGTATCAACAAACAGCAGAGCTAGCACACACAGCTAACACAAAACTAATAACCCAGAACAGACCAGATCTGACCGGTACAAACAGTACAGCAGCAACAATTCAAGATCTACATTTAATGATTACAGATTTTACTGCATTTATTTAATTAGCTTTTTTTGTTTTAAATTAAGGGTCTATATTTAATGATTGCAGTATTGCGGATATTTGTTTAATTCACTTACTAATTTTGTTAAAAAATATTATGCTGTTTCATATGAGCTGGTTAAAAATGGTAATAAACCAGTTTAGACCATGTTTCATGACTTGCTTGCGCTAATAACTACATGTAGCCCTGCCGTGGCATAAAGCCTCGCCCTCTATCAGTATCGGTTATCAGCCGATCGTGCCGAAAGTTGATCAGCGATCGGAATCGGCCTCAAAAACGCTGATCGGTCCATCTCTACGATTTCTGTCTTTTTTTTTTTAGTCCCTCTTTCTCTTTCTTTTTCACTCACTCATGTTTCATTGTTCTCTTTCCCTCTCCTCACCAGATCTTTCTGTCTGTTCTTCATTCTTTCTTTTTTTCTCCTCCTTCCCTCCCCTTTTTTCTTTCATTCATTCTTTCTTTCTTTCTTTCTTTCTTTCTGTCTTTCTGTCTTTCTGTCTTTCTGTCTTTCTTTCTTTTTCTTAATATTTTCTCCCACCCTCATTTCTTTCTTTCTATTTGAAAATCATATTGAGACATTCCAGTAATATTAGATTTAAAATGTAAAACTCTGTCACCAGCGTTCGGACTCAGACGCTCTTTGCAGTGTCAGGTTATGATTAATAATTCATTGTTGCCGCGTTACCGTATTTCGTTCCAACTCCTGCAGGTGATAAATTAATCATACTTTCACCGCAAGTTAATGAGAGAAAACAAGTCAACAGCATCTTGATGTGGCTTGTGGGAATGTTCTTCAGTGGTGGGCTAATGGCCTGAGCCGTCCTGGGCTAACCTTCAGCACCACAGAGGCTGGAGGCGGCCTGGATAAACAGCAGTTCTGTCTTTGTGAATTGTTTGTGCTTCTTTGCTATTAGTCTTTACCTCCTGAGTCAGAGGACAGCTGTGTGGCGGACACCAGCACGATACAACTCAGCCGTCTCCCGTAGCCATGTGGAGCTCCTGTCATCGAACTGTGTCAGTTTTGGCCAGAAATGTTGTGACTTGGGTAGAAAAATCTAAGAAAGTGTGTTTTTAATTTGAGGCTGCTATTCAGCTGTCAGAGAGTTTGATAAGATTAAATAGTACTTTTATTGTTATCAGCAAAAACGTAGAAAATATTGTGCTCATTCTTTTCAGACGTGTACGGACAAAAACACTGACCTCATGCAGTTACCGGCACTTCTCTGTGGCTGTTTTCATTTATTTAGTGTGCAGAAATCTGATATATGACTCACAATAAGGGTGTAAGAAAATATCGAAACATCGAATATCGGGATATTATGTTTGGTGATACTGTATCGATTCTGAAAAACAGTATCAATACACATATTCCTGGCAGAATCAGTGTGTGTTGTGTTTAAGCCTTTAACCACTAGATGGCAGTGTTGTAATCCATTTTCAGCTCCAGCTCCAACATTAATAAGCAGCACAAGGGCGCAGTGCTATTGTAAACATTGGCAAACCTGTTCATATAGGGGTGTGTTTTAATAGCAGGATTTGAAAAATCCCAATATATGACTTTGCTTGCAGTATCGCAATATATCACTATATACTGAATCGTGACCGCTGTATCACGATAGGTATTCTATCGCCAGGTTCTTGCTAATACACAGCCCCAACTGACAACTGGGGTGTTTCTGTGTGCTCAGCAAGTAAGGGGTGATTTGGGGAGTTGATGACGTGTTTATAATTGAATTTTGGCTTTACTTCTTTATAATACCACAGAGTGGAGGCGTCAGGCTGTACCACGGCCAGTACTTCCCACCCCAAATCTTTATTGCCAAGTATTAAAAGCGCCTCTGTGATCCTTAAGATCTGTGACTTGATCCTTAACCAAACTAAAACTTGACCTAACTTCATAATTCAAATGTGGTGAAGAGCTCAAAGTCTCTGCCTGATCAGGACTGTGTGGATGTTTCCGAGGTGGTGTAGCCATGGCAACCTAAACAAACCCACGGCAAGTGGGAGCTTTTCTTCTGCCTCTGAAACTTTTATTTTCCATCCAAAATCTGCCTTTGAGTCCGAATGGAACGCAGAAGCATTGAGGTCTGACAGTCTGCAGTGGTTGTAAAGCACTGCCGTTGCGTTAGTATTGAATCTCTGCTTCATCTCTGCAGCACGCTCTGTTTTTTGTGCAGTGCTCAGGATATTGTTCTTGAAGTGTGTGATGTGAAATGTTATGGGGTGTTGTTATTCTGCACTGGGCCCACAGAGTCATTTTTGCAGATTTTTTTTATTGTTATTTTTTAAACTGAGAGAAAATCTACTTAAAAAAATAGACCTAGGCCTTAGACACTTGTGCCTGTGAAGAGCCCAGTATAAGTTACTAATATATATATATATATATATATATATATATATATATATATATATATATATATATATATATATATATAGTAGTAACTTATACTACTATATAAGTGTGTGTGTGTGAGGGGTGGTCATGTAGCGTATCAAATAAGACCCGAATTGTCTCAGAAATCGATTGATGCAATTAGATCTTGTGGTTCAAACATTATCAACACAAAACAAGTTGCAACAAAAACCACATTGAACAACCTGTTCAGTGTGCTGTCCCTGGTGCTGACCTGCGCCTCCTGTGTTCAGCACTAGGGACAGCACACTGAACAGGTTGTTCAATGTGGTTTTTGTTGCAACTTGTTTTGTGTTGATATTGTTTGAACCACAAGATCTGATTGCATCAATTGATTTCTGAGACAATCGATTTCTTAGACAACAGGTTGTTTAATGTAGTTTTTTTTGCAACTTTGTGATTTTAGATACTTTAGATATTTTAGATAGTTTTTGTCTGAATCTGTACTCCAGACGGTGTCTAGCTGTAGTTTGGAGAAGACGAATCAGGAGGAACTAACTTGTGTAGCAACAGTTTCACCAGCAGTAGCGACGTACATACAGTTGATATGATACAGTACCACTTCGAATTCATCCACGACTCCAACTGAATTATGGGACAGCACAGTGTGCTGCGGTCGCATACATAAAAATGCCTCTCAATTCAGTAGGTCATCTGGGTACCGTTCACATACTACTCAATGACTACTGAGTATTCAAACATACTAGCCGTGCTCGCCTATTGATTTCGCTTACTGAGTAGTAGGCAGGTTAGGACGCACCCTGTGTTTCTTTCAACATTATGATGGAAAATGGCATTAGCTTTTCAAAACCTTCTTGTTGTATTGTTGCTACCAGGACTATATTTCAGGCTAGTGGTAGACCACCGCACATCTTTACACATATGGCACACCACCCCTCCTTTCTTTGTGCCTCCGTATTGAAATGTTGATTAAAACTCAGATAAAATACTGTATATTGTGTGTTATATATTAAATTGTGTATTGTATGCTAGGCAGTGATGATGGTGGATAATGATGAGACAGAGCTGATTGTGTGATTGTTTACTATCATAGCATTACTATGGTTTCCTAGATGATGTTGAGGGGTCTTGTTTTACATAAGGCTGAGGGAAATTGGTAGCTTTTTGTAGTAGATAGAAGGCAGAGGCTGCCTCTTCAGATAAGCCAATGACCAAACACTAACTGCTGCACCCTGGGGTGCTGATAAGGACTCATTGTCTTTTTTTTTTTCTTTTCTTTTTTTTTTTTTTTTTTTTACTGTTTCTGGAACTTGCTGAAAATCAAATACTTATGTTTCTGCTTTATCAGCCAGGTATTTAACAGTATGTTTATGTTCAAATGCTCATATTTCATTCTAGCAAAGAATAATGGGGTCAGCGGTCTGTTGATATTTATTAGTATATTCAGTACAGTGACCAACAAGAAGTTTCATTACAAGTATACGCCCCGTTTCAGTCCTTAACCTGCAACATATATGGTTACAACATGAACATTGGTGCTCTTGTAAATATCTAACACAATGGATATTGTAGACCCAAATTGCAGGCCTTGATTTGTTGGCTGAGGAGAGAGGACTCCGGGGTTTTGTGATTATAGGGCAGTGTTGCAGTTAGTGCTGCTGTAGTGAATGTGATTTGTGAGTCCTTGTTAAAGAAGATTGTTGAATGGTGTCGAAACAAGTTCTATTGCAGGTTTCTGTTTGACTCAACAGGTCCAGGTATGCTTCAATGGTGTATTTCAGCATTATAATGTGCTCTAAAGTTGATTGCAGTGGAGCGTAATTTGTATGACTTTCCTGTAAAAAGAACAGCAAACCTGTTGATTCCCTTATAATAGAAACCCCTGTGCAGTGAAAATACCTAATGATTGAAATAAAAATAATGTAATGATTAAAATAATGTTTATTTTGTCAATTAGTCGATTAATCTAACAACTATTTTTTTTTTCTTATGAATAAAATTTTGTATTATTTTGTTATGAATTTGTAACCAATGGATGATTTTGTGCATATATATATATATATAACTGATATATATAAATGTGTGTGTGTGTGTGTGTGTGTGTGTATATATATATATATATATATATATATATATATATATATATATATATATATGTATATATATATATATATATATATGTATATATATGTATATATATATATATATATATATATATATATATATATATATATATATATATATATATATGTATATATATATATAGTGATCTATAAATGGTTAAAAATCTACGCTCTGACTTGTAGCTTAACATGTAGCTTAAACGCCTCGCGCACAAGAAATCAAACAGTTTGTGGACTATATATGTTACAGAGAGTTATTTGAGAAGCAGCTACGTGTGTTTTAAAGCTCCCGCAGTATCGAGAACAGTCTTAGGTTCTACACTGGCCGATTAAGAAACGCGACTTTTCAAGAGACACTACTGAAAGAAACATGTTACACGTGTTAATAATCTTAAAATAATCTGCTAAGATAAGGTAAACAGGTAAACAGGTGCTGTCCTGCTGCTGTGTTGATAAAGCGTTACGGGATGTTTGAGCTTCAAGTGCTCGTGTATAGCAGCTGTACTGTTGTGATCATCTCCACCTTGCAGAGCTGACAGAGCTGATGCATCAATGCGTGTTATGCTAATCTACGTTTCATACTCTATAAGGCCAACGCGTTGTCCCAGCCCTACCTGCGAATCAGTTTGTCAAAGTGTTTTACAAAAATAGTCTGCAGTCCATTATCTTCAGTTAAATGTGTTCTGTTGTAGATGTGTACTTTTCTTCATTTGTAATCTATAAATGTATTGTGTCTATTAGGGGTGTGTTTAAAAAATCGATTTTTCGATTCAAATCGATCTTCATTTGAATAATCCGATATCGATTCGTATAAACCCGAGATCTTGAATTGTTGCAGCTGTACTGTTCGTACCGGTCAGATCTGGTCTGCACGGTGTTCTCGGTTGTTTGTTTTGTGCTAGCTCTGCTGTTTGCTGATACTTAATGTATTCAGCCGCGTGCAGTGCTGTATCAGATTGGTAGTGTTAAATGTCTTGGTTCCCACGAGACACACAGATTTTACACATTTTGAAAACATCCTGGATGAGTCTGCGTCACATACGGTAGAACACTGCCAGACGAACAACATGTTTTCTATGAGCGCTTCCTTTTATGCGAGGCCGCTGCTTTAGTCAGTCTGAAAAGGGTATGTATTTCCACCTAGTGGTTCAGATAGGAATTGCAGGGAGCTGGCCGGAGGGGGCTTTAAGGAGGTCTCCTCTTCCTGGATGAAACGCTAACTGTAAATACAGAATTAGGCTCATTTGTTTAACGCCATCAATCTGCTCTCGGGATCGGCTAAATTGGAGAAATATCGTCCGATCACATATTTTGATTAAAAATTGCCCGATACCGATACATAGCCGATCGATCCTTCCTTCTCTAATATAAACATATAAACACTAATGTTTTTAGTAGTGGTAGGTTGAGTGTTCCTTGTACATTTACCACATTAGTTCTCTGAAAATCTCTTTTCATATTCAAACAAAACATATTATTGTAACTGAAATATCCCTAAATGAATCAATATAGAATTGAGTCGAATTGAATCGGAAATCGAATTGAATTGGGACCTTGTGAATCGGGATCGAATTGATCCGGGAAACCAGTGGCGATATCCAGCCCTAGCGTCTGTGGTAAGTAACCAACCTGTACATATGCATCAGTAGTGACTTTTTTATACTTTTTTATATCTGACAATATTAGCAATTGTTGTCAATTTCAGCTTCTTAATGTCAACCCAAGTATCAGCTACGAAACAGTTGGTTCTCTGCATGTTTGATTCTTATTGAAGTGAAGTCAGTCTGATCGGTTATGCACGCCAAGCCTCGTCCTGTCAGTGGGAATTTGAAGCGCTGCTGATTGTCTCAGTAATAATATGGCCTGAAAGTCAAGGATAAAATGAGGCCTTGTTTCTTTGCTCTGATTTCTGCTGCTTAAGATGCTGATAAGACCCTTCAGATTGTATTGGATACTGAGAATGTCTGATCCAAAGTAATTCAGTGTATCAAATAAGAACTTGATTCCAATATCAGGCTTTGTTCTCTGAGGGGTTTATGTACCAAAACGAGGTCAGAATGCGTTTACCTGACTGCCCCCCCCCCCAAACCTCTCTTTATCTCTTAGAATTAGACAGGCTGTTTGTGTTCTTGTATTTTAAAGACGCATATATGTAAATGACCTCGGTCCTGATTGGTCGGTTGGTATTATACCTCAAAATAAAAGAGTCTAGGCTGAAACACGCCTTACTTAATATTAAATGGATGGAGTTAAGCTGCTGTAGGTCAAACAGGTAGATATGAAGTTGTGGTCAGGACATCACAAAAAACACAGAAGTCAAAATTAATGTCAAGTTGTTGTTTTTTTTACCAGTAGCAACGACCGTACTGAAGATGTTTTTAAATAACAGTATGTCAAACTTTGTGAGGAACCACATATTGTTTACTATTTACGTTAGCTTAACAGCTTAAGCTTTTTTTATTTAATTTAATTTGCACTTGTTACACAGTAATTACAAGACCAGTATTTAGGATAAACTTGAAACACAGGAAAAAAACAAGAAACACAATTACAGTTACAATCCACATCTAAAACATCATCCAAAAAAAAGAATAAGGGCGTTTTCACACCTGTCACTGGTCCGGATCAGTTAATGAGTTTGTTTACTTGGAGCATTTTGTCACTCAGTTAAGCTTGTTTTCACTCAGGTAAAAACCTAATCGCACCAAAATGCGCCCCAACAAACCACGTGAGCATGTTGTCTCCTCTGATTGGTCAGAGCTATCTGGTGTGTGAGCAAGAAAATAAACACAGGGAGAAGATCCGGTTTTCTCAAACTACTGCACATTTCTTGTAGAGCGTAGCTCGGAGCAGCGCAGAGACAACATCTGTTCATAGCTGTAATAATAATCTGATAATAAACCAAACTACAGTCCACCTGCAGACCACCCAGCTCACTCCAAACATCAAGTAGACAACGCACCTCGTACCTCGTGAGACCTCGCTTCATTGTCCTCGCCCTGTTAGCTGCTACAGTCATTCAGTTCTCTGTTTACGCCATCTGCCGCATCCCATAATGCAAAGCACACCTGGCTGCAAGAGCTTGTGGAGTACATCTAGTACTTCGGTCGGATTGAGGTCGGATCATGTTCTCACCACAAACAAACCGCTCCTGAGTTCATTTGTAACCGAGAGAGGAGGCGGTCTCGGTGTGGTTGTTTTGGTCCGCACCCGAGTGCGATTACTGTTTTCATACCTGCCAAAACGAACCACACCAAGAGTGCAAACGAACCAGAGTCAGTTTTAACCGAGCTAACTAGTGCTGGTGTGAAAACACCCTAAGAGTAGACATACTGACAAAACAGACATAAAATATTAATAATTAGACAGTTTAGACCACATTATTTATAGAATTCCAGACAGAGGACCAGACTTGCCAAAACTTGTCAGATTTCTGATGTTGATCGAAGATTAATTTCTCAAGAGGGAGCAAGGAGGCTATTTGGGAAAACCATAGATTTAAAGGCGGAGCCTGCTGAGAAGAAGGAAAAGAATACACTTCTTTGCTATTAAAACCAAGAGAATAAAACCCTGGCTTAATTGGTAATCAAATGTATCCCCAAGCTGACCATTTGCCAAGTATAATAAAGAACTCATTGTAAACCGCATCTTATAAATTTCTTCTGTTACAGAATGTACGTCCAAAATAGTCTGATTTTGTTGCAGGCCCAAAAAGATAGACCCAAGTATCTCTATGTTCCTGACATTTAAAGCATAGGTCAGATCTGTCTGGAAATATTTTGTGTAAGCGCACAGGAGTTAAATACATTCTATGAATAAATTCAAAATTAAGTTCCTGCACACTAATTGAGGTACATTTTAGGATATACATTTAAACAGACTGAGGTCCACACTTCTTGATTAAACCTCTCTTCTAAGACGCTGGACTCTGATGAGGCTTGCAGTTTGCATGATGCTGATTAGAGTACATGAGCATCCATTACTTGTTATCTACATCAGTCTCGTGGGTCCAGTGAAAACAATAAATCAATCAAAAGCTTCAGACTCCTTGTCTTGGTTGATCTGCTGTAGTTGAAATAGAAATTGTGTATATTTGATTTTTGGCAAAACCATTTCTTTGGGGAACCGAAAGCATTCCCTGAATCGGAGAAAACGCCTCAGCTCCCTCTGTGGTCAGAACAGCTGCATGGCCTCATGGGCGTGCATTAGATGTTGCTGGAAAGGCCCTGAAATTCATAAACAAGATCGATATGTTTAGTTTTAGCTCCACTTGTATACTAATCCAGGCTTTTAGTATAACTTTCACGCAGCGGTGTTGCTTTGTTGGACGTTGTTTCATTTTCACACTCAGATACAGATTAGCTCTTGTACATTTTGTTTCTAGTTTGGAGTCCACACATACCCTCGGCTGTGGGCCTGGAAACAGACATTGGCATTACCGTCTTCTGGTACAGCATTTAAAACAACACCAGTCATAAGTTCCACGTGACTACATTAGAAATGTAGAGAATTGGATGTTTTAACGCTGTTGATTGGCATCTTATTTAGTGCAACTACAGTCTGTTGGAGGACAAATAACCTTTTTTCTCCCTTTGTGTGCTCCCAGTGAGAACTGGTCACTGGAAAAGACATTAGTATTGTAACGCAATGCAGTAGAGACTGAAATGTCAGTGTTGGCTGAATGTCACGAAGAGGAAGATAATTCAGAATTGAAGTCTATGGAGGAACATGCTCTTTGGCACCAGGCAGGAGATGGTGTTGGGCTGCTTGGGTTGTTATAACACATAATATATATTTAATATATAATAAGTTATACATATTTTATATATACAATATTTATTATATGTATATGTTGTAATTACATTTCAATCTTGTTTTTTTATATATATGTATATGAAGATATACAGTCGTGGACTGAAGGATAGGGATCCGGTCTTGTGACCGGAAGGTCGCCGGTTCGAACCCCGGGATCCCCCAGGCCACGACTGAGGTGCCCTTGAGCAAGGCACCTAACCCCTACTGCTCCCCGGGCGCTGTGGATAGGGCTGCCCACCTCTCCGGGCACGTGTGCTCACTGCCCCCTAGTGTGTTCACTAGTGTGTGTATATGTGGGTGTTTCACTGCACGGATGGGTTAAATGCGGAGGTCAAATTCCGCTGTGTGCAAAATCACGTGTGGCTAATTTGGGGGGGAAAAAAAAAAAAAAAGATGTTTGACAGGTAGTGTGTGTGTGTGTGTATGTATGTACGTATATAGCTATATATTAGGGGTGTAAGAAAATATCTAAATATTGAATATTGGGATATTATGTTTTGTAATTCCATTTTCAGGTCCACTCCAACATTAACAAGCAACACAAAGGCGATGCTATTGTAAGCATTGTTAAACCTGTTCATATAGTGGTGTGTTTTAATAGTAGGATTTGAAAAAAATCGCAATATATCACTTTGCTTGCAATATCACAGTATATCATGAAATATTGAATCGTGACCGCTGTATCACGATACATATTGTATCACCAGGTTCTTGCCAATACACAGCCCTTGTCTAACATTTTAGATATTCTATCTTTATATTAACTTATTGTTTTATGTGAGTAAGCATTTCACTGCTAGTTATACTGAGTATAACGATATACTTAAATAATAAAGTTTGTTTTGATTTTAATACGATTTCATAATTTTGTAGAAGTCTTGTTTGGAAATATGTGGATGGATTGCAGTTTGTTTTTCATTTGTGGTAGCAGTCATACTGATGTACATTTAAATGCTTTTCACTGTCATATTAAAATATTCCTAATGAAGGCAACAAATGTGCTGCTGCATTTGTCATCTAGGAACATTTACTGGTTCTTGTTAATCCTGTGTTCACTGTGGTCATGTTTTGACAGAAAAGAAAACAGAAAAAACATCTGAAATTAAAGCACAGTGTATATATTCACTATACCAGGCATTTGATTTGGATACCAGCACAAAGTCTGATATTATCTCAGTATTGCTGTTTAATACCAGACATTATATGCAAAAAGTTACAACCACTAATTACTGTTTGAGCACTGAATTTGGTTGAATGCAGGAAAATATTTACATTTTTCCAGCTTAAATAATGAGGTTGTCTCTCTTTTGTCAGAACAAACCTCTTTGAATGCAGACAAAATATGACGTGGAGCTGGTTTAAATACATGATGGACAGTGCTGTGAGCTGAAATATTGATTGGTTTGCTAAAGTGCAGTGCAGACCTTTTGAACCTCCATGCAACTCCACAATATGAATAGCATCATAAAATTCATGTTATTACATCCCTTCTGAACACAAACTCTGACTCCCCTCCTTCGAAACTACGGTGACTGAGGCGCAAATGTGGTCCTACAGCTCTGCAGTGTGGAGTGTTTTTCCTGCTCGAGCACACCTGCAGCTCATAATCTAATTATCAAGCTTTTCACAAGTCGAAGCAGGTCTGTCTGGTTTGTTAGAGCAGGAAAAACGCTAATATTAGGCTGGCAGGCCTGTTTGACGAGCTGCTGAAAAAAGCAGCATGGAATCGTCTAAAGAGAGAGATTTGGACGCGTCCTCCTAAGGTGGTTGGCTGACTCAGCTCTTCCTCTTACTCACGTCTGTCTTGCTCAGCTCGTGTAATGGACCGGATCGCATGCACTGAAGCGTTAGTGCTTTAAGAGGGATGATGGTAAGATCATTCATAAGAGACGTGAAAGTGTTTCCTGGCCCGCAGTACGAATTTGCCTGGTGTTAAATTGTAATGTTCATGGCGTATGGGTGGAACAGTGTAAAAATATTATATCAGTGACAATAAATGTGATTGCAGTTTTATTAAACTATACTGAGTAGGGCTGTGTATTGGCAAGAACCTGGCGATACCATACGTATCGAGATACAGTAGTCATGATTCAGTATATCCCGGTATATTTCAATGTTGTAAGCAAAGTGATATATTGTGACTTTTCAAATTCTACTATTAAAACACACCACTGCATGAAAAGGTTTGTCAGTGCTTACAATAGCACTGCGCCCTTGTGCTGCTTGTTAATGTTGGAGTGGACCTGAGAATGGATTACAACACTGCCATCTAGTGGTTAGATGTTTAAACACAACACAGAATGATTCACTGTCTGCCAGAAATCTGTGTATTGATACAGTGTTTTTGAGAATCGATACAGTATCACAAAGCACTTTTTTTTACACCCCTAATCCTGAATACGTGTTAAGACTACCCAAAGTTTCTTACCACGTCTGTTCCATCATTAGACTCTCTTCTTTTTAACAGCAATTGATAGATGCAGTAAAAGAGGGTCTCTTTTGTGCGAGAGAGACAATCTCAAGTCATTATTTAGTTTTAGCCTATTTATTACTAGACCGTACTGCTACATAGGAATTGGTGCTTCATTATCAGGGTTGGCCGGTATTTATTTATTTATTTTTTTAAAGAAAAAAAACACCACTTATGGACACCGCTGGTGATTTTACATTGTTTTTGATATTGAAAATATATAAACATGACTTAAAATGAAATTCGCTGCTTAATTTAAAATAGACTATTTTAATTAAATTGATGGAAAAATCTGGGCTCGCTACGGAAATTCATGAATGCTACCGTGTGACATCACTGGTGGGCAACAGTAAACAACACCGCGGTACAACAGCATTATGACTGACTGGGACTGAGAATTTTCCAGTGCTGCTCCTTAGATTCTGATGATGTTTCTGAATTTGAATGTGAAAGAGCTGTAATGTATGTCACCATATCACTTAGTCCTGAGACTTTTAGTCTAACCACACGTACAACAGCAGCTCATTCTGAGTGTAAACAGTATCTAGCTAAATAACCAACATTATTCATGACAACAGCCTAGCAACCAGCTAAACTCAGATATAGAGGTACAGTTATTGTTGTAAATATGATAAAAGTGGAACTCTCACTCATACGACTCTATAAATCTTCATAATTCAACTACGTTATCTTAGCATAACTTGAACCACTGAACTTAGCAAGTGAAGCTAATGTTAGCTAACATCAACTAGAACAGGTGAAGTAACTGTGCTTACCTGGTTTACCTCCACGTACACGGAGGCTCTTGAACACCTCTCGCTGGTTTCCTTACACGCCCATATAGTTCGAACAGCGCCAGTCTTTAGATCCAGTCGTCGTGTAAGCCTACGTCCCCTAGTGGTGATAATCTTCAGGCGTGAAATGATCGCTACAGATGACGTGAGAGAATGGTCCTTTCCAATGTGCCTGTTTAGAGTTGACAGATTTAGTCCACTTTCTGGATATTTGGGGGTCTTTGGTCCACTGTACGTACAATTATTGCAGCCAAAAACACCACCACCTTTTTGTCATTCTGCATTAGCTTATGTACATCATCTAGCATTGTTGTCCACCACCTACGTCACAGGCATAACGCCTACAGAACGTGGGCGGAGCTAAACGGTCTTTTAAGGCGTATTCCTTGACTTAGTATTAAAAATTAAAAGTAAAAACTTAAATATTTTAGGTTTTTAAACTAAGACCTTATTAGTTTAGTGATAATGTGCGATGTGAACGTGAGCCTGGCTGCTTTCACTGATGTTTTTGGTTTCGGTTCTCGTACTATGAGGTGCAGTCGAAGGGGAATGAGAGAAATCAGAGCTCCGGCTAAGCAGTTTGGGTGTTGCGCCTGTACCGGCGTGGTGAGCTGGAGGCTTTCTGTCTTTGAAATGGTAATGGCAGTGTGGGAGAAGTCTCCTCCCCACCGCTCTGGCTGAACAGAGGCAGCACGGCGGATCAGATTGACCTGACCGTGGACGGAGGCGCTGAGCTTTCTGGAAGACGTTTTGCTTTGATGTGGGAGCAGCCACCCCCACACCTATAAAAATCCTTAAAAACACACCATAAAACTGCTTTCAGGCAGAGCCGCACAATAAAAGTGGTACTGCGCTGCTAAAAATAACCATACCATATGTTTTACCTCCTAATATCATAGTTGCGTGATCGGTTTTCACCAGACTGTAAATATTACTAGACGTGACTTGTAGTGCGTTCATTTGAAGGTGGTGGTTTGACTGTTCGACGGTGTTTTAACATTAAAAAAGACTGTAATTATTATTTTTAAATGTATACATTTATAGGGAGGCTTGGTTTAGTGGGGGATGTGCGTTTTGAAGAATTTTGATATACCAGTATCCAGTATTCCAGTTCATTTACAGATATGTGGTTAATGGAATAAAAATATTTTGGTTTTTAAAAGTTTTTAGCTTAACATTTTAAAGTATTTTGTTGTTATCAGTAGTTTTATTATTATAATACAGTTGAAGGATATTGTAGATTTTGATGTTGGATAAGTAGCATGACGGAGATGATCTGTTATATAAGGCGGGGAAATGCAACATCGTTATCATAATTATGTCTGATTAACTGTGTTGTTATTTGTTTTTTGTTTTCTGTCAGATCTTCGCCATGTATCTCAGTTTTGAAATATCAACTCCAGCTCCAGATTGTCCATTCTGATTGTGAGATTCGGGGTCAGCTTTTTGATCGGATGCACAGATTTTATTTTATTTAATTTTATTTTCCTGGATTTTTTTTCTCCATAGAGAATGAATAGGATAGAAAAGAGCACGCCAGTCTATTGTACTTCTACTCCTCTGACAGACAACATTTCGCATACACTGACTCAGGCCAGACCCCCAACCACGACTGCAGTGTTGTTTTAACCCGCACTCGTCTGTTTGTCGTTTTTTTTTTTCCACCCCTTTTTTTCCCCATGGAGTCTCATTCATTTTCGAGCGCAGCCAAACATTATGGTTTGTTTAACTTACAGCCACCAAACTGCCTGTACTCACCCAGGGCTGATCTCCAACCTCTAATCCACAAACATACTGACCCGCACTTGTCTATTTGTCGTTTATTCATCCCTCGCTCCTCCCATACAGTATCATTCATTTTCAAGCCCACACAGACATCATGGTTTTGTTAAACCTACAGCCGCCAGACTACCTTTATTCACTCAGGGCTGATCGCCAACTTCTAATCCACAAACATACTGACCCGCACTTGTCTATTTGTCGTTTATTCATCCCTTCCTCTTCCCATAGAGTTGCATTCATTTTCAAGACCACCAGATCATCAAGGTTTATTTAAACCTACAGCCAACAAAGTGCCTGTACTCACTCCGGGCAAATCCCCAACATCTAATCCACAGACATACTGACCCGCACTTGTCTATTTGTCGTTTATTCATCCCTTGCTCCTCCCATAGAGTATCATTCATTTTTAAGCCCACACAATCATCATGGTTTAGTTAAACCTACAGCCGTCAAACTGCACGTACTTGCTCAGGGCCGATCCCCGAAGACACTGACCCGCACTCATCTACTTGTCGTTTATTCATCCCTTGCTTTTGCTCACGCGCCTCAGCCATCCTGCATTTTCTTCAGAAAATGCACTTTTCTAGTTTGTTTTATTAGCTTCATGAATGCTTAATAAAACTTCCTAATAGCTTGTTTGTTTGCAGTGAGAATTGATCCTGTTTAATTGGTTGTGGTGCAGTTGGTATTGATTAGTTTTATTAATATTGTTAAGCGCTGTCAAGTTGTTTCCAGCCCCTGGCGACTGTATGGATAGTGTTTCTTCAGACTAACCTGATCTCCAGACTTCTGAACAGCTGGTTCATGGTTCATCTGATTCCTTCCATAGTGTTGCTGTTTGCAGGTCCTCCTCTTCTTTTTATTTCTTTAACTCTTCAACGTATTAAGATCTTTAGGTTCTTCAAAGTTTTTTTTCCAAAGTAAGACAGCCTTCGTTTTGCCTGTCTGGGCTTCTCACTCCTTATAAAGGCCTTCAGGTCTTTTGGATATACTACTCTGAGTGCTTCATCTTCGGGGTTCTAACTTATCAATTACCAGAAGATTCTATGGGTGTGTCTTAAAACCTAGTGAGCTCCTACATAGACAGCATTTTACGTCATAGTATGCACTCCGGACATGTAGGCTGTCCCAATTCTTACATACCTGAAACATGCTGTCTACTTAGGCACCTTATTTTGGCCTGATTTTAAGGAAGCATCGGGCGCTTCCTCAGCCGCTAAGGCAATCCCATGATGCAACGCAGGCAAATCTACAACAGTGAAGTGGTTTTAAAATGTAAGTTATTTTGATTCTCTCTGGAGTTTTAATGTGTTTTTGGTCATATAATCACACAAAACAGTATTTTATTTACATCAGTTTATTACACGAGCCATTAGCATTGATGCTTATGGATTTTTAAGCCTCGGGCTATTGTTTTGGATGCCGACTGGTAACTTAGCAACCAGCTAAACCACCGGCGTGCTGCAGTGGGCGGGAACAAGCCGTGAAGCCGTCTCTCTCTAACTAGAGCGTCTCAGTAATCTGTTTTGGAGAGATGAGGAGAGAACACTGCTACTTAAACAGCTGCTACCTAGACAGCCTACTTAGACACTTACTAGATTTTGAGACACACCCCATGTCTTGGAGAAGCAAACTATATACTGACATTCTTCATCATAAACATGCACTCGCTCACGTTCTACGGTCCGTTATAGTGTATAATTGAATTGTTGGTCTGGATATGTTTTTCCTGCTTTCCCGTAGTGGAACATGGGAAATACACAAGTACTCATATCAGGAGTTGAACATTTGAGTTTCTGTATAAACTCTATGAATTAATCTTCGTCTGCTATATCCAATCACTGTTCGCATATTTTGATTAGAAATCGGCCGATACCGATACATAGCCAATCAATCCTTTCATCTCTCACGTGTCTAAGCGCACTTGGAGGAGAACACCGAGCACTCTCTTCACTCTGGGGCTCTGTGGGACGTCCAATTAAATCAGTACATCCCATTCCCTCCCCTCAGGGAGCTCCGCCAAATGTGATGCACTCAGGCTCCAGCCGTTGCTTAGCTTGGAGCCGAGCCATCGCGGGCAGCTCTGCGTTTTAGCCCGTGTTAACAGCAGTAGCTCACTTAGCACTGGTGAATTTCTGTAATAACACAATAAGAAATCATATTGACGAATGTATTCTTTTCTTTCTTTTCTTTTTTTTTTTAGAACGTCGGCTCATTTAAACTGTAAGAAAACTGTAAGCTTGTTTGTTGTGTATATTTTCTGTATTTTAATACTACATCAGCGTTATCCACAACAAAGGTGCACATTGTGGTTTTACCTTACAGACTGTAGTGTAATCTGTTTCTCTGTATACTTTGTCACCCCATTTCACCCTGTTCTTTAATGAATAGGACCCCCAAAGGACCACCACAAAACAAATATTATTTGGTTGATGCAGTGACACTGACGTGGTGGTGTTGTGTTAGTGTGTGTTGCACAGGTACAAGGGGATCAGACACAGCAGTGCTGCTGAATTGTTTAAACACTGTGTCCACTCACTGTCCACTCTATTATGCAGCCCACCGGACACTGTTGGCTGGGTGTTGCTGGTTGGTGGACTTTTCTTAGACTAGTCCAGTAGTCCACTGAGGTGCTTAAACACTCCAGCAGCACTGCTGTCTGATCCACTCACACCAGCGCAACGCACACTAACACACTATCCACTTGTCAGTGTCACTGCAGTGTTGAGAATGATCCACCTCCCGAATCATACCTGCTTTGTGGTGGTCCTGTGGGGGTCCTGACTTTTAAAAAGTGGTCCAGTATGGTAAGTGGAGCTGGATAGTGTGTGTAAATGTAAGGAGGTGGTTTTAATGTTATGGCTGGTTGGTGTTTGTTGATGGTTTCAACAAACTGAGTTATTGCTACTGTTCTGATTTGTTTTGTATAGTTTCTTATCTTTTATAATTAAATCTGATTATAAGGAAAATCAAAAGAATTTTTAAATATTTGATGTATTTTGTAGGGCTGTGTATTGGCAAGAACCTGGCAATACAATACATATCGTGATACAGCAGTCACGATTCAATATGTTGTGATACATTTTAATATTGCAAGCAAAGTGATATATTGTGATTTTTTTCAAATCCTACTATGAAAACACACCACTACATGAACAGGTTTGCCAATTCTTACTATAGCATTGCGCCCTTGTGCTGCTTGCTAATGTTGGAGTGGACCTGAAAATGGATTACAACACTGCCATCTAGTGGTCAGAGGTTTAAACACAGGAATCTGTGTATTCTTACACCCCTAATTTTTGAGACATTGAGATGATTACTAGTTTGGAAAATTTTTAGAGGAAACTTAGATGCCCATTTTATTTGAACCTTGCTGTCCTGGTGTCCTACTAATTCCAATATTTAATATTTTATTGTATCTGCAGCCAAACTTTATGTAATCTTTAATCATTGTTTCCAAGAAGTTCCAAGAGTAGTAACGTATGTACTGCATATGACCTGTTACCAGCTTTGGCCCAACAGAGGCCTTGAAGCATCAGCTTTGGAGGTGAATGACGACGACCTGGCCTTTCGCTCACCGCGTGTCAGTCTGTGGAGGAGACGAAGGAGGATTGGGGGGGGATTACAGAGACTTCAGTTGTTGAAGTAGGGATGCCGGCTTGCCAGCCTGATAAAAGCAGTGCTGCTTGAGTAGAGCTCGGGCCTTGGCGTCTAGCCTCACTGCAGAACGACGAGAGAGAGGGAGGGGAGGGGAGAGGAGGGGAGATGTGTCTAGAACGCCACGTACAAAACTAAACCCTGGCTTTTCTGCTTCCTACCAGATCTTTATCGCACTCATGCTCTGATTGAGTTGCTGGTATTTGATTTGTTTCAGAGGCGGAAAGCTCGGCTGCTATTGCTAAGCCAGTGCATTGTTTGTGTGTGTGTATGTGGGTGTGTTTGTGTGTATGTGGGTGTGTTTGTGTGTTGCAGTGTAAAATAAACCAGTATGAAGGTGGTGGTTTGATTTTAGAACATTTATAAATATTATATAATGCTGTATATTGGGGTTGTGTATTGGCAAGAACCTGTCGATACAATATGTACTGTCATATAGCAGTCACGATTTAATATATCGCAATATATATTGTGATATTGCAAGTTCACTATATGAACAGGTTTGCCAATGCTTGCAATAGCATTGTGCTAATGTTTGAAAGGAGCTGAAAATGGATTGCCATTTAGTGGTCAGAGGTTTACACACAACACACAATGATTCACTGCCTGTCTGTGTATCGATACTGTGTTTTTGAGAATCGATACAGTGTCACAAAACATAATATCCCAATATTCAATATTTCCTTACACCCCGACTGTATATCCGTTTGTAACTATTGTGGATACAAGTGTGTGTAAAGAGTCACTGGCGGTGTATAGTAAGGTATTTATTTCAATTCCAGTCTGAACAGTTTTTAAAAAAACATACCGTCGCTGTCCAAAGATAAAGAAGTATCTCCAAAATGATAACTTAACAGCAGATGACAAAAATACTCTTTATTTTTTTTCGTTCAAAGCAGTTTTGGAGCAAGCTTATTGGTCCAGTCGTCCTGACAATTTGACGCAATGTAAAGGACAAACAGCAGAAACTAGAGATACTTGATTTTTTTTTTTTTAGGCCGCAACTGTATATATTTGGCAGTTTCTCGTCGTGTGGCTTGCTGTTAGGTTTTTGAAAGAAATTTGCACAAATATTTTTCCTTAAATCTAAAAGTTTAATATTTAAAAGGTTGTAGTTTCTGTTTTTCACAGTCCAAATAGTTATAACCAGATTCAGTGAAACTGATGTCTGGACAGTGCAATGTTCTGAGAACACCAGCAGCTTGTTTGTTTGATTTCTTTGTTTTTTGAATCCCTTTTCTTAGTAAGAGCTTCTAGACAGCGACACATACGGCATCACGTTAGCATCGCAAAACTGCGAGGTGAAAAATATAAACCTGCACGTTGTAACATTTCTAACCCTCTTCAGCGTTGCTGTGGTGATTCAACCTATTTAGATAGAAACTACTGGAAGAAACGGAAACATCAGGAACTGTGGGGAAATGTAGTGATTGTACTTTATTCTCTGCTTCACCACCACTTACAAAATGTCGTTTCAGAGATTTTAAGAGGCTGCTTGTGATTGTGAGCTGCAGCAGTGGCGAAACATGAATCTCCGCTGAATATATGAGCCTAACTGAGCGAGCTGCAGCGGGAACGAGTGAATATGTGCTCATAAGAAGTGATAAGACTATTAAATCATTATTATAAGTGAAAGTTTTATCTATCTGTCCCTTCTGTCGACTCTGCGTCCACCATGTTAGTTGTAGTTTGAGAGGCTGGCCCATGTCCCACCCCAAACTGTCAAACCTGTCAAACCCACCCCCTCTAAAAACTTTCTCCCATAAGGCATGCATAAAGCAGCCTACGGTATTACAGTTCGTGCTTGAGGAAAAACATCAAATCGTGTGAGAAAAAAGCAATAATGGATGGAAAAAAGAGAGTTTGAGCGTATGTTTATGAAAAATGTGCATGCAGTTCTTGCACGCTCGAGTTTTTACACCAATGTGACACAGAAATATTAAAAATATCGAATATCGGGATATTCTGTTTGGTGATACTGTATCAATTCTCAAAAACACAGTATCGTTACACAGATTCCTGACAGACAGTGAGTTATTGTGTTGTGTTGTGTTTAAACCTCTGACCACTAGTTGGCAGTGTTGTAATCCATTTTCAGCTCCACTCCAACATTAACAAGCAGCACAAGGGCGCAATGCTATTGTAGTCAGTGGCAAACCTGTTCATATAGTTGTGTGTTTTTATTTGTTTGCAGTATCACAGTATATCATGATATATCGAATCGTGACGGCTGTATCATGATACAAATCGCAGTATATATTGTGATATTCCAAGTTCACTATATGAACAGGTTTGCCAATGCTTACATTGCGCTAATGTTTGAAAGGAGCTGAAAATGGATTGCCATCTAGTGGTCAAAGGTTTAAACACAACACACAATGATTCACTGCCTGTCTCGTTTTTGAGAATCAATACAGTGTCACAAAACATAATATCCCAATATTATACCCCCAATATTTTCTTACACCCCGACTGTATATCCATTTGTAACTATTGTGGATACAAGTGTGTGTAAAGAGTCACTCGCAGTGTGTAGTGGGAGAAGGTATTTATTTCATTTCCAGTCTGAACAGTTTTTAAAAAAACATACCGTCGCTGTCCAAAGATAAAGAATTATCTCCAAAATGATAACTTAGCAGCAGATGACAAAAATACTCTTTATTTTTTATGTAAATTAATGTAATTTTTTTTGTTCAAAGCAGTTTTGGAGCGAGCTTATTGGTCCAGTGACAGCTGTACCATGATACGTATTGTATCGCCAGGTTCTTGCCAATACACAGCCCTAATAGACACATCCTTTCAGACCTACAACACACTGTGAGTGGTCTTGTCACAGGGGAAGGATGCCCGGTGGATGTGTTCGCTAAAGCGAATGTGGAGCTTGGTGTTCTCCTCTCTCTCAAAGACGAGAAGGAGAGTTTTGGTGGTCTTGCAGGTTGCTAGGAGTCACATGTAGCTTGTATGGAATATTTTTTGAGACCCTTTGCTTATGGGAGTGGCCTGACCTGTGGCTGCTCTCCTTTTAAAATGAGTCACTTATACATAATGGACATTTGGACAGGAGAGGAACGCTAACATTAGAGATCTCATAATGAATTGAATCATTTGCGAGTGAATCGATAGCATATGCGGGCGTGTGCGCGTATGTTTGCCCTCTCTGCTTCCACAGCTGCTCCTCGCGTGGCGCACTGCGCTGCTGTTTCTCGCAGCGACCTGCTGTTTATCTCTCCCTGAAGATGGAGCTGTAGCAGACGCGCCCGTGTGTTTACGCCAAAGCCTTTCACTGTTTGCGCTGCGGCTGCTTGTTGCCTAATTGATGTACAGCCCAGAACACTTCTGAATGCAGGTGCCTCTCCAGGCTGCCAGACCAGCTGCTTATTGAATTATAGCTCCAGAGACAGAAAAAAAAAACGCCTGTGTGAAGCGCACTTCGTACATCCAGGTGAAATTTGGTTCAAAACATTCATTTGGGGTCCCTCGAGGGGGCTTTATCTACGCCTCTGCTTAGAAAGGCCATCCACTGTTTTCATCAGGAGAGCCACATGCAGAACCAAACGGGCACAGGAGGCTTAGAGGAGCCTAGAAAGGACATTTCACGTTTATCCGTGTGACAAATTCACTTCTTACTCTTTGCTACCGGGGGTGAACCGAGACCATGAGACTGGTTGATTTTGTATTTAGATGCTTTAATTTGGGCCTCGGTCAAGCTCTGGTTTGAACACTGACCAAGATTATTAAGCCTATCGTTCCGTTTTGTCCTGGAATATTTTTCCGCTCAACGTATAGCAATCATTTGAATAGAGAGGTTGAAACAAGAACATTGCTACATACTTATGAAGCCAAAGGTATTTATTAATAATACATTGAAACCAAAGCTTGTAACCAAAATTCAGGGGACCCTCAACCAAGAACATGCTTTTTAAAAATACTTTAATATATATAAAAACTTTAATATATGTAACTGCAGGTGCTTTAATAGCTACATATACCATGTTGGGGAAAGACAGCTGTCTATTTGAATGCTCTTGGAAGACTCACCTATCACCAATCAGCTCTACTATTCATTTGTGCCAACTGCAACACCCTCGATTACATCACTGTGCCATCCAGATTCACTCCCACTTTTCATAAAGACTCAGTCAGAGACTGCCTCTGCCAGTGCAGCTTCTAAAGCTTTGCCATCCAGAATTAAGACAGATGTTCTCTCAGTATTTCTTTGGTGTTTAGTTTATTAAACTGTAAATACTGTTTGACCAGAGGAGGATGGGTCTCCCCTTGTGAGTCTTGGTTTCTCCCAAGGTTTCTTCCTCCAGTCTGAGGGAGTTTTTCCTTGCCACTGTCCCCTCTGGCTTGCTCACTGGGGGATATATATATATATATATATATATATATGTGTTGTAACTGTCTGTTTTCAAACTTCTGTAAAGCTGCTTTGTTATAAAATTGTTGTAAAAAGCGCTTCACTAATAAACTTCAATTGAATATTAGCAAGCAGGCCATTTTAGTGTTTGTCATTTAAAAAGGACTAATTCTGATATTTCTTAATCACGTTACTTGTTTGTTTAGGGTTGTAAATGCAGCCATTGTACACACTCTGTGTACACACACTGTGTGCCTTAATTAAAATGTCTTTGTCAACCAATTTGTTTAGAATTGGCTGGACCCACCCTCAAGCCCTGCTCTAGCCAGAGGCTATTACTTAGTCACAGGTAAAGGTTTTCCTGTAAGCTCAACTGGTTCCATGGCCAACAATCCACACTCACCCACATTTTTAGACCAGATAGGATGACCTTTAATACAAGGCTTAGATCCTTGAACTGAAGGGACAGGTCCTCAGCTCCAATATCCAACTGCATGTTTATTTGAGCAATAGCATCAGTACTAGGGGTATACTGGGATATTATGTTTTGTGAAACTGTATTAATTCTCTAAAACACAGTATCAATACACAGATTCCTGGCAGACAGTGAGTCATTGTGTGTTGTGTTTAGACCATGTTGTAATCCATTTTCAGCTCCACTCCAACATTAACAAGCAGCACAAGGGTGCAATGCTATTGTAAGCATTGGCAAACTTGTTTATATAGTGGTGTGTTTTAATAGTAGGATTTGAAAAATCTCAGTATATCACTTTGCTTGCAGTATCATAGTATATCACGATATATTGAATCGTGAACGCTGTATCACGATGCATATTGTATCACCAGGTTCTTGCTAATACACAGCCCTAATCAGTACCCAGTGTTTTAAATGGAGCTACTATGAAGGAGAGAAGTGGATTTAGGACCAATATACATTCACCCTAGTCTTTAGACTAGATAGCATGATCTTTAATGCGAGGGTCAGGTACTTGGACTTAACCGACAGATCCAACTGCATGTTCAATTGAGTAACAGCATCAGGGCCCCCATGATTTAATTGGAGCCCCTTTGAAGGCGAGAGATGTGGATTTAGGACAAAACCTCAAACACTACTTTCCCTTGTAGCTTGTGCTCCTGTGCCAATCAAGTGATTAGAATGTAGAGATTTGAGTGCAGTAGCCGAGTGTCATCTATTTCTCCTTTGAGTTGCAGTCAGTAAAATATTTAATATGTTTAAAATATCAATTTTAAGATATTTAGGTCTGAAGAAAAAGATCCTGCCTATATAGATGCAAGTCTGATATCATTGTGCATCTCTGTTATTTCAAACATGCATTTATTATTATTATTATTATTGTTTATTTATTTTAGTTTTTTACTTTTGATGGGCTCCTATGGCCAGGGCTGTCCACTAGCCTGCCAGCTGCAATATCCGTGGTATATGTGTTGACTACCGTGTTATTGGTTGCCATGGAATCATCATTATAATCACCCGAGACCCCTGTGCATTTGCCGGCGTGCTGGTGTGTATATGAGTGGACATGGCCTGCAGGGCGTTTTGTATATTTTATATTAAAGTGAAGCCGGCCTTGATTTCAGAGTTGACCCTTTAAGAGCGGCTCGTGGCACCGCGCGCCGCATATTGAGAGTGTTCTCTACAGCGGTTTGTGTTTCTGTTGACATTATTCATTATTCAGGCTTCAGAATCCGACCTCCTTTCAGTACTCAGGCCACCTCTCAGCCGAGGCAGGTCCGTATAATGGAATCCCAAATTTCCCCTCGCTGTTTGTGATAGTGAAGACTTTGATGTAGTATGTAAACATTCAGTCTCCAGTCTGTACTCTCCGTTCATGGAAACTAAGCTTTTGTGATGTCATGCAAATGTGGTGCCTTTCGTATATCGAGCTACGCCGCCCACTCGCGCTAAAGTTATGAGTCTCTCGGCCTGCGCTGCTTTTTGAATGAGGTCTTCTACATACAAAGGCATAAAGAGAGCTTCTGTGAGTTCCAGCTGGTTTTGGCAGCCACACAGACGTCATAGGTGGATCTTAGGGAGTAAGAAATGTAGTATATGCGCCTTTTAATGGAGGGCTGATATGACTGTGTCGATCACCATGGTGATAAATGCTTGATTTTACTGATATTTCAAACAGATATTTAATAATTAATTTAACTGCACATTTCTATATATTTCTATTTTTTTTAATATTGTTTTTGTCTACTTTTATATACTTTTTATATGATATTATCTCAGAATATATTTATATGTTATATATATAAATAATTTCTTGATAGTTTAGATGCTGTACTTTTTTTATATATTATTGTTTCATGTGAGCTGGCAGCATTTTACTGCTATTTGTACTGTGTATCATGATATATGTGACAACTTGATTTGACAGTCTACACTTCTGAGAATATCATAGATGTCACTGGCACTAAATTATGTGTGTGATTGTGCGAGAGGCTGTTTAGGTAGATTAGGTACAGTGTCGTATGTGAAGTGCTAAAGTTATATCACTATATTTGTAATTATTATTGTATTTTGTAATTTTTACTAAATGAGCCACTACTTTGTCTGGTTTAAAGGCTAAGCACCAGCTAATATTAACATGTCAAACAAATAAATACAGTGGAATTTGAGATCTTAACTTTAGAAATAATACTTAAAAGACTGCTGTTTAGCTGCACCCGCTGTTTGGAAGCTGCCATAGTCTGTGACGTAGGTGGTGGACAACAACGCTAGAAGATGCACTTATGGTAATGCAAAATGACAAAAACGTGTTGTTTGGCTGTAATAATTGGATGTATAGTGGAACCCCCTTGCACAAATGGCCCAAAGACCCCAAAATATGCAGAAAGTGGACTAAATTCAAACTTTAAACCAGCACATTGGAAAGGACCATTCTCTAACTCAGTCATCTGTAGCGATCATTTCACGCCTGAAAATGATCACAGCTATGGGACATAGGCTTACACAACGACTGGATCTTAAGACTGGAGTTTTTCAAACAGTATGGGCGTGTAAGGAAACCAGCGAGAGGTGTTCAAGACCGTCCGTGTACATGAAAGTAAGCGCAGTTACTTCACCTGTTCTAGCTGATGTTAGCTAACATTAGCTTCACTTGCTAAGTTTGGTGGCTCAAGTTATGCTAAGCTAACGTAGTTGAATTAGGAAGATTTGTCATGTGAGTGTGAGTTCCACTTGTGTTTTTCCGTCAATTTAATTAAAGTATATTTTAGAGCAAATTAAGCTGCGAATTTCATTTCGAGTCATGTTTAAATATTTTCAGTATCTATAACAATTTGAAATTACCAGTGGTGCCCGTAAGTGGTGCTTAGCCTTTAACAAAGCCAATGTTAGACAAGATAAATACTGTGACATATCTTGCATCATGAAAACTTCTTATTGTATTCATACTAGAGATGGAAGGATCGGTCGGCTATGTATTGGTATCGGCAGATTTTTAATCAAAAGATGCAATATTTCTCCAATTTAGAGCTGATCCTGAGAGCCGATCAGTGGCAAATGGTTAAACAAATGAGCCTAATTTCTGTATTTCCAGCTTGCATCTCATTCAGGAAGAGGAGAACCCCTTCCGGCCAGTTCCCTGCAATTCCTATCGCTAGGTGGAAATACATACGTTTAATTTTCCACAGACTGACTAAAGCATTTCCATCTGGCAGTTGTTTACCATACGTGACAGACTCATCCAGGACGTTTTTAAATGAGTAAAATCAGTGTGTCTCGTTGGGGAACCAAGACAAAGACATTTAACACTACTAATCTGATACGGCACTGCACACAGCTGAATACAGTGAGTATCAGAAAAACGTCAGAGCTAGCACGCGCAGCTAGCACAAAACAAACAACCCAGAACAGATAATAACCCAGTGCAGACCAGATCTGACCGGTACAAATGAACAGCAGCAACAATTCAAGATCTACATTTAATGATTACAGATTGTCATTTAAAATAAGAGTCTGTGTTTAATTACTGCAGTTACTGCATGTATTTAATTAGCTTTTTTCGTTTTAAATTAGGGGTCTAAATTGAAAGATTGTAGTATTGGGGATATTTGTTTGATTTACTTTGTTTATTTACTGTTAATTTTGTTAAAAATATTGTACTGTTTCACATGAGCTTGTTAAAAATGGTAATAAACCAGTTTTAACCATGTTTCATGACTTGCTTGCGCTAAAATAACTATATGTAGCCCTGCCGTGGCGTAGTGCCCTCGATCGGTATCGGCCGATCGTGCTGAAAGGTGATCGGCGATCGGAATTGGCCTCTAAAACGCTGATCAGTCCATCTCTAATTCATACTATTGGATTTTTGCCATATCACCCACCTCTACTTTATATACCTCTACTATATATACCTCTACTATAATGTGTAATTCAGGCTCTGTCAGAATTCGTAATAGGGTTTTTAGGGCTGTTAAAAAATTGGCACAGAACAGTATTGAGCTTGTTTGTCATAGTGCTGGGTAATTTTATATATATTTGATAATACATATTTTTATTTTAAGGATATTCAACAATGTATGCCATTAGCTGACTGCTTCAGTTTATTTTGAAGGAACTCTAGAAATACAGAAGCTCCAGGGTTTACACTCTATTTGGGTTAACTCATGAGAAGCAGACAACCAACATGTAAGACTGAACTTTGAAGGTCTAAAACATCCCTGCATATTCTTTAAAAAACTGAAAGCAAGTCTTCTAAAAAACTATGTAAGCTGTAATAAATACTGAAAAGCAGATGAACAGCTAATAGACGTTAATGTTTAATGGTGTTAAAGTTCAGTTGTTGAGCTTGTGTGTCATTTTCTTAAAAAAGAATAAGTAACAGCTGTATTGTCTGTATATTTACTACATACATCACACTGTTGAATTGTATCGGTGTTGCTCTGCCCTACTATGACATTGAGCTGTTGCTCTGCTGGGATTTGCATTCATGCTCTCACTGTTAATGTTGGTGTTGGAGACGAGCCAGAGCTGCAGAATTGGAGGCATTGTGCTGGTCATGCAGACTGGACCGTTTATTCGGCAGAGGTCCTGCAGTTCAAAGCCAGCAAACAGTGGTGCAGCAGTAGAATCATATCAGCAGCCGAGATAGTTAGAATAGACTGCGTGTACGGGTGAGAGAGAAGATGACTTTGCAAGAATGAGTGTGAGTTTGTGTGTCCTTGGGGTGCACAATATCAGTCCCTTAAAATAGTAGTGTACTGCATGTCATAGGTTTAGGCTTTCTCAGGGATTTCTCGTTGCCTTTAAAAACAAGACGGTGCAGAATACACGTGTTAGGATGTGAACAAAGTTATACACAGCGCTTTAATGCTAAAGGTACCCAGTCAGATTTCTTCACAGTGGTGGTGATATGAATGTGACGAGCTTAAAACTACAGAAAGTTATTGCAAGAAATGTCTGAGGCACTGTTTTACAGTATTGATTAGATGGTTTTGGTATATAATGCTTTTTTAAATAAATATATTTTTAAAAAACCTAGTGAGGGTCTACATAGACAGCATTTTACATCATAGTATGCGGGTCCCAGTGCCTTAAACATGCTGTCTACTGAGGCGCCTTATTTTGGTCCGATTGTAAGGAAGCATTGAACGCTTCCTCAGCCGCCAAGCCAATCCCATGGTGCATCGCAGGCAAAGCTATGAGCAGTGAAGTGGTTTTAAAATGTGAGTTATTTTGATTCTCTCTGGTGTTTTAATGTGTTTCTTGTCATATAATCACACAAAACAGTATTTTATTAACAACTCTGTAACGAGTCGTTCACCATTTTGCAGTTTTATACTCAAGCCATTAGCATGTATGCTAGCGGATTTTTAAGCCTCGGGCTATTGTTTTGGATAGCTGGCCGGTAGCTAAGCAACCAGCTAAACCACCACTAGAGCATCTCAGTATTCTGTCTTATGAGATGTCAGACAGAACGCTGCTACTTAAACAGCCATCTACGTAGTCAGTGCTCACACACGTGATGTGTATCAGTATAATAATATATCGTCGCTGTCCAATGAAAAACAAGTATCTTCATAATGGTAACTTTACATGTGAGGCCAAAAACAGTCTTCGCTTTCAATGTAAGTCAATGGAACCAATTTTTTTCCCAAATGATTTTGAAGCATTTCTATTGGTCCATTCATCATGAAACGTTTACACAATGTAAACTGCAGCTGGTGTGTTCAGATGATGTAGAAAACTGAAAATCGACAAAAATGAAGAATCTGTTTTTCATTGGACAGCGACGATATGTTAGTGCATGTTTTAATGTGTACGCTTAACTGGCTTAAAAAGCATTGGTCGAAGTAAATGTTTAGTTAAGTTTCTATGTGAGACGAAGTTGACACGCCCTCTACAGAAGCTTGTTGTGTTTTACTAAAACTTCAGGGCTCAGTTTTCCGAATTTGCTGTGTTTGACGTGTTGAAATATGTTTAGGACTCCCAAAGCACATATGGCTGCAGTTGCATTATAGACATGCTGACTTCTGGTTCCTATCACCACCACTGTAAAGAATTCTGAGTGGGCATGTTTTCCTGCAGTGAACTATTTCACATATAACCATGAAACTCTCAATATCAACAATATAAGTATGAAGATATTCTGAAATATTGGAGTTTGATGTAATAGTTTGATACAAATTCCTGTTATATTAAAGACTAAGTGGGCTTTTTTAAGCAAAAACTACGTTTACCTGCAGCCTGATAATCCGTTAATAATCCGACTAGTAGCTCAATCGGAATAGAATACGTCCATGTATACACCTCAATCTAAATAGATTTAGAATAGATCAATCTAAATCTCAATCTGATTGAAGGAGGTGGGTGATCCCGTAAATAATCTGTTTAATAGATGAATAATAGCTGTGTAAACTGGAGATGGAAGGATCGATCGGCCATGTATCGGTATCAGACGATTTTTAATCAAAATATGTGATGGTGGTAAACAAATGAGCCTGATTTCTGTATTTACAGCTAGCATTTCATTCAGGAAGAGGGGCCCTGCGTGAAACCCCCTCCGGCCAGCTCCCTGCAATTTCTATCTGAACCACTAGGAAATACACACCCTTTTATTTTCCACAAACTGACTAAAGCAGCGGCTTCGCAAGAACAGTTTAAGTGTTCACCGCATGTGCAGAAAAAAAACATTGTCCGTCTGACAGTTTGTTACCGTATGTGATGGGGGAACCAAGACAAAGACGTTTAACACTACTAATCTGATACAGCGCTTACACCACGCAGCTGAATACAGCGAGTATCAGCAAACAGCAGAGCTAGCACGCACAGCTAACACAAAACAGATAACCCAGAACACCATGCAGACCAGATCTGACCGGTACGAACAGAACAGCAGCAGAAACAGCCAGAGAGCTAAAGAACCACAGCCAGAGTGATTGTGTTTATAGTTCTAGATAAGCAGCTCTTCTCGGCTGTAGAAGACGTTCATTCTGCTGCTTAATATTCCACCTGGATCCCCGCTCTGCTGTTCCTAGTAGGAAATACTTTTCAGATGTAACTCTTCCGGAGCTGTATCAAGCGGTTTACTCCCACATAGACCAACTTCTAATTTAGTTAAAAATATTATGCTGTTTCATATGAGTTGGTTAAAAATGGTAATAAACCAGTTTCCACCATGTTTCATGACTTGCTTGCGCTAATAGAACCTTGCCGTGTCTAACAGCCCCGCCCTCTATCGGTATCGGCTATCGGCTGATTGCGCTGAAAGGTGATCTAGAAACTGCTAGAAACTGGTCTTGAAGAGATAAAGTTCATGATACAAACCTTGAAAGATTGAAAAATAGCTAGCAGGATGGATGGCTGTAAAACAGTAACTAGCTGTTCATACCAGTATATGAGCAAATGAACGACGGTGTGTTTACACAAACTATAGAGAAATTAAAAACAGATGGAAGTTTCTCAGATCGGCGTATTACAAAGCTAAAAAGCAGATTTGTATAATTCGTCCCTCTTTCCCGTTTTACTAAATTATGGATGAATTCCTGGGAGATCGACCCCTTGCTAACATTCAAGAGTTTTATTGTCATATGCACAGCAGAACGGACAGTTACACTGTACAATGAAATTCTTACTTGGTGTTCCTCCATTCACCAATAGATAAAGATAACAAAAAAAAGAAATAATAAAAAATATATCCAAAGTATAATAATATAAGTTGAAGTGAATAAAAGTATTTTTATAGTTAAAGAATAAAAAATAAAAGTTATGTGTGCTTTTATGTGCAAGTATGAAGAGCAAAGTATGAGTAGCAAATGTAAACAGCAGTACAGTGAGTGTAAGATGCAGTTAAAACCAGGGTAGAGAGGTAGTGTGTGAGGTGTTCAGAAGCCTGATGGCCTGTGAGTAGAAACTGTTTGTCTTGTGGTCCTGGACTTCACACTCCTGTAACGTCTGCCTGAAGGTAAAAGTGTGAAGAGTCTGTGCTGGGGGTGTGTACTGTCCCTGATTATGTTGTGGGCGCTTTAAAGCAATTAAAAACACGAGCGTGCCAACTGGAAACTCAGGTAACATACTTCGGCTGGTCGCACTCTGACTGACCTCGCCTGACGCTCGTTGTTATTGTAGCATTTACACCAAGCTGTACTCTACACGTGTGTAATTTTCGATCTGATTACTTGTAGTGTGCATGTAAACAGATTTTCATTAGAGTGTTGCGTAGGCATATGAACACCCCAGGCTTAATCTATAATCAAAATTAATTTAATCGGATTGGAGAAATTCTCTGCATGTAAACATAGCTAATGTCACAATATCTCACAATATACTTTTCTGTGTATGTATGTATATCTTATATCGATATCTAAATTTAGCTACTTATTAAAAGCTGATTATTGTGATCCGTATTGTGTACCTAGAAAACTTCAAGTATCATATTCTTCGCTTTCAGTGTGGTGTTTTTCGTCATATCGCCCATCCCTACTCATGTGTGTAGATATTGGTGACCGTGCCGCCTTGGGAATAACAGCAAAGGGCCTTGTCGCGGTCACCCAAACTTTTGATGCAGTGTAGATCGGGTTGTAGCCTCCAGATACAAAGCCATTTGGATCAGTTCCGCAGAGTAATTCAGTCTCACCTCACGTTCAGTCTGGATCATTTACATTCATCCATCAAACTGTCCTATTTAACTATCAGAGTTATTTGAAATAATGTTTGACCGGGAGAGTTCACTTAATTCCGTTCTGACAAAACGGATACTGTAGAGGGGGAGATAATGACCACCAGAAGTCCCCGTGATGGGAATATCAGTCGACAGACAGCAGCGCTTCATTCAGTCGCTGATAGTGATATATAATTAAGTGTTCTCCCTTAAACCTCGAAGACCTCTTCTCAGTAAATCCTTTCATGGCTTACTCTCAAAGCACATAGCACACATGTGTATCAGTGTAATAATATATATTAGTGTATGTTTCTAATATGTATGCTGGACTGATTGAACTTTAGGGCTTAATTTTTGAAATATTCTCTGTTTGACGTATTAAAATAACAACAAAATATAAAATGTGTGTCATAATGTATTATAAAATGTGGTCTGTTGAAAATGTGTAGGTTCTGTTCAGTTTAAGCGGCGGTTGTTATGCATCAAAATGTTCAGAGCACCGAACATGTCTTTTGACCAGGGCGCCCAAACTTTATCTAGTTTATAGTTTTAATATCCAACATTGATAGAAATGCCTTGCTGGTTAAACAAAGTGTTAGATGGTAACAGTAACAATACACATTCCTCGAAGAGAGCGTTGAACATGCTTAAACTTAAACAACCACACAACAGTCACAGCATTAGATTGCATTGATTCCAATGTCAGTGCTTTTTAACCCATATATTTACATGTACAGGGATTGGACAATGAAACTGAAACACCTGGTTTTAGACCACAATAATTTATTAGTATGGTGTAGGGCCTACTTTTGCGGCCAATACAGCATCAATTTGTCTTGGGAATGACATATACAAGTCCTGCACAGTGGTCAGAGGGGTTTTAAGCCATTCTTCTTGCAGGACAGTGGTCAGGTCACTACGTGATGCTGGTGGAGGAAAACGGTTCCTGACTCGCTCCTCCAAAACACCCCAAAGTGGCTCAATAATATTTAGATCTGGTGACTGTGCAGGCCATGGGAGATGTTCTACTATCATGTTCATCAAACCAATCTTTCACCAGTCTTGCTGTGTGTATTGGTGCACTGTCATCCTGATACACGGCACCGCCTTCAGGATACAATGTTTGAACCATTGGATGCACATGTTCCTTCAGAATGGTTCAGCAGTCCCTTCTAGCACAAGTATTGGGCCAAGGTAATGCCATGATATGGCAGCCCAAACCATCACTGATCCACCCCCATGCTTCACTCTGGGCATGCAACAGTCAGGGTGGTACGGTTCTTTGGGGCTTCTCCACACCGTAACTCTCCCAGATGTGGGGAAAACAGTAAAGGTGGACTCATCAGAGAACAATACGTGTTTCACATTGTCCACAGCTCAAGATTTGCGCTCCTTGCACCATTGAAACCGACGGTTGGCATTGGCACGAGTGACCAAAGGTTTGGCTATAGCAGCCCGGCCGTGTATATTGACCCTGTGGCAATATTTTGAGCAAAACTTACCCTACTATTTAACCCTACTATCACATTCTGCTCTTACTGGTGCAATGTGCAAATAATGAAGATTGGCCACCAGACTTTTCCAATGTAGCCATGAAACCTCCCACACTAAAATGACAGGTGTTTCAGTTTCATTGTCCAACCCCTTGTATGACATGAGATGCGTTTCTGATTCCGATTCTAATTACCGTACAGTGATGGGCGTATATCTGGCATACATATTTTTACTTTTGCACATATTTTCCCCCATTTGTTTACATTTACAGCCTTAATTATACGAATGACAATGTGAACTGAAATGGGAACTAACATGAATGTTCTTGTCATTTTAATAAACTATTATTATTGACAAAGTCACTTACATATAATATGGCTCCTGGGTGAGTGTGAAGAGAGGAATGTAATCAGCAAACGTTTTAACACTAAAGTTTCTAACAACACACCAGCCGTTAGTCCATTTCCATTTATCATGCTTAAAATGTCCCACTTTAGTGCTATTAATAAAATTGAGGCTGATTCCGATTGCCGTTCACCTTCAGAGCAATTGGCTGATAGCTGATACTGATTGAGGGCAGGGCTACATGCAATTATTAGCCCAAGCTAATATGATTCCTTCAGCTGTTTCTGCTGCGGTCAGATCTGGTCTGCACGGTGTTCTGGGTTGTTTGTTTTGTGTTAGCTGCGCATGCTAGCTCTGCTGTTTGCTGATACTCACTGTATTCAGCCGTGTGGTGTACTCTTAAGTGTCGTATCAGATTAGTAGTGTTAAATGTCTTTGTCTTGGTTCCCACGAGACATGTTAATTTTACAGAACAGCCTCGATGAGTTTGCGTCACTTATGCTAAAAACCTGCCAGACAGACATGTTTTCTATCAGCACATGCAGTGACCACCATAAACTGTTCCTGCGAGACCCGCCGCTTTAGTCAGTCTGACCAAAATGAAAGGGTATGTGTTTTCTCCTAGTGGTTCAGATAGGAATTGCAGGGAGCTGGCCGGAGGGGGTTTCATGGACGGCCCCTCTTCCTGGATGAAACGCTAGCTGGAAATGCAGAAATTAGGCTCATTTGTTTAACCCTTCGATCGGCTCTCTGGATCGGCTAAATTTTGATTAGCCGATCGCATATTTTGATTAGAAATCGGCCAATACCAATACATAGCTGAGCGATCCTTCCATCTCTAGTATAACATTGATTAAAATGCTGTTTTAGAGTAACTAGTCAGAATTGCTAGCAGTTGCTCTTTTTATAATAAAGCACGCCATATTGTGATTTGGTTGGATGTTATTTATTACACTAACCATAAAGTATCAGGCCCACGCATGATGTGTGTAGAAGCTTTGTGTGGCTTCCTGCTGTACTGGGCTGGAGAGGAGAGAGATCTACATCTCCAAAACTCTGCAAGGCCAAGAAGTAGACTTTTTAGAGGGGGAACAAACTGAGTGTAACATTTCTGAACAAGTTCAAAGGCTTATGAAGGCAGTGCTCAGATTAGTGGGCAATGTTGTGCTTGTCAACATTGTGAGACAGATAACAAGCCTGTCGTTAGCTGATGGAGGTAACACAAGTTAGCGTGGCTGAAATACCTGCCAGTAAACTGCAATTAAGCATGTACATGTATATCCCATGTATAAACGAGGTACATGCTGTGATTTTAAACTTTAGTGTTCAATATTTCTACTGCAGAAGATATCAATATGTTATTACACTGTACCATAGCACTCAATCACCAAACTACAATAGCTGTGTATTCGTTTTATGCATTTTTAGATAAGCTTATTCCAAAAAGATACGAGGGCCCTAATAACTTTCCCAGTGATGAGCTCAGGTAGGGCTATTTGACAGTATTTATTATAACCATCATAACTTATGTCACAGATCGTATCCTGAGTGTATTGTGGGTGTCAGTTCTTCATAAACACTTCCCAACTGCATGTTTGACTACAGAGTGCATAATAAAGTCATGACGTCATGCCCTATTACCCACCTGCAAGTCCAGAGCCGCGTCAGCTGAGACTTGTCGTCAATGCTTGTCGTTCAGATTGTTTCTCTTGACTTTGGTAAACAGATGCTCTTCTTAACGCACACCGTCTTCGTCTGTAGTGTTGCGGAGGCTGCTAGATTAATGATCGTCCTGCGCGGAAGCAGCCTTCAGAACCACTGCTTAATTAAATTCCAGCGTTGGCCACCAGGACAGCTGTCAAGTGAAAATGAAGTACTGTCTGCGAGCCGTAAAATAATAAAGCTGTCTTTAAATAGACCTGATTTAGAAACATGTGGGTGAGCTTCTTCACTGGGCGTCACTCACTCTGGTCACAGTTATATTAACAAGTAGCTGCATCTTCATTGATTACGTTAATTTTATATAACAGAAAAACAGAAGTCCTCTCTCTGTCTTTCTTACCTCTTTATCTTTGTCTTATTTTCTCTCTCTATCCCTCCATCTGCACTTTTTCTTTCTTTTCTTTCCCTGTTCCCTTTTCTTTCTGTTTTTCCTGCATTTTCTTCATAGCCATAACACTAAGTGCACCTTGTTATCTACACTCACTGTCCAATGATCAGAGCCGGTGTTATGTGGGTGATGGGTCATTCTCAGCAGTGCAGTGACACTGACGTGGTGGTGTGTTAGTGAGGGTTGTAATAGTAAGAGTGGATCAGACACAGCAGTACTGGTAGAGTATTTTAAAGAAACAGATGCACTACAGTCTGTCATTGCAGAACTACAAAGTGGACCTGATAAAATGAACAGTCTGTATAGAAACTATAAGGTGGTTTAATGTCAATACAATAGGCCGTTTGTGTTTGCACACGTTTACACATACACACTACTGAACACACTCTCTGGGGCAGTGAACGCACTTGCCCAGAGTGATAGGCAGCCCTAACCATGGCACCCTGGGAGCAGTAGGGGGTTAGGTGTCTTGCCAAAGGGCACTTTATTCATGCCATTGTTTATCACTGGAATCCGGTCCAGCATATTACGTTGAAGTTCAAAACAAATAATGAAGACAAGCTTGCGTCGGCTTTAATTGAAGGGTGTTCAGAGTGTGGGAGTTACTAACGCTTTCATATGTCGCTTCCTGAGTTTAGCGACAGACTATACATTAAATTGTCTTTTAAAGTTGTTAGTACTTAGTTGCAAAGCCTTTGCAGTCAGTCACTGCCTGAATGGCTGTAGACTTGATTGGATCAATCAACCTGATCTGGTGCTCTTCATTTTTTGCCGTGCAGTAGTTTTGCTTTGCTTTCACAGGATGCTTTGAGTTATCATCTGTTTGTACCGTTAAAGCACTGTTGAAACATGTGGCTAAATCTAAGTGAATAGTGTAGTCATATACACGTCAGGATTCATTTTGAAGAAGGTACCCCAGGATTGGTTGGTTGCATGCCAAGGCTGTGTCTCTCTGGAGGGTTTTTTTTTTTTTATATTCAGGCTTGTTTTAATGGCAGAGAAGCTCTTTGGACCAATTGATATACGAACTGCAAATTCCACACTTAAAATCAGCTCTAGATCTTTTATCTGTTTACTTGTAAGTGAAATAATGAGGGAATAACACACACCTGACTGTGGAACAGGTGAGCTTCAATTATTTTTGAGCCCATTAAAATGGGGTTATATTTATATATATATATCAATATATCTTACCCCATATATATATATATATATATATATATATATATATATATATATATATATATATATATATATATATATATGAACTGTATTAGTTCCTGCTCCATTTACCCGATTGTGATGTAAATACTAACAAATTAAAGCGTCTGCACATTGAGATTCCATTATTTACTTCTCTCTCTCTCTCCCACCAAAAACATGGGCTGGCTGACGGTTTTGTCTGTGTTGTTCAGAATGTGCAGTCTCCAAATCAGGATTTGACCGTGAGATATTTCTTTCACCAATGCACTGAAAAATCCTACACACTGTAAAACATCATGAGACACTGATAATAACTGTTCAGCTGTTGACAGCGTCCATTCCAGCTAAATGCGCAGTGCATTGGGACCATCGCGAGACTCTCTTCATATTATTTCACACTAGTGAACGCTGCGCTTATTGAAGGTTGGGGTTCTGTCGCCTTAATGTGACTGCAGATCTGGTGCCGAGAGCAGCAGATACTTTAGTATGATGTATTTGGATATGCGATCTGGCAGTCTGGGGTTTTTACTTACTTCTGCAAAGTCTATAGTTAACAGCAGCCGAGTCCTCCATCTTTCCTTTTTCAGTTGCTTTAAAATCAAAATATTGCCAAATGGCAGATACAGTGCCTTTTTTACAAACCAATGTAACATCCATCCGTCCGTCCATCCGTCCGTCCGTCCGTCCGTCCGTCCGTCCGTCCGTCCGTCCGTCCGTCCGTCCATCCATCCATCCATCCATCCATCCATCCATCCATCCATCCATCCATCCATCCATGGACAGGTCGCCAACACACACACAATCCAACAACTGATAGCCTATTTGTGATGGAAACACAGTTCACACGACAAAACGAGTAATTAGCGTATCCCAGACACATAACAGTTAGATTAGTAATCGCTAGTAAAGCTTAGTGAATCTCCCCAGTGTATCCCTTAACTTAACTAACCTCTCCACTCCTCAGCTCTGTGTGGAGGTCAGGGTGCTTGTCGGTCAGATACTTAGCCAGGTCGTTGGTGTTGCTGCTTTGCACTGGAGAGATTAATAACACTGTTTGTATTCTATACTGGGTTTGTGGTGTCGGTTGTGTTCTCGTCTTAATCAGCGATGTAAACAAAATATGCCCACACTTCACTGCTCGAGCTCGTTTTGTCTAAGTTGCAGACGTGAGAGAACATCTTTCATTGTGGCCGTTGCCATGCTAAGCAGAGCGGCCTACTGCTTTCTCACTGCTACAGCTGGCTTGCATGTGATTGGCTTATTCAGAATACTGATTCAGTCGCTTAAGGCCACCACACACTGGACACGTCGCGCAGTGCAGTGAATGTTATACACGCGGGTTACAGTAGTTATTCGGCTATTTACAATACTGAAGGCATGGAACGCTAGAGAATAGAATTGTTTGTGACGTTGCAGTATTGAGAAAGCATTGAATGTTCGGTGCATCGTGCAACTCTAGTGCATTGCTTTCTCTCCAGAGCTTTATTACATAAACAAAGCACAGAGCGTTTGTTTAACG